>MU867075.1:471709-601853 GCA_033725935.1 Cladorrhinum sp. PSN259
GCCCCCGCGCCCCCCCCCCCCCCCCCCCCCCCCCCCCCCCCCCCCCCCCCCCCCCCCCCCCCCCCCCCCCCCCCCCCCCCCCCCCCCCCCCCCGGGGCTTTGTCTTGGAATATTCATGTGCATGAATGGTTTTCTGTTGTTGATGGCGGTGAGAGTGATCTGCTGGTCATGTGTGCGACTCGACTGTCTTGGATGAGCTATTGTAGGTGGGCTCTCGTTGGCGGGTCTGGTAGATGGTAAAAAGCTGATGTGGTGACAACTAAACAGGACTGGTGTGATCAGGGCGATCGTCGTTGGTGGAATGGTCATGATGTCTGACAACAGCCATGTTGTGTGTTGTTTCTTGTCTGTTGTTTATGATGATGATGATGCTGCTGCTTCGGTGTTCGAATATGGTTCGCTCCTTCAAGGTTCATATCTAGGTGTCAGTCTATTCAATGGTGGATGGCCGTTTGGGTATGGCTCTGCCAGCCCTCTATTCCTTGGCCTTATTCTGTATGGCTCGCTGGTCATGTATTTCCAAATATAGTTTGAGGCATTTAGTTCCTTGTGTTCTCCGTAAAACAGGAGAAAGCAGTGTGGACGTTTACAACTGGATCAAACTTTATGAAACTCCAAAGCATCGTGATCTAGTCTGGAGCACATAACAACCGTTGTGACAGGGGAATGACCTAAAGTGCAGTGATTATGCACTCAGATTATTATCTGAAAACCAGTAAAGACAGCAAATAAGGGCATCGTGACGTGCTATCACTGTTCTGGGGTCTTGGTTGGCGGGATCCAAGTGTTTGGTATCAAGTGCTATCACGCACTACACTTGCATATTGTTGTCTCACAGATACCGAGTCTATCTATTCTGGTGTTGTCCTCTGTACAACTTCTGTATCATGCTAAGCAAATAACATCTTTGACGTAGAAGCTACCCAGGTGGAGTGCGAGACTGAATGGCGATATCAAAGCCATATACGTTGAAGCCGGCCTGAACCGAACAGGTAGCACACGCAGTCATTTGAGCATACTGGCAAACTAATGTTTTGACTACGGTCCGGGCCACATATTCACCGTGTAACGGGCACAAAGAGCAAGTTTAAAGCTCATGGCGGTTGACTATCTTACATGGCGAGGCTCTCTTGATGAACGACATACAAGTGTTAGTGTATTTGTCATATATCAGGACGGAGCTTCCCGTGTGATTCTACCTAGGGGCTGGAGCTCCCAAGCGACACCCAGACAGGTCATAGATCGCGATGCGAGGTGAGATAAAAAAGCTCAAGCCTCACAACTCTGCATACTTGCCACGTTTTACGAGCTACGAGGCTACCCCTTCCTAGACCGAGTTCAAAGCTCTGTGCCACACTTCATATATTCCTTAACTCCGCCGCTGTCCTGCGAGTAGCATACGCCCGCCCGGTGACCGTTTGACAAGACCAAAGGCAGGATCAAACAATCGGTTTGTTTTGTAAACTCCAACATGTTGGCCTGTTCCGAGGCACACTATGGAAATTGAGAGTGACTTTGAGAGCGCTTACGAGGTTGTTCTTGTTGGCTCAAGATGACACTCGCACCACCAGAAGCGGAGATCAAAGTAAGCCCATTGGAAGGCAAATCTAGAAAGATGATTCATTTTGAAATTGTTGGCCCGAAAAGGAGGAGTAACAGGAGGCAAAGCAAAAATTATTGTTTTCGATCCGGTGTTGTGATCCTTTATCCCCCTCGACTTGCCTACACCTCGTGACATTGGTGTGTACCACCACCGATGATTACCGGGCCGGACGATTGATGACCCATTCATAATCCGTCAACTTGTGTCTTTTTCCTTTTTTGGGTCTCATCTGGGATTGGGATCGGAAACCAAGGTTCGCGAAAAGTCGGACTCTTACTCAACCACCGAGGAGCCGAAACAATTGTAAATGGTGGTGATGATATCGTCATCTGAACAAGCCACATCTTATATTACCATAACATTTGTTAATCCTTGATCTTTGAATCCCATCATCGCTGATGATGACTTTGTGCCGGCTGAATGAGTCCAGCCGGAGAAAAAAAGGCTGACAGGATTGTTGGTGAAGGGAGGTTGCTGCCTGCGCTATCCAGATCCAACCTCAAAGCATCTCCTTGGCTCCGGTGTGGCGGGGCGTTCGGCCTGTTCTGGATCGCCCCTTGCTGTCTCCAACGGCAACCATGTGGATTTCAGCTCCCATTCTCGCATCCCGAATCTCCGGAGCTATTCTTACGGCCTCTTTGTGAACAACGTTATGAACCATCAGACTGACCGTTCACACACACCGACATCCCGGCCAAGACGATGTGACCTTGTGACTGGGTGGAGTAAAGATGTGAGTTCGAGATCGAGAAGGCCAAAACGGGATGCACTAACAGCGCGACTAAAAACTGCCACTGGGACTTGTGTAAGTGAGTTGCTCGTGTTGGTACATACGAATCTAGAATGCCTGTGTGACGAATCCGGGAAAATTTTCTTTGGCCTCGCCTTCTCAGAAACTGTCGATCGATGATCGCAAGCTTTTTCGCCCGGTCAAAGGAGGGAGCTGAGACCCAGCTACGGGGAGTCACAGCGTACAGTAGAGAGCAACACCAAAACTCAGCCGCTGGGCTGCGCGGTAATTCGCCGATCCCGGGTGGATCGATTCTGTCTGAACCACCACGAGACATCAACGTGATGCTCGGAATACCTATGGGGTACGGCTGGACCCGGAATTCATCCTCCACATGTTCAAGAGACCTCGTCCATACCATGGCTGCTCAAAACATCCGATATCGCGCAGTTCCGCATGGAGTTGAGTAAATTCCGGTAATATGATCGAGTTGAGTCATCGTCGTGGAACAGAGACGGGGCCACCGTGGTTTCAATCAACACCCCGTCGCCCCGCGATTGGTCACTACAGCAATGAGAGCCCACCTTATTCCCCCTAAGCATGAGGAAATATTGTCTCTTATCTTTTTAAATGGTGCCAAAAGCAGCCAGGCGGCAGGCCAAAAGTCCGGTGTTGGGTTGCTCTGCATTTGATCCATGGGCCGTGGATAATGGATCAAAGACAGCCTTTTGCGAGAAGAGCGGGGAGATGTTTCTGCCATTCGTCTGTGATTGGACCGGCCAGCAAGGTGCGCATTTACGGAGAACAACAAGGCCAGAGACCATTTGCGGTCAGGCTTGACTGGAAAAATTCTTTCTAGAAAAAACCTGCACTTTCTCGAGGTTGGGTTCAGCCTGCTGGACTTGTGAGCGAAAATGGGTGTGTATCCACCAAGCAAGCTGCAAGTTGCAGTTCCCCATCCATGTTGGCTGGGCAGAAATGGCAGCCAAACTTGCTCCGAGTGGGGAGGGGGGACTGTGATGGTGTACTGATGGAGGTGTGCGAGATGCTTGGTGATGATGCATGTATCACCCACGTTGGACGAATGAGAATCACGGCATTGTCAGTCCTCGCTTTCGCCGGGCCCGAAGATTGCAACTTTTGTGGCGCCGAGAGGGCGGTCCGGTTGCGGTTGCGCAAGTGTCATTCACTCCTCAGCTATGATTATTATTATTCTGAACAGTTTCGGGAAACACATCCGAGTGTCATCGTGTCGCAGATATCTGTGCACCATATTCATTTGGCTGTGTGAGGGGCATTGGTGAGGCTTGTTGATGGAAAAGGTTTGAAGTCAGACCTAGGATCAGAGGGCGCAGCCCCCAGGGGCCTTTTTTTGGGGTCCACGATGGGCATGTTGCTGCATTCCCGGACGGGCATTGCGGGGAAAGTGGCACAATTTCTTAACCTCACCACACGATCGACAGTTAGATGTATCATGATCAGATATGAAAATTCGTCAGAGGTTTGTTGAGATTTGGACATCATACCTTACCTCCTGATTTAGTTCTGGCACATGAGAGCGTTATGTTCATGTCATGCACCACTCAACCTGAGCCAAAATGCCTCCACTACCTTCTGGAAGTCCCTACGGGGTACAGATGGTTCCAACTTTAGCGGAAAGTGGGGGACATCTTCCAGGTTGCCTTCTTCCCGGGCATTTCAATGCACCCACCAGATGGACAGCTGAAGAGAAATGCAATGGGCCTAGGTCTTATCAGATTGCTCTCTAGGCATTTCTCTAGGCCCCAAGCCTAGGCTGTTTGAAAGCCTTGCAAACTATTAGCAAGTGCAGATATATTTATCTTGATTTACATCAATGACTGGGTTGAGGGATTCGATGTTGCGGGCTGTGATGTCGACAGTTGCATTGCCTTTTGCATTCTTGGCCAAGCAAGAGTCGTGAAATTGCAAGGGGAGAGAGGCTTAGTGCTGATTGGTCCCAAAGACATCATTGGCCATCTCCGGTACAACCTCTCACATCTGTTCTGTTTGACATCCTTTGGTCATCGTCACGCAATCGTTCCGCAAACGATGATGAAGCTCTGATAGCGTTCTCATTTATCAGGTAATGGCAAATTTGTTGGCCAACAGCCATAGCCACTGCGCGGTATTGAATTCGGTATTTTGTCTCTGACATTTCACTCGAGTTGTAAAAGGAGACCTCATTCGGGAAAGACAGGACTCATTGCTTGGCAACACCCCTGTCTGCCGTGCTACACTCTTGCTCCTCAGCTGTGACACACACAGTCACGCAACACACTTTCATTTTCACTCACTCACCCTCTCATTCTCCGCCCGATGAGGCCTCTCAATGATCCATTTTCATGAATCACTTGAGCACTTGTGTAATTCAGATCATAATATTCCATCCCGATTGATTGAGCGTAACACCAGACAAGTCACCACTCATGATGGTTACTCACTCCTTAAAATGACAGCGCAGGCAGCAGAGAGGAGGGGGCAATGATGACCAGAGTGAGAAATGAACAAGATTAGCTTCGGAAACAGTGGTGGCAGGCAGGATCAACACATTGCTGATGAACGATGATGCACCTGCGCCTTCAATTTCGAGGCTAGGCTCACTTGGGGAAAACCCAAAGCGCTAGACAAGGGTTATTTTGGCTTTGAGAGCTTTTGGATGGGTGAACTGGCCACACACCTGCACACCAGATTCCGCCCCCGCTGTCGTGCAGGAGCGCAACCAATCAACACCTCACCGATTCTCTTTCACCCTCCCACGGGCGAGTTGAAACTGCGAGAGTGTCTCGCACCGAATTGGCGGCAGAAAGAGGAGATGAAGGAGGGGAACAGGAACAATCATTATCGACCATTTTCGCCATCGCTAGCTTGTCGCAGTGATTACCAAGTCATGATGACTTGCAGTATGAGAATGTTGAGACTACTACCTACGTAGGTATTTCGTACAGATTACCATTCTGTACCGTAGTTAGACATCGCTTTGTGGTAATATCCGCAGAGGGGAAATTACCTCGACTAAACACAGAAAGGAGGGGGGGATGGAGCCATTCCATGTTGGTAAAGTGAAATCCTGCCGTCTGTTGCTGCAGCCAGACTGCAGCCGGACGAGAGGGGCGGCGCTGCTTGCTTGCTGCAACGCACTTTGCCAACTCTGGCGGAGAGAGACGCAAAGGAGAAGCCAGCAAGCTTGGTGTGCACCCACGACTGCCATGTCCGGCAGGAGTGGACGAGAGACTTCATTGGGTGGAGTCTTGTTGCAAGTGGAGAGGGTTGGTCTTTTTACTGCTGCCAGTTGGGCAATTCGTTGGCACTCCAAGTTGGCACTCCCACCACCTGGCTGTCGCATCGGCCATCCCAAAAGCCACACCCCAACTCTGAATGTGCCCCCCATTCAAAACTGCTCGGCACCCAGGAAAGCATACCGAAACACTTCCCTTTTCCCTTTTCCCTTCATCGAGCTTGCAAACATGCTCAACTCAAAGATCTAGGAAGAAGCGGCTCCTCGGTAGTCTGCTTGTGAGATCTGTGTATCATCTCTCAAACATCTCCTCTCAATCTTGAATTTCCATATCAACACCTAATCTTTCATCGTTTCGTGTCATCTCTATTTTGCAGTCGATACTATCTCCTCTCCGTCCCTCTATTTTCCATTCAGATGATTGCCTGCCTGTTTGTCTAGAACGTTTTTCCATTTCTCGTGCGGCATTCACTTGCACCTGCGACAAAGGAAGAACAGGACCACCAGACAGTTGCGCGACTCAAAGCAAATTTATACAGCACGGCCTTTCCGACGGTATCGTGAGAGTCAGCTTGCCTTTTACGCCGCTCTCGTCAACACAGTCCTTTTTTCGACAAACCTAGCCAGCCCCAACCCCGCTGACTCTCCAGTACCCGGGTCCCTCAAACCAACCCCCGACCAGGAACAAGGGAATCCGCCGCCTAGCGAACAAAGGCGAGAAACAACACCAAGAAGAAACTAAGAAAAGAGGGAGCATCGCAATTCGCAACCTCTACCTAAAAAAACACATCACTCTTTCATTTTTACTGACTGCCAATTTCGTGACTACCTCCCCGGAACTCGCCACAGCCCTGCTAAAAGTCCCGTTTTCAGGCTACCGTCGCAGGCTCCCGGGTCACACCACACATCACACAGGGGCACGCCTGCCAGTTGGAGCCACCTGTTTTCTTCTTGCGGCAAGAGTCGGTTAGGGCCTTCGCCACCCCAAACCTGCTGAAGAGTCATCCAGACCAGGGGGGCCGCCCGTACCTACCTTAGCACCTTATCTCAGGTCGCCCCAGCGAACACGCGCTCTCGAGGAGTCACATTGCCGCTGTCCTCAGGCCGTTGCCATCACGAAGCTCTACGATTAAAAGAGCCCATCGTCGGCCTAGCAGCCACACCGTAGTCGGAGCGACTGCCGGACGGTACCTGCATAGCCTGCAAACATCAACATACATCATCCGCACTTCAACAGCACTGCCTGCCGCGACCCGATCGCCGAGACTCGAAGCCGCCCCTAGCCATTTACACGCAGTAAACACATCATCATCGCATCCACCAAAAACCACGTCGCCGCCGCCCCTTATGGTTGGATACTAAGATCATCCGCCATATAACCTCGCTTTCGCTTCTTCCGCTCACTCCAGCGAGATAAGCGATTTGTACACACAATGCCTTTTGCGAAAACAACAATCTCTACTCCAGTCGCCGTCTCCGCCCTGTCTACCGGTTTGAATCATCGTGAAAAGTCAGCTTTCCGCATCCTGCTCTAGAAGGCCTTCTCTCTCCTTGTCGGCATTACAGTTTTGCGACTCGTCCATGTGGACCGTTGCCAAACTTACATTTCGATAGGATCACGATTTGTTCAGCACACTGGTTTACTTGGCCAACACTTGACGGCGACTGGAAGTAATTGGAAGTACTTCCACCCTCCCTAACCCAAGATGAAGTTCGACTCTTATGTGTCGACTGCCTTCGTCAACCCTCTCCGCAATGCTCTTTACAACCCACCTCTAGCCGCTTTGGCATCCACCTCCTCAACCTCGCTCTGGTCCGAGGTATCTTCACAACACTCAGAAGACGCCGCATCGAACGGTTGCACTTCCGATTCCGAGTCGAGCGACTGCTTTTCCGTAGCGCCCATCTCCTCGTCGCAAACATCCATCAGCTCTCTTGGGAGCTACTACGACCCGGTCTCGAAGCCGTGCGACCCATGGACTACACAGCAGGTCGAACAACGCCCGCAATACGAACTTCCTGCCGAGTTGCGCCAGAATCCGCGCCGCACCTCGAGTTCTGCAACTTCACGTAACGGACGTCCCCCCACCCTTGTTCGACAGGCTGATCGGAAGGGCAGTTTCGTCGATAACCTGATCGGTAAGGAAAACTCTTTTGGCGGTTTCGCGGACATGTGCTCAACATCAATCTCTACAGAAACGTCCACCCACATCGTCGAGGCTATCTGGCCTACGTCGTCAGTGGTTTCTTGCAAGGACAATGGCAGTAGCTCGGTGCTACCGTTGCGCACCTTTATTCAGGAAACTTTGCGTCGGTCGCGGACGAGCTATTCCACCCTTCAAGTTGCCCTTTATTACCTGATTCTTATAAAGCCTCGTATACCAACTCACGACTTCACCATGGAGCAGCCCGACGACAACCATGCCCGCCAGGCTCTTCAGTGCGGCCGTCGCATGTTCCTCTCGGCGCTCATTTTGGCTTCAAAGTATCTGCAGGATCGAAATTTCTCAGCGCGGGCCTGGAGCAAGATTTCAGGACTTAATACATCGGAGATCAACCAAAACGAGATGGCATTCGTGCTCGCAGTCAATTGGAATCTTCACGTCACCGAAGAGGTCTACAAACGGTGGGCTGAGTCGGTTATGAAGCTCACCCCTACTCAGCCTCCTTCTGGCGGCGGTAGCGCTGCCCAGCGCGTCTTCGATGAACAGTGTGCTGAGTTCCGGCGAGTTATTCTGCATTTGTCTCCTGATCTCAGCAACTTGGATGAGCTCGCCCCATGGCTTGCAACTGGACTCGCTCCTCGTCGAAAAATCTCGGTTGAATCTATTTGCTCTCCTCCCGACGAGGTTGTTGATTACTTCACCATCCGCAGCACACCTGCCGTGCTGGAACCCAACCCGTCTGCACACTTGACATCCAACCGTTTCGCGCCTGTCCTCGGTCCCTTACCAACTCCTCGTCTGACTCCTCAGAACAGGGCGTTCAGCACTCCTGCGGTGGGTGCTGCTCCTCGCGTTCTTGCAAGGAGTTCCTCTATGAGTTTTGCTATGGCTCATGCTTCATCGGCAACTGCTTCGTTGTCCCTGGACCGATGGCCGCCATCGACATCTACTTCTCCCGTCAACTATTTCACTCGCCGCTCATCTCTTGCAAACTCCGTCTCGACCGCCTCGTCGCCCGAATCAATGATTTCAGATTCTTCCCGGTATTCTCGCTCTTCCTCGATCTCTTCGGCTACCTCGGTGAACGCGCCGTCATCCAATGATGTTCAGGCGCGATGCCGGTATGTGAAGCCGTACGGTGAGAGGCTGAGCTTGAAGCCAACGATTGCTTCGGTCCCGGAGATCTACGAGGAGCCGTCATGCCTTACTTCATCACCAGAGAGCTACACCCGCACGGTGACAAAGGACTTTGGTTGTGAGGTAGATGATGCTGCGAGAGCGCTCCAGGAACTGCATCGTCATGGCGCAAGTTTACCAGCTGCACCTGTCAAGGTCGGCTCAAAGCGAAGCAGGACCTTTTCGATGGACAATTCTCTTCAGGACGAGGTTCGTGGAATGCTCGAGAACGATCGTCCATGGCCTGAGTCGATGGTTCGTGGTGTTGGGCAAACCCACCATGTCCCAATGGGCGCCAAGCGTCTCTGCTGCTCGACTGAGGTATCCCAATCGTACAAGATCTCTTCTCTTCATCCCGCAGTTGGGGGAGTTGGCGGGCCGGGAATGTGGGAGGGAGTTCTGAACTAATTATTTCACACACCTCCACAGCCTTTTATTCCGTTGTTTTATATTGCGTATTGCGCTATACCGCACATATTCAGCCATTTCAACCATCACACACACAACCTCTTGTGACAGTATTCTCGTTTTCTTTGTTTACCCATTTCTGAGGGGCGAAATGGGAAGGGGGTAATATCACTGGTCATTTGGCTTTCCAAAACGATGGCTTTGGAGACATCTAGCTCATAGACGGCTTGGATGACCCAAGGTGAATGGGCAAAAAAGCACTGCTCTTGAGTTTTTTTGCATGCATCCGGGTGGGGAACCGGCATTGGGCGAAGGCGGTAAATCAAGGTCAATTCTGTTTTCTTTCGGTGGCAAAGGTGGTCGTTGTCTTTGTGTACGATGGTGAAGGTGGTTTGTTTTTTCTCGAATTATCTTTTTTGTTTTTATTGGGAACACACAGTATCTCACACCTGCGAGGTGTTGAGAGTGGGAGCAAGGGAATTATTAGGAAGCATAATGGACGGAAACCCAGGCAGTGGAGAGAAACTGGACGACCCCTGACCTCAAGGTATGAGGCAGATGGTTTGCAAAACGCCAGTTTATACCCCTCTTTCGCACTTGTGCCTGAGGCTTATTGCATCAACTGGGAGTTCACAGAAAACCCCTTTTATTTAGGATTTCTACCAAGAACGAGAACCTTCGGGCTCCTCCTGGACGAACAGACATACACACAAAATTTACCATCAAAAACCAGTTGCAAATGCTATTTGCCAAAAGATGAGCTAGCAGCTACGTTATATCATAAATCATTTCGAACAAACAAAAGACCCGTTGATCGTCGTACTCGATGTGCCGTCCGTGCAACGCTGCGAAGTCCCGCCGCCGAGCGAGCGAACCAACACAAGCAAAACGATTTGTGTGTGGTGCTGGTTGGTGTGGTAACGTTTGACTAAGGAGAACTGGCAATATCTTCTTATGCCCCCCTTTCCTCTCATCTCATCCCTGCCTGCACCACACTGCCTTGAGTGTTTGAGAGTCTGTGGCAACTTCTAACTGGTCCGTTTCATAGCAAAGAACATGATTGAAGCCAAGAGTCTATCTTCTTGGGAAGGTATTTTTACGTGAGGTTGCCGCCTGCCTGGTTGGGTCGGTTGAGAGATTGGCCAAGCGCCGGTGTCGCTCGCCTTCCCTTCCCGAGTGAGTCATCCGGGCTCATGTGTTTAGGTTTATGTTAGTGGCTATTTTCGTTTCACTCTCCACCAGCGATGTTTTGGTGAATTCACGTTCACGCAATTTGTTAAGGTGTTATATGGTACTTTGCTAATAATACGTAACTTGGGGGTGATGAGTGCTTGGTCTGGGGGGTCGGGTCGATAGGCAGGAAAGCGGGTTAGACAGGGAGGTGTTTAGGCAAGATGTTCAAGGTCAGGGCCCAAGGTCCCAGTTGGTGGGATGGTGGCCTCTTTGTTGTTCGTGGCCAAGAGGAGAACGATGCTCACCCAGACTTGCGTGGTATCCATCCTGCATTGATTCTTTGCATTGTTCTCATCCTATAGTTGCTCCCGTGACCACTGATGAGTGGCGGAGTGGGCTGAGAGAGCTCCAGAGCGTTCGTGGGCGGGCCACGACAGATGACTGAGACGGGGAGAAACAAAGAAAAGTGGATGGAGTCGAGCCGTATTGTTGCTAGGACTGGATGTTGTGGATAAGGCGGACGGTCCGGCCATCCCGGGTGTGATGGGGGGCTTGGTATTGTCCGCGACTCCGCGATGGGGGGCTTTTTGGGTTGTTCAGCATTTCACTTCACGCTTGGGAAGGCATTCAGCTGGAGATTCAAATGGCACATTATTGCTCCGTACTGGAGAACGAACAATTTCTTTTCTGAGATGTTGATACCGTATTGATGGTCGTATGGAATCTGATAATGACATGTTGCCGGCGACCTCTTGGAGTATCGGATCCACAATAACGGCTCTTGAAAGCTTGGAGATGACGAATGTTTTTCTTACACAGCATAAGCCCGGAAATCAACTTGTATAAGCGTACTACAAACAACCTGGAAGTCTTGTGTAAGGTGAGGTGAGACAGGTATATGGTAATTCATTTATTTGTGGTTGCGGCGGGTGTGGGCATGGACATGAACGCGGACTCACGGGGTTTCCTGGTTGACTCGGACTGGGTTGATGACCTAGCTGTCCACACCCAATACAGGAAGACCATTTCTCTTGAGAACGGAAGCTGGATGGATGTGTGGTATCTTGGCCTAAAGCTGAATGCCGGAAGCACCGAGATGTGAGACATGTGCCTGTAGTTCCAGACCTCGGTCATAGCAAGAAAGTTCGAGAAGGCCCGCTGTTAGTGCGGCTCAGTTCCACCATATCACGGCCGTTCCCAGGGATTGCAGTCTCTAACAGTAGGCTCTTGCGCTGGCCTCGTCAACAAGGATAGCATTGATATTCAACGACATTCCAGATTAGTGATATTCATCAAGGATATCATATTCGAGGTGACATGCCAGCCTCGAATCTCTCTCTGGTAGGTATCACAACTGGTGCAGCCATTGGTGCCACAGCTTGCCACGTACGGGTTTGTTGAGGGTTTCAGATGGGACGGGAACATCTCATCTCTGGCAGCTGTGCTTGTTTGCAAGCAATGCTGTGATAGGTGGTCTGTGCACGGGCGGCATGGCAGCATCTCTCTGTGCGAGGTTTTGGGTGGTCAGCAAGTTCAGTGGAAAACGGCACGCAGTCCGATGAATTGCTTGCATTTGCATTTGCATTTCTCGACAGCTCAACATCCCTGGCTGGCTGCGCATCTGACATAGCATTTTGATCTTTTTGTTTTCTAAACACCGAAAGAGAAATTGGAAATTGAGAACGGTTTCGGGGTCGCACTTTCGTCTCTAGGTTCATTGAGCGGAAGGCTCCACCAGAGTAGCTATCAGATCAGCGCCGGTACCTTATCGCTCGGCGCCGGGATGGCTTCACGCCGCCTTCCCTTTCCCCCACTGCCGGTGGCTCCTCCACCATTACAATCCTTGAATGCAGATGAAGTGATCGCGTTGGTTCGCGATGCCAGAGAGAAAGCCATCGCAGATGAGGAGACGCGACCTGCAGAGCCGGGTGGGTTGAAACCCGGCATCACCCTTGACCTCATTCGCAAGAACATTCCTGTGTTGCCTGACGAGGTCATCGATATCCTACGACAGGGTGTTGAACGGTGAGTACCTTGTGACACAAAGTAAGATTAAATCTTGACTGACATTCATCTTAGACTTGCCCTCTCACACAATTCTCTCAAGTCACTCCCGGTCAAGTTTTCACAATGCACGTCATTACGCTACCTCGCTGCAAGGAACAACGCCTTCGAGGTGTTCCCTATTCAGATCTGCGATCTCACGTCGCTAGAGTTCCTTGATCTCGGAAGGAACAAACTCAAGGAACTCCCCCCTGAAATTTCAAAGTTGACGGCTCTCAAAGCTCTCTCAATCCAGGAGAACCAGATCACGACACTGCCCCCAAGCCTCGCAGACATGTCATCTCTCCAGCGATTGAGAGTTTCCGGTAACCCAATCAGATACCCACCTAGAGATATCCTCCAGATTCCGTCTCAGGACCTGTCACCAAACGAGATGATGCCTGAAAACGAGGTAGATCGATTGGTCACGGATCGTATAAAGAAGTTTCTCGCCCGCAGTCTGAGCATAAGCAGCACGAGATCCATCGAGTCCATGTCAGATATTGAGACTGGCGATGTAGAATCAAGTGAAAGCCCCGATACTCCACGCCTGCCTTCTAAGAGGCCTGTTGGTGGGCGATTCCCAGTTCGTGTGAAGGGTTCAGAGATTGCTTCATCCCCTTCTTCTCGGTCCCCATCGATCTCGAGGCCGCCCCCACGCGTCTCTAGTCGTCGATCGCTCTCCCAGTACAGCAACGGATACACGAGGAAGCCGGGCATAATTCCTTTGACCATGGTCAAGTCCAGCGACAGCTTGCGTAGTGCTCCAAGCCTGTCGGTTACTTCACCGGACACTATCCAAAGACTAGAGAGCAGCTACTCTCGCAGCACTGATAATCTGACTGTAGTCAATACACTTTCCCCTGGAGGGCCCGTAATGAATCGATTCAGCACTCACCTTCGTGGCTTCAGTTACAGCGGTAAATTGAAAACCACCAACCCTGTCAGTCCTGAGGATCCATCATTGATGAGGCCGCTTTACGTGCGTGAGCTCTCAGCATTGCCAGTCCGACGGTACCAGTCACAGGTTTCAGACCCAGTTCTGGACTTCGCAAGAGGGGTTTTGTACTCGATTTACCAGATCCATCTGGGTGTCCAAACGTTGATGAGTCTCACCAATGAGGGAGGCAAACGATCCAGCCTCGAGATGATTTTTTACAACACCAACACCTACTTTGTGGAACTGGAACAAGCAATACAAGACTACGATTTATCATTAGGCATACGAGGCGCATCTCGCGACCAGGGGCCTATGCAGCGAGCCTATGCAACACTCATTCAGGGTTACATACACATCTGCTCCAGACTGACAAGCAGTGTTGATCTGCTTGTGGACAATGGCGATCCTAGATACATGCGCTCTTTCCTCATGCTGGTATACCACAGCATAATGGAGCTTCGAGTGGCTATGATGAGCTTGAATCCCCCAACCTCAACCCAAGAGACCGCTGCCGCTGACGCAACACCTCCTCCGCGTCGTCCCCAGCCTCGCCGGGCTGTAGCGCCATTTCAAACACCGCCACCCGCATCGCCATCGGCAGCGCAGTTTCAGACTCCTCCATCGGGGTCATCACGTGGTACTGTAAAGCGAGCCAGTCTCCCAAAACATCCTATGCAAGTCAAGACCAACATCCCTTACCGCTCAAGGAACCAGCCCGTCGCAGTAGCCGGAGAGCAAGCTTCTACCGCCCAAATACAGGGACTTCGAACTCCTCCTCTCTCCAGTGACTCGTTCACTTCGGCTATTTCCTCCGCAGCAAGCAGCATCGGAACCCGAACCCCTGACTCCGCCAGACCTGTTATAAGCAGCGACAGCGATCGTCAATTTGAACGCTTCTTCAGATCCCTCACGCACCTTACGAACTTGATTATCCAGATGGCCCCTATACTCGACGAGTTCTTCACGGCTAACCTTCATAGTACCGGTGTGAACGATACCATTACTCCTAACCGCCCAGCAGCCTTCCTTCAGCAGCAGCAAGTCCAACATCAGAAATGGGAAGCTTTAATCTACAAAACCTTAGGCATAGCGAGACAAGCTGAATATCTGAAGGGGATGCTGACCAGCCTACGTCTGCGAGATCCGAGCCTGCTGGATGACTCTTCGGTCTTTTGGACAGCGTGCAGGAACTTGTTTTCCGGTTGGACAGGATTTGGTATTCAAATTAGGGAGGTGTTGGTGGCTGACAAGACGAGTTTGAGGTACGACGCCCGGATGGTTGATGGTTTGAGGACGATTACCAAGCAGGTGAAGGATTCGATTGCGTTGATGGGAGAGGTTGAGAAGCAACAACAGTTGCAGCAGCAACTAGGGAGTGGAATTTTGGGCAGGAGTATGAGGAGTAATACTTATGGAAGTCCAGGTTTTACTGATAGCAGAGGACGAGGAGGCGGAGGAGATAGGAGTGGTGGTGGAGGAACAGGAGGGATGTTCTTGGGTGATCATGATTTAACGTTAAGGATGACGACGATGACGACTCAGCAGAGTGCTCTTACGGCTTCGGCTTCGGGAATGTCGATGGGCGGTGGTAGAGGGTTGAGAAAGTTTTCTTCTCCTTGATACTTACTGTTTCGGTTGCTAGATTGATTGTATGGATTCAGTTCAATTCAGTTCGGTCAGTCGGTCTTTTTTTTTTTGGGGGGGGGGGGGGGGGATGATGATTTTTGTCAACCATGTATGGATAATGTGTAATTCCGGTATAGGCTTAGCTAGCAAATGAGAATTACCAAACAAAAATTTGAATGAAAGTAGACTACACTACCTACTCGATTTAATGGATGGATGCCTTCAACTTTTAGTAGCTTGAAGAAAATCAAATCGCACCATGCGTGCCTCTCTGATTTTGTTTGATCAAGTCAAAACAGCTAATGACGAGAAAGGGACATTTTCTAATATGATAGTCTAATCATGGTTAAAGAATTTCAAAAAGATGGTTGTTTTTTAAAAAAAAAATTGGGTTACATAAATAAAAATTGCACTCACACCACAATTTTACTTCAACGAAGCAGAAGAGAGAAAAAAAAAAAGAAGAAACAAAAAACGGGCTTTAAATAAAATAATGTGAGTTTTTCATCACTTTGATCTGTTTTACTTTTTTTAACTTTTTTTTTCTTTTTCTCTCCTCCACTGAGATTATTAAAGCCACCAACTGGCAACCGCCTTCATCTATCAACTTTATCCTCCCACCCTAGCCACACAACCCAGAGTCTCTTTCCCCCTCCTCCTCCTCTTGATAATCTAGAGAACCGGGAAAGAGGGGAAAAAAAAAAGAAGAATAGCGAGCGCTTTCCGATTCGTCAATGATACAGAAGAGGCCTTGAAATACCGGAGACGAATTCACATGGGCCGAGATAGAGCGAAATTAAAAGATGGTTAAACGGTCTTGTAGGCTTCCCTTGAGATGGGCGAGTGAATATGTTTTTATTCATACATTGATGGTTGGTCGTTGCTTTTTGGACCCTTTTGCGCAAATTAGAAGAAAGAGAAATTGCTTTACTTTTTTGTCCCCCCCTCCCACCCATCGCAATCATAACAATCCCGCGCTCCTAGCAAAAAAGGAGCCAGAAATCCGGTAAACCCTCAGGGGGGAATTGAGAGAGATCGTAAACAAACTGTGCGAAACCCGCCCCCCTGCAGCCGTTTCATCGTCTAAGAAGCCATATAGGTAGAAGCATCAATTCCCTCCTTAGGGAACTCACTAGAAATATTGTTAGTAAACAGTTAAACAGGATCGACGTTTTGGCAAACACATACGGAAGAGCGACTTCGAAGCGCTTCTCGATCTGCTGGAGAACCTCCTTGTCCTGATCGGTAGTGACGAAAGAGATAGCGAGACCCTTGGTACCAAAACGACCAGCACGACCGACACGATGGAGGTAGGAGTCGGCATCAGCAGGAAGATCGTAGTTGATGGCGAGATTAATGCGCTCGATATCAATACCACGACCGAAGACGTCGGTGGCAACGCAGATGCGCTTGTTGAACTCCTTGAATTCCTTGTAGCGACGGATACTAGTTCGAGTCAGCAAATTGGCTAAATGAGCAATGAGAGTCAGCTTGAACATACCGCTCCTCTTGGCTCACACCGGAGTGGACTGCGATGGAAGGGAAGTTGCACTCCCGAAGAAGCTTGTCGAGCTCGGTAGCGCGGAGAGTGCTCTTGACGAAGATGATGACCTGGTTGAACTGAAGCTCATCCAGCAGCTCATTCAGCTTTCTATTCTTCTCCTTCTCCTCAAGGGGAATGTAATATTGCTGAAGGCCGTGGAGGGTCAACTTGGTGTCCTCATCAACGTAGTGCTCAGTAGGATTCTGCATGAACTTGCGGCAGATAGGCTTGATCTCATCCGAAAGGGTGGCTGAGAACATCATCACCTGCTTCTGCTGAGGGGTGGCGCGGAAGATCTCCTGAACATCACGCCGCATGTCTACACCGAGTTAGCTTGCTGTGGATAGTGCAAACAATCCTGATCTAGCGAGCTTACCAATCTGATCAAGCATCTTGTCGCACTCGTCAAGAACGAACATGCGAACACTGCCAAGACGCAGATGCTTGTCGCGAACCAGGGCGTTCAGACGACCAGGAGTGCCGACAATGATGTGAGGATGAGTCTCTTTGTTCTTGAGGGTCTCGGCATCCTTCTGGATGGGAGTGCCACCGTAGAAGACGCCAGTCTTGATATCCGGCATGTACTTGCTGAACCGATTATACTCGTTACGAATCTGGAAGGCCAGCTCACGGGTATGGCACATGACGAGGACAGAGCACTCGCCAGCGACGGGCTCGACTTGCTGAAGGGTGGTGAGGACGAAGACGGCAGTCTTACCAAGACCAGATTTGGCCTGGCAGATGATGTCACCACCAAGCATGGCTTGGGGAATGCACGTCTGCTGAACTGTATTCGGGAACCGGATTAGAATCGGGGCACGCAAACTTGGACGGATCATGAAGAACGGAGTGTCTCAAACACAGGCCCCGTCCATCGTCGCAGCAAAGACTTTCAATATCCAACTCCTCCTCTCCATCGATATCTTCCCTCAAAACCATGTATTCCGAGACCATCTGAGCGAGATGTGTAGGTGCGATGGCTTGCTAACCGAAGCAAGCTCGCCATCGCACGCATACACATCCGCATCTACCAATGACCAGTAAAGGCCATGGAGAACTGAGGCGAGGGACAAGGTCCCTATGTGAAATCCCACGAGGGGTTTCGGGGTATTGAGCTCAAAAATGAGCGCCAAAAGCGACCTCGGCCGCTTCCCAAGTCGACTCAACCTGAGCGCGATGACCAATAATGGCCAACGGGCGGAGGTGATCGCTGGTGCCTGAACTCAGTGGATTCCCGGAAGCATGGTGCACCATTCAAGGGACAGATCCCCAACAACCGAATGGTTGCATCGTGGTGAATGGGTGGCCTTGGTTTCCCGCGGCGCGCGCCAAATGATAAGTATCCCAATCGACAGATTTTATCTTCTTTTTGCTTGCGATGCTTTGCCTTTTGCTTGCGAGATGGACGAGACCCAAAGATGAGGGCAGGAGGGATTCAACGGATGTGCTGGGGACAAAACTGGTTAACTAACCCTCCGAGGGATGTTCGAAACCGCAGTCGGCAATAGCGCGCAGAAGTTCGGGCTTCAAGAGGAAGTCGCGGAATCCGGTAGAATGGATGCCGACGTAAGAACCCTTCTTGTCGACATTTTGAGCAGCAGCGGCGGCATCGGCCTTCTTGCTAGTGGCGGGGGCCGAGGCCTCGTTGTTAAGCTCGTCGTCAGAGTAGTCGATGAGATCCTCTTCGGCAGACATGATGGCGGTTGTTGGTGGAGAGAGGCGATAGATAAAACTAAGTTGACGCGATCGCGATGAATCGAGATTAGAAAGGATGCAATTGAGTCGCGAGATTGCCGGTCAATTAAAAATCGCGTAAGTTTGATGAAAAGATGCACACAGAGAGGTGGTGTTGATGGCAAGCTGACTACCGAGTTGCGGGGTTGTCGCGTTGTTGGGAAAGTCAGAAAGTTGGAAGTGGAAGGAAGGGAGGGAGCAACGGAAGCGAAAATAAGGTTGGAGTTGAGAAAGACAGGCACAGCCTCAAAACCTGACCGCAATCAGCCTTAACCGTGATTGGCCTAGTGTGGGCCCAGAAGGCGTCCCTGGGCAAGGAACAGTGGGGCTGATGCACGGTCCACCTGGCAACCATCACTGCTTTTTCGTTGCCAATGCCATCCACTGCCACCTCAGCCCTCTCAGCTCTGACACGTTCGAACCTTAAGACACTTTTAGCTTCTCACTCCATATCTGTACAGGATTCTAGGGCACTTGGCAGTGAAAATTTCCAAAAAGGATACTTCCACAACCTTCCCATAAAACCACAACCATCATCGTCATGGCGAAAGGTGGTAAAGCTGGAGCGGGCGGGGTCCAGAATAAGGCCATTTACTCACGAGTATCTTTTCTTCAACAAGCCTCGGTTTTCCTTTCTGCGGCATCACCATCCTCGCAGTCAACGCCTCTGCAAGGCATGGGCAGACGGCTGGCCGCCGACTTGCGCGCCGTGTCTCTTAAAACGAGGATTCGGCTTAATCCAGCGGTGAAACGAACCATCTGCAAGTTTTGCGACTCTGTTCTTATTGACGGTCAGTCGTGTCTAACGACGATTGAGAACAAGAGCAAAGGCGGCAAGAAGCCATGGGCCGACAACATAGTTCGCAAGTGCCACACATGTGGAAAAGAAAGAAGATATCCGGTATGCGCGCCGAGGACGAAAAGAAAGACTGATCGAGCTGTTGTTCGGGACTCGGACAAGAAGCAGAATCAAGCTGGGCAACAAACTAGGCCGGTTGATGATGTTTCTTGAAGGATTTATGGTATTTCATTTTGACATTCCAGTAATAGAGAGAGCCTTTTTTTTTTTCTAAATCTCACAAAGGAGAAGTCTACCAACTCATCTATGGTCGTCCTTGACTCCAAGGCGACTGCTTGTCTCACGCTGTGGCAAGGCATGCCCAAGACACCGAAACGCCGTGTAGCATCAGAAACCCGATCATTCGCCTGCTTTCTCGGTTCACGGATCTTCACTTCTGCTGCTGCTGCTGTTGTTGTTGCTGCACAGACTCCTCACCAAGTACCTTGCTAGCGGCCATGAATCTGTACGCAGGGAACTTAGTAAAAGGTTACCACAAATAAGAGGTTCGCCTTGAGAGAGAGATAGGCCGACTTACAAACCAGCATGCCAACTCCCCAGCCCACGCATAGATTCAGCTTGTACACTGGTCATGCGCAAGAGGTTCTCTGTGTCGGCCAGGTTGTTGGAAAGCTGAGCTAGTTGGGCATGGAGTTGGGACTTGAAAGATAGACATTAATACCGACCAGATGGATTGAGTAGGAGGGGAGAAATAAAAGACATACAAGCTGTCTGGCCTTTACTTGGCTTCCTGATGATGGGGCTGACTGCCGTTGTGTCTGTTGTGTTGGGGGGTTGAATGAGCGCATTGTTGTTGTCGTTGTTGTTGTTGTTGTTGTTGTTGTTGTTGTTGTTGTTGTTGTTGTTGTTGTTGTTGATCTGATGCGGTGCTGTTGTTCTTGCTAGGATGTTATGTAGTGGAAGTATGATGTCGCCACAGACTGTGGTGTTTGTTTGTTTGTTTTTGTTGTTTTTGTTGTTTTACTCTTGTTGTTACGATAACCAGACCCCTTGTGGTGTACAGTACATATGTGACGTCGTAAGTGGGATGGAAAAGGCTATAGGGCGTGCACTTTCGGCTTTCGTCCACTGAATTGGACGAAATAGAGTGGGGGAAGGAAACGCGACGAAAGTTGTTTTTGGCGGGGCAATTGTTACCACCCTCAGATATGAACATACACTGGCAGTTATTGAGCGTCGAATCGGTTGGTGGGCTTACATAGCAACAATAACAATGGAAACTGATCAGCAAAAAAATGCCTTTCTTATATTTGATTCGAAGACACCAAATGCAGTGTATTCAATCTACTCAACTCACACAGCCGCTCCAGATTAGTAACTGCGTTTAGCATACAGTGAGTGGTGCATACCTACATACCTCGAAAGCCTCTTTTTTTTTCTTTTTTTTGGGCGTGACGTAAATGTACCGTACATACATAATCCATACATATCCATACACAACCACATGCGTGATCAAATTGCCCTGTTTTCCCGTCGTATAGGACATACCTCCTTCCTGCAGAAGCAGAAGCAAGCCACAGCATAACAATAAACATACATATTAAACTTTACACAACAATGACGATCACACGAATGCAACGAACGGCCCGGGCATTTTAGTGTCCGCTTTTTTTTTTCGTTAAAAAAAAAAAAAAGCCTGGCTGCCTATCAGAGAATCTGTTGTGTCCCCCTAAAGAGCACAGGTACACTGGGGTTTCCTGTAGTGAAACAATAATAACAGTAAGGCAGACAGACAGGCAGGCAAACAGACCGAGAAACGAAATTTTTCTTACGAGACTGTAGTTGGGGTCTTGATATAAAATTAAACCTGGTAGCTGCGTTCATACACTACATCAGGTTTTGTGAGACTTGGAAAATGCGAAGGTCAAGGTCCGAGGAGGGAGAAAAAAGGGAGGCGGAAACCCCCCAAATGCGTTTTAAGAGTGGGCAATATCACACCATTCATCATCCATCAGCTCTTTCAGTCGCCAAACCAACATCATAAAACCGACCATTTTGACTACAACTGAACGTTTGTTTCAAGAGTGAAGGGAAAAAGATAAATATAAAAATTCATCAAGCTCCGTAAAGATAACTGACCCTTGTTTCCATCCGCCCAGAAAAGAAGCATATGAAGAAGTCATTCGTACCCAAGTACATACATACCTGTGCAATAAGTTAAAAGGACGTCCTCCCATAACAGACAAGACAAGAAAATAAACTCCATCCCGCCATGAGAACTGACACAACACAACAAGAACAACAAAACCAACAAAAGACATCAAATACTATTTCAACACATTAACACTTTGCTTTCAACTCCAAAACAAATAAATAATCTCCCTCTCCCCATGAATATTTCCCCACTCCTCTTCCTCCTACTCTCTGTGTTCTGCTTGGTTCTCCAATGATAATAATAAACCACAAGTCCTTCTTTTCCTCCACCACCATCATCATCATCATCATCTCTTCTTCTTCTTCTTCTTATTCGCACCCTCTCACCGACAGTGCTTATTTCTTGTCATTCTTCCATCCGGTCTTCCTCCCTTTGCCCTGGACTGCAACTATCCCACGCTTCAAAACTGCAGTTCGCCACCTTTTCATCTCATTATGCCGAAAAGAAAACGTCTCACACAAAAAGGACCAAAGAAGCTGCAGGTAGGCTCAACAAACACCATGGCCATGATCCAAAGAGGAAAAAGAATAGTAGCTGTAGAATTCTGAAACCCAACAGCAACAAGCAGAAGAGCGTAATTAGACCACAAAATAAAAAAGCACAACTTCCAAAAGCTCTTAGCCTGATGATGATCGACGATGTCATGATGGTCGCCCCTGAATACTCATCCTCCAAAAAGAAGAGAAAAAAGACAAAATAAAGAAATGCCTATGTACTTTTTTTTTGAAACGGGCTCAACTTTCCCGCCTCTCCCACACCGTCTTCAACAAAACAAAAGAAAGGTTAAAAAACACTAACATTATGATGAGTGTACGCCATGAGTTTGTTGCGAGGAATAAGCCAAGAAAAAACCCTAAGCCCCCTTTCCCCCAACACAACTACCCTCCAGAACCTTTCTCTTCCATCTTCTCCTGTCTAACCCGTAGAGATATGCATCTGTAATATCGTGTCGTTGCCTCTGGTTGACCATTCCTATACTTGGCGGATTGCACTTCTTTTGAGTGTACCAGAGTACCCCTTTTCTCTTCGCCCGACGTTGGCTTGATCAATGGAAGCCAGTCCAGGCTGATCAGAGTATCCAGGAGCTGCCGATATCTGAGAGCTGTCTCAAATACTGACATCAAGTCCATCACAGACGCGAGCAAGCATATCAGAAAATGCCGCCAAAGCCTAGTGGTGATAAGTGTTTTCCACCCCTCCCGCCTGAGTTCGATTTATCGACGACCAAGGGCCTACCGAACTCCAATGGGAGGACGAGGCCCAAGGCTGCTCTGGCTGCTATGTGCCGACGGCTCTGAATCGAGATTCGTCGAGTCACCACTGTCCGCGCTAGCACTCGCACTACCGGTCAGACTTCGCACATTTTTTCCCTTTGGTGGTTGGAGAGCGCTCACCCCAGCGTGCTGTTCCACTTGCTGTGGCGCAACAGCATTTCCATGACCGGGCGGGTAACGAGGCATGGGCTGACGCATGCCTTCAGGCGGTGATGGCCGTCCGTTCATCTGCGGGCCAACATATCCGTTCGGTGGTGATGGCCGCCCATTGACGCCATTTCGCATTGATGGACTGTAGGGATTCCCGGGTGACTGGCTCGCGCGCCTGGGCATGCCGCCACCGTTCATCGGCGGAGGTCCTGCTTGATACTGCAATTCGTCCAGGCGAGCAGCTGTCAACGAGTTGGCCCTCGACTCCGCATGCATGGCACCACGATCCACGTTGCCGTAACGGTTTGACGTGAAGCCCAATAATGGGTCGTCCAGGATGTTTTCGTGCAGACCGGGGATTGACTGCATGACTTGGCTCGACCGGTTACGTCCAAAGCTGGGCCGGAACCTACTTCCTCTGTGAGACTCTGTCTCGGGATTCTTGCGAAGCTGCACGGCATTGCCTGGTGCTTTTCGGTTCTTCTTCGAGGTGACGCTCATCATATCGAAATTATCGGGGTCAATCATGGACGTCACAGGCGTAGAACTGGGATCAAAGTAGTCGTCTTCGTCGTCGTCTTCATCGTACATGCCTCCGTGTTGTCGCATTGGCGGAGGCGGAGGTGGAGGGCCTCTTCTCGGCCCAGGCCCGGCGCCGTTAGTAGCACGCCGAAGCTTCATCTCTTGCTCTTTCAAAGCTAATTCTCGTTGCCTTAATTGAAGCTCTCTTTCCCTGATGGCAAGGTCCTGAGGCGACACCACTGGGGCGTAGCCATTTTCGCTACCTTCTTGGATGTCATCGTACACTACCATGTGGCTGAACTCTTCTAGATCTGCGCCCTCCATCGAACCCCGCCTTGAGGGGAACCGGCCATTGGGTGGCATTCCGTTCGGCGGCCGTCCATAGCCATTGGGTGGCCCTCCATTCATGGGAGGTGGCCCACGGCGCATTCCCGGACCCTGCGGTCCTGGTGGACCCATACCAATCTGTGAGGGGATTCTCGGGCGTGGCCTGCCTGGGCCCATACCATTTCCATTGGGCATACCGTTGACTGGCGGCCGAGGTGGACCGAGGGACGACATCCGTGGGAGAGTCGAGGGGTTGCCCGAAGGCGATCCTGGCTGTGGCGCCGACGTGGCGTCGGTTTTGGGACGGTTGCGGTTGGTTTGGTTCGAATTGTGGAGGAGGGCGTAAAGCGTTTCAATCCGCGGCACAGGCACTCCAGTCTCCTGCGACAATTTGATCGGCGACCCAAGGTAAGTTTCGACTTCCATCGGGCGCCGTGCTGTGTAATCTTGCCACATCATGTTCTCGACGTTTGTTCTCATGAACTCGTCAATCGTGCTCTGCTTGAAGTCTGGGGGAAACTTGCAGCCCTGTGCTTCTGCCAGGGCGAGCATTTCATCGATGACATCGGATATTAACTTGGAAACGCCGACCTTGTCGAGCAGTGCAGCATAATTCGGGCATTCGAACAGTACTGTCAATGGATGGAACGCAATTGGACTGGACACTTGTTAGACTTGATTATTCTCCCAACATCACTCGCACGGAGAGCCACTTACCCGATTACTCGCTCATATTGCTGTTGTCGAATGTTAGGTGACACCTTGCAATCGACCTGGCCGGTGCTCAGGGTCATAGCCAGAGCCTGTGCCATGTCCTCTTGTATTGAAGGGGGAATATTGGGGTTCCTGTTGGCTGGCCCTACCCACAACTCGGTTGAGCCCTTGTGCTCGAATTCGCTGCCGCCAAGTTGGGCGAGTTCGGCGCCACAAACGAGTGAGAGAACTACATTAGTCGGAAATCGTTCCTCTATAGCCGATTCAAGACCGAGAGCGTGGGTGGTATTAACGAGGATGCAGGTGTGTTGAGGCGTTACGACGGAGTCGATCACTGAAGCAAGATCGTAGACGTCGGGAAGGGCTTTAATACAGAGGATGACGTAGTCAAAGGCACCCTCTCGACGGGTTGCGGCCTCTTCTGGTGTCCGGACGACTGTGTATATCAATTGATCGTTTAGCAAAACGACGCGCAAAACAGGGGTGGTAATACAAGTGATGTTGTGGAGTGAGATGAATGCGTACCATGTCGAGGTTTAAACCGCTCGTTCCCAAATATAAGAGATCTGGGCGCACGGAAGTTAGCTTTCACATTATCCCTACATGTACGTGGGCGCATTGGGTTGGCCCCAGCAAAAGAATGAGGGTCCTTACTTGAACGAGATGCCATATTGCGACACATGTTCGTAGCCAGTCTTCCACACGAGTGTGACGTCGCAGGCATTAGTAGCTTGAAGTCTCCATGACAGGAAAGCAGAAACCGGATTCCCGCCCACTGTAACAACATTCATCAGCTCGTCGTCCGACATGTCTGGATGCGCTAGCGAAGACGCATGTGCAGTAATTCGACGGTATGTGAGGCCTCTATAGGTAGGGGACGGAGGATGCGGGACCAAGCGGGATGGAAGGTAGAGAAAAGTGAAGAAGAAAAAAAAAGAGTGTGGTGTAAGTGGTGAGATGGACGGTATGTCAGGTGTCAGGGGGGGAACGGAAAGTTGGACGAGGGGAGCGTCAGAGAAAGCGATTCCCACTCTTTTTGGGCTCCCGTCCCGGGAATTGAGGTGACACTAGGCTGAAGGCGGGAAGGAGGAGCACAAGAGGGGGGGGGGGGGTGGAAGACAGAGACGGCGCAGTTCCAACTGGCGCCGGTGGGTGGGCTACTTACCTGATAGGATCTTGAGTCGGGGCGTCATGGGTGCCATGGTGGGAACCCAGATCGGGATGGGTAGGTCAAGTTTCGAAGCTGCAGAACAAGAAGCCTTCTCTGGCGGCAGCGCCCAGGACGGAACAAGAATCGAGATGCTTGTGCGCGTGTCCCACCAACAAGGCCAAGTACTCTTGTGGCTTGTCGGTTTCCCGTCAACAAATTTGACCCCTTTGCTTTCTTCTTCTCACGATGCTCGGCGGATTTTCTTCTTTCTCTTCTTTACTGGCCCTCTTTTCCCCCACACGGGTCGCTGGTACCGGTCTCAGAACAGGGTGATGCCTTCCTCTCGGCGTGGACAACTGCGGAAAAGTGACGGCCGTGCCCGAGATTCGATGAACGGGGCTTGCAGATCGGGGGCTTGGAAGAGCAATTGACAGATATCACACAGACCCATCCGGGTTCATCCCGCTGGCTCAACGAGCGAAAACGAGCGTCTCCCAAGGCGCGAGAGTTTAGCGGCAGAAGGACAACTCGACGATCGTCTGTACGCGCTTCGCGAAGTGGCGCCAGCAGGAATTTGATTCCGCGGGCTAGTACGGACGATGCAGCAGTAGTCTAGAATGTCAATGGCTGGCCGTCGCTACTGTCAGTACAGCTGGTGGTGATGGCGTGTGCTGCAGGATGGGTTGTGCATCGAGCTCAGCGCAGCGCAGGCAAGCAGAGCACAGTACAGCACATCAAACAAACGAGTGTGATGCCCTGGTGGGGATAGCGCCGTGTAGGCAAACGCCGGCCCGGGGTTCCTGGGAGTCTCGATAAGCTGTTTCTCGGGGTGTGGTTGTGGCTGGCCGAGGCGGCGTTGGCGT
The DNA here is from genome assembly GCA_033725935.1 of Cladorrhinum sp. PSN259. Lineage (NCBI taxonomy): Eukaryota > Fungi > Ascomycota > Sordariomycetes > Sordariales > Podosporaceae > Cladorrhinum > Cladorrhinum sp. PSN259. Next base: position 498,121 of record MU867075.1, read on the forward strand.
TGGCCTATTTTATGACGAAGGCCGTCGATGATAGGCTGTGGGGATTGAAAAAGACCGTCTGTCCCCCCTTTGCCGCGTGGTGCTTTGCTCTCACAGGTCTCACTTGTATTTAGTGCCGCCGCTTTTGTGACCTTCTGTGGACGTCCAGGCTGGCGATGGCAAATAACTGATGCTGTGAAAACAAGGTGTATTCCGTAAATGAGCGGACGCTTCGGGCGGGGATCGTGTTGCACACACGGTGAAACGAGCGAAGACGGGTCTAGGAAGACGCCTGTAGCAGGAATTGTTCGAGACGCTTCTTTGGACCAACTGCAGCTGGTGCCAAAAAGGGTATTTGGAGGTATTAGAATAGGATTAAAAGAGCAGACTGCAAAGGTCGCAGGACATGAAAATAAAACTGGAGGCTACGGAATACCCGTTGATGCAGCGGATACGGCCAGCCTGGGAAATGCTGGCTGGCTTGCGACCTCGAGAGTGTTGCGTGTTTCACTTCCTATCAATTGTGGACGCTTTCTGCCCTTTTTGCTCTTTTTGCCCTGTCTGGCCTCTATGTTCCTCCCCGATTGGAAGTCGGTGGTCACTGCTGCTGACAACCACACGAGAACAGCCCAGCAGACCGGCCAGAGGGAGGGAACGGACGACTCGGGTGCTGGGGTTCGGAAGGCACGCGGACAGGCATCAGAGAGTGGGTGCAAACGGAACTGGATCACTGCGAACATCAGAGACATGCGCGTCTTGTCAGTGCGGATATATCAATCATCATTCCCTCCCTTCTTGCTGCTGTGTTGATTTTTCCTTTCGAATGCAGCCACATCAGAAAGCAAGAGCGACATTTGATTCAATAAATCCCGATTCCTGCATCCATCTGTGGTTGTGAACAAGCATTTGACCTCATGTCAGTCAATCGTTCATACGCCAGGCCCAGTGCGATACAATGCAACTTCGGGATCTCAATTCTGCCCGATCACAACATGCAGGAAAAAAACTCAGAAGGGCTGCTAGGGGTTAACAGCACACCGACCCACAGCAGACAACCAGCGGGACGCCCGCCTGTCGGTTTTTTTCTTCTTTCTCTGGGCAATCTTTTTTTCGTTGGTGGATCGGAAGGAGGAACAGGGAGCAGGGAGCAGGGACAGGGGCAGACCATGGTTTCGTGCCTGATCGGTGACGCGGTTAGTTTTGGCGTTGTGGCTCTGCCGGTAGCTAAACCCGTATTGCACTGTTGAGAACCGGGCATCCGGTCATTGGTTACGTGGGGAGAAGGATAAGGGGGCACAGAACACTCAGATGAACCCTAGACACACGAGACATGTATGTTTGGCTGAAGTATAAATTGATTCAAGAAGAATCTCACAAAGCTCGTAACTTCAGGAGCATTCCAATGTTTTAAATCGGCAGCGAGAAGCTGAAAGGCATCCTTAGGCAGCTTTGGCATGAGATAAGTCAGGGATGTGCCTTTTTTCTTCAAGTCTAAATTTCTTCAAGTCACCGCCATTGCTTGAAGGTGGTTGGATTAGTTATTCTTATTGCAGTGTAATGCGTGTTACGAGGTGCGCTGACTGGAGGGAGATTGGTCCTGGAGCTGGTTCCAAATATCTCCATGGAACGGTCTTTCATAGCGCCTTCCAAGATTCCGACTTTGCTTCACCAAAAGCTGCTCTTCGGCTCTGTTGGTTCGATGTTGCATTTTGCCATTATCTAGTATCAGGAGACGAGGAACTTTTGGGTGAGTTCCAAGGAAAACAGCAATAAATAACGACTTTTAATTGATACGATAGCACGGCTAGCTCAAAATAACTCTCCCGTTATCTTCCATTGAGTGAGCCAACAAATCAACCTGGACCGGTGTAACGTCAACACGCCCCGGGAGAAGCGGGAATGGGAACTGCCAAGTCCTGCCTTTCATTACAAGGCATGTTCCGTCACGACAGGGAAGGCCTTGGAACAGCGTCGTAGCACATCAGTTTAGCGATTGAATCTTAAAGGCACAGGCTCCCGAAGTGCCAGACTCAGCAGGTCCCGTCAGTCTGGGTGGCAACCTGAACTTGTTGAATTCAGCATGGCAGCCTCCCAATGGCTATCAAGTCGTCGCTGTCGAACGGGATATTGACACGAAGGCAAATAGTGTTGAAGCTACGGCAACGCCCTGCAGACGGTCGTACCTAGGCTGCATGCAGTTTGGAGGTGAGCACCACGTCAGTTCGCTGTAATTTATCTGCAAGAAGCACCAGAGGAGAAAAATGGAGATATTATCCACCGTCCAGAGGGGTCGTTGGAGGAATTCTTGCTTAATATCTCCCTTTCATTTCACCGTTATTTGGCGGCTTGGTCGAGATGAAAAAGCCAATCGACAAGCTCGTGTTATTAACATGTTTGGACCCTGTCGAGCTGGGCTAAATCGCACTTGTCGCGCGGGCGTGGTGGCTTGGCTCCACATACCTTAGTGTGGGGTGTCTATTCAGAATTCAGACGGGAATGACGCACCTAAATGGAGCTTTCCAATTGACCTCTTTTTCCAAGCTTCACAGCGCGATCAACAGCGGAGCAGCCAATGGAACGCCAGCGAAAACACATGCCTTGGACAAGGAACACGAACGCGAACAAGAACGCGCCAATTCCGATACTGTGTACAGTCCGGATTGGGCAATTCGAGTTGCAAAAAGGTGGACAATAACAACAAACAGGTTTTTTTTTGGGGATGTCAATGTTATCTCGATCTTGCTTCAGAAAACAGACTATTAGATACAAGAGTAGCAGTCGGGGGCGGGATATCCCACAGGATATAGCCCAATCAGTGGATGCTAATTCCGCTGCAAACGCTCCGGCCCTATCATCAAGCTGGCCTGGGGGGAAGATATTCACAGATTCCCATGCTCGAAACGCCTTCCGCATGCCTCCCGCGCATTGTCTGCAACGCTGCAGAACCGGGGTTCTAATAACATACCGCGGTGATGGGGGCGGCGTAAAATCTCCGGAAGCGACCTTTCCCACCACAAGCGCCGTTGATGAGGCCAGTGCACGTCTCTGCCCAGCCATAGAGAGCCTCATCTCAGACATCACCCAAAGCGTACGGCTGATCTTCAACCATACTCGAGACATTATTCGGACGGAAACAGCAGGACGGGTTCTCGCCCCCTCCCTGCCCAACCGGTTGGGAAAACAACATCAGAACCTTGCACAGAGACAGGGGACTCGTCCAGGCAACTTGGATATTTCCAAGGAAGTTAAAATTTGGGACCGGCTTACCCCTCCTGCAGGTTCTCTCCAATGCCTGCCCGCAACAACAACAACAACAACTACAACAGCGAGGTTGTATTTGCACACCACCATGATGACACACCCGCAGGAACAAACAGTCCGAGGCTTAATTTTGGTTCAGGGGCAATTCACACTGCATGCTGTAAGGAGAAGCACACCATCTCTTTTGATTTTGGGAATCAACGATCGGCTGGTCTTCCCGAGAAATCCACCGTGAAAGTGTCTAGATCCCGAAAGATCGACCAGAACTCCTTTACTGCTCGCGTCGGACAGAGAGGCTGAGACCCAGTAGAAGCTGCAGTGTAGTCCCCTAAAACGGCAGTCCAGAAGGCGTGCCGCGAGCCGCTCCGCGTAGAAGGGTCCTATCAAACCAAGCAAGGCACGACATGTCGTATTTTCAGCCGGTAGGTTCGTGATGCTACTCGCCACCACTGGCAGCGAACGACTGAAGTTGAGGCGAAAAAGGCGCGCGGGTAATCAAGTTGATGGTACTGTACAGCACAGCAGAAGTTCCCCGTGGTCGTCAGCAATGCGCTCCCGCTTCGGCACCATTCACCCTTTTCGCTTGGCTAATTGAATCGACCGTTGAAGGCGGCATTGACCGGTAACGTTTGATGTCAATTCGTGGGATATTGGATGACAGCAGTGTTTGGGTAACGTAGGTATGCTCTCGTTACCAAGCTGCAAGGTCAGCCGTCTCGTGGGAGGGGGGTGGACGAAAAGCTTCGAAGGGGAAAATATGCCAGTTGGAACTTTCTTTGTTTTTCCTTCTTTGGTCCGATGTATCGGTGGTATTCCCCTTATCTTTGTTACACCAAGAAGAGGCTGAGACATACAGACAACACACAAACCGGCTTCCTCTGAGCCATTGAAGCCCAACCAACCCTCAATCTCACTCTTTTTGATGGCAAATAGACTGAAAGCCACCACTCACAACATGCAAAATCCCCCGTCTTTGTGACTGCAAGCTCTGTCTAGGTCTAGGGAAATGCCTGTTGCTCCCGGCCGGCTAACTAAACTTTGTTCCCCATCCCCCATGTCCCAATACACGTGGCCATTCGCTGTTCTCTGTTCCGATAATCTGTAATCCTTCTCAGCTCATTGTCTGGTGGCTGACCGGCAATCGATGTTGTTGCTGCCGGCGTGTGTCAGTTCAATCCTTTCTCGGAGTTTGTCCCCTCCCCCTCCCCCCCCCCCCACCGCGCCTGCCTGACATGAGATTAGACTAGGAGATTACTTGGATATCGGAGAAACCAGCCTCTGGGCGTGAAATGGCTCGGGCCGCTGGTTAGTATTGGTCAGTTGTGGTCAGGGGGGGTTGCTTGTTAATTTTCGTTGTGGCTTGAGTGGCTTGTCCCGGGGGGTTTATTGTCTGGGATCCTGTCTTGTTATTGGGACAAAGCCCTTGAGCATTTGGAGATGATGATGAATATCTTTGTGTGTTGATCCCCGGGATGTTGGGTACTTGCAGTATATAAAATATGGGGACGAGGTGGTGGCTTGAGGAATCAGCAGCGACTGAAACATTGGCGTCGTGCTTCACGAAAATAAGGAAAAGGGGGGGCGGACAGCGGGGAAGACCAGGAATGACTTGAGCATCTTTGTGTGATCTGGACGCTCCGAGAGGAAGGGTGTGTCTTGCGGTTGTGCTTTTGTGTAACTCCTGTTGCGTGTTCAAGCAAACTCGAAAGGGATACGTACTCTCGTCCCGTTTCGAGGCGGCCACATCGTTGTCGTCGGTATGCTTATGAATATTTGAGGCCATATGACCTATTTCAAATCCAGTTCACAGATAATTACCCCCCCCCCCCCCCCCCCCCCAATTTCTCTTCGTCAACTTAAGTTGAAATTCGGGATGGGCAGCGTCATGAATCTTGGGACGAACGACGAAGCCTTTGTAATATTTTCCGCCCAGTACAGTGTTGATCCCCAGGAAGGACCTGTTCAGTTTAATCATGCTTGAAGGTCCAAAGCGTCAATCTATTTTGATCTACAACACTACTCATCGTCAAGACTTTGTGATCCTCAAGCGTGTACTTGATGATGTTGGCCATCCACCACCAAGCATCTTCACACCCCCAATGCTCGTCACCTGTCTCTTGGGCCCCTACGAAACACAAATGCGGGGGGGAAGCTTGAATACCAACGGAATTGTTTATACAGCCACAGCCTCCAATGCTCTTGTCTGTTTGTTGCTTTTGAGGTCTCGTTTGTTGGCGGACTGCTCGTGGCGGATGGAGCTTTGATATGGTGTATGAAAGGTTCTCTTTGTTCATGCCGCCACAAGTCTTTTCAGAACCATGAATCTTGACCTGTATAAATAGTACCTTTGTCTCTAGGCCATAATAAACAGCAGAAAGAGGACTTTGGAGTGAGTTTTTCAGACTTTGAGATCATTCTTCGACTCCTGTCCTCGCGTTGGGGTAGTCACTCTGGAAACGTATACCGAGTTCTCGAACGAAGCCGAAATTGCCTACCTCAATTAAGCCAAAAGCCGTCTATCTCAGGACTTGACAAACCTGGAGAGCGCTATCTCACGAGGGATCAGTTGTCTGGGCCGTATTCCATATATATTCTTCAAGTTCCTATCAAACTCGGCCACCTTCAATGTCTTCACTCTCCCTCGGCATCGTCAACCTGCAACAATCGCCATTCAAGCGGGATGTTAGAAATGTACAGCAAGTACCCAAAGAATATGACACGGAAAGAAAACGTGATACATAGCCGAGAGATTTCATCATGGAAGCGAAACCTCCCATCCCCCATCAGACCCAAAATTGAAAAAAAAAATTGAAGAATAGTCCGGCATATGACCAACACTCACAAGTTTCTTGAAGACCAATCTGAACAAGTATTTGAAACGAGAACCAACTGTTACACATAGCCAGTACGATCGAAAACTATAAACAACATATGGCGAGGTTACCTATCTATCATCCTATCCTGTGGTCTAATTGTTAGCACGAGAAGCGTCACACCTACTGGTGCTTGTTGACAATGATCACCAACCTCTTAAGAAACCCAAGGTCAGCCCAAAGATCCCGCATGCCCACCGGTGAAAGAAGACGCAGTGTTCACTCTACCATATCACTGTACAATGCAGAGACAAAGTGAAAAGATGCACAAACATGTACAAAGTATAAATAACGGGAACAGGCAAAATGCAAAGTCATACTGTTTGTGTGTACGCGATCTATTCATATAACTCATGAGATAATACATTATGCCCTCACAGGGCAGGGGGGTATATAGGATGATGAAAGCATCTGATACCATCATCGAAATAATAACACACTACCCCTTCTCTGGGGTATATAGGGCTGGGTCCTTGATCCGCCCGTCGTCTGACCACATCCGTACATACTTTGGGCGCAGTTCCGTTGTGCCACCACAAAGGCACTCCGTTTTCCCGGAGACGATCGTGATGGTGGAGCGATGAAAGCCAATGACGTTGGAGGATGACCGAAAACCCCGTCCTTCCTCATCGATTGCGTGTGTGGCTGCTTCTTTGCAGTCTACACTCACTTCCTCCTGACTCTTATACGATCTATACACGAGGAATGGTTCCCAGCCTCTCACAAGTTCCTCAAAATGCAGTCCAAAACCCCCAACCAACAATCGACACCCTTGCGGCACAGAAAACAACAGCGGACGCGGCATAAAGAGAGCCAGAGGTGACAACAATGCCCCAATAATCGCCATTGTTCTTAGTTAACACCGCATTAGTAACAGGAATCGCTGTCAACACGGCCAAGGAAATCAAGGTATAAGCAGTGCCGAAGTACCGGCCATAATCCCTCGTCGGGCAGAGCTTGCCAATCGACACGGGCATCAAACTGATGTTGCTCCCGCTCGTGAACCCAAATATCAAAGCAAACGCAATGAGGCCGCCCTTGGTCGCTCCGACGGGAAGCCAAATAGCAAAACACACAACTGAGGTGAGGAAAGTGAAGATTATGCTGGCGTTGAAGGGGCCGATTAGATCGGCCAGAAAACCCCCCGCAACCCGACCAAAGGCGGAAGCTGCGTTAAGGATGGTGATAACGTCGAAGGAGAACTCGTTGCTGAATCCCTTGCTCAGGACGAAGGCAGAAAGGTACGAAAGAGGAAGAAAGGCAGCAAATTGCATGAAAAACAGGGCGAGAACGGTCAGGCTGAACCCCTGGGTTGCAAAGATGCGTGGCTCAGGGCGAGGAATTTTCGTTACCACCCGGGCGACAGGCGATAGTCTCGAGCGGATGAGGAAGTTGGCCCCAATGGTGACGGCGAGGCAGATCAAGGCCAAGGCTCTCACTGCCCAAGGCCAACCGACCTTCCGGAAGAGCTTCTCAACCATGAACGGGAACACAACAGCGCTCACGGACCCTGCAGTAGTCGCAACACCCGTTGCCAGGCCCCGACGTTTCTGGAAGAAGTGACCGATAGCTGCGATGGAAGGAGTGAAGAGGAAGGCGCTGCCAAGCCCGCTGAGGATTCCAAACGAGACGATGAGGTGCCAATGTTTGGTGCTGATGCTGACGATTATCAGACTTACAACCAAGCACGCGGTGCCAGCCATGATGAGGTATCGCGGGCCGTATCTGTCAAACAAGGGGCCGACGTAGATACCCAGAGCAAAGCTGAGGAGGGAGTAGACAGATATTACTCCGCCGACTGTTGCAGCGCTGTGATCAGGGAGGTGCTTGACGTATATGTCGAAAGTGGCCAGGACATTCATGAGACCTAGTGAGGCAAACAGGGCAAGCCAGCAACCGAATACCACAAGCCAGGCCCGCAAGCCCCCCTCGGGGTAGTCATCCTCATCGTGGGGGTGGGCAGCAGCATCGGAGCCGGCATGGGATACGGAAGCTACCGAGACGGCGTCGTCGATAATGTCGGACGGAAGGAGGGCCTTGGTCGCCGTTGCGCCGGTTCCTGTGGTCCGAGTTGATTTTACATCAGACGTCCTCTCTGACTCGTCGACACCATGCGGTGCTGACGGCCTCACGCCGCCCTGCTGGGAGGATCCCGATGTAGGCCTCAACGAGGCGTTTCTGGATTTAAACATTTGCGTGTGTGCGTGTATGTCGTTCCTCTTGGGGATGAGGCCGAGTTCAAGTTCGAGGCTCATGGATCCTTGATGCCCTGGTTTATATCCAAAGCATTGGCTTCTCTCTGTGTTCGAGGCGTGGTGGAATGGGTGTTGTTGATCCCTGTGTAAGGTGGAAAGAACGAATGGTAACGACAATCAGCGTCAGGGGGCTGACTGGTGGTGATGCGCCATCCCATCTCCTTAAGGAAAGCAACAGGACCGGAGACCTGGAGACAGGGTCCATTATTTTGCGTCAGACGAGGAGTCTGCTCTCACATTCACACCATCCAAGCCATCCAGTAGTGTTGGAACTACTCTGAGAACGGCATGGGCGGGACCGCCGAGTCCAGTTAGTCCCCGCTTTTGGCATGCCGCGGTTTAAATTGTGTGCTGTTTTTTTCACTACGGATGGAACCCTACCAGGTCCCATGCCGTGACACCCGCCGGTCGTCCTCAATGCTGAACACGGTTGGTGATGTGATTGTTTGTGACAGGTACAGATTTCTTCCGATAATTGCTGACATTCAAAGTCCCTGGTTGCATGCAGCTATTCTAGAAGTTCAGTCTTCGACGCAAGGTTCATTGCCATGATTGGTAGGGATCTACATACAAGATAGATTGTACCCGTCCGCGTGCGACCCAGAGACAGACCTGTCAAATGCGAACTGGCTCTGAAACAGATTCCCCCCAGCAGCGTTCATTCCGATGCTGAGCGAAATACCGCACCCCTAATCTCCTAGTTTTCTAGAGGCGCTACAGTGTGCAAGTTGTTTTGGCCAACGAAACCAGGATTTGAACCCATTGATACGACCCCAAACGAAATTGTATTGCCTGCTTGGCGGCATGCTTGCCACCTGTGGTTCGTTTTACGATCAGACCCAGGTACGGATACGACCAATCAACACCAACCATTGTATCAGTGAATCAACTTTACATCGGACCTTGGCCCTTAAGGCACACAGCCGCATCGGGCACGCGATTGCAGGGACCTACCCCGGACCAGAATTCTTGGCTGGTCAGCCTTACCAAGATTCAGGGGTCCATCACCCATCAAGCGAGCTGAGGCAGGTGATTTGAGACAGCCGCCAGCCATACCAGATGCAGTGAAAACAAGGGGAATGATTTGCAGCCACGACTTACACAGTCTGTTTTTGATCCATTGGTGCCAGCCCTACCGGTTTACGTAGTTATTCTTCAAGCTTCCTCATCCTCAACGTCTTCTATGGTGACACCTGGAGCTCCAACAGCAGCATTCTGATCGAATGTCTCGGAGACACGCAGATAACCTTCTTTTTCGAGCTTGTCCGCCTCTTCCGGTTCGAGAAGTCCGCCCTTCCCCTTGCCCTTTTCAATCTTCATTCGAACAGCCGCGGGCACGAATGCGCTCACAGCCTCCTTCCGTAGGTCTCTAGTAACAGGTTTGGCCTCGTACACCGTCTTCGCCTCAACAATAGGAGCCGCTGATTTCTCTGACTCTTGCTGTTGTTGTTGGTGCTGTTGCTGTCGATCTCCCAATGGCTCCTGGTTTGCGTTTCTCTTGGCCCTGCGCTTCGCGTACCATTCGTCTAACACCTCCTTGGGAATAGGAGGCGGCGTATCTCGTGGCATCGGTATGTTTTTCACGTCGGCTGGTACATCGCTGTCGCTGTTGGAATCGTCTTTGTCTCGCCTCCGCTTTCCAAGCACTCCATCGTTTGTATGGCCAGGCCTCGAGGGTCCGCCGCGCCCAAATGTCGGTGCTCTGTCGCCGAGCGCTTCTCTAGCCTTCTTAACCGCCTTCAAGTCCTTTTCGAGTGCTTCAAGCGACTGTTCCTCGATTGCTGTAAGCTTGCCTCCGCTTTCTTTGATTGCCTTGAGATCGTTGATTTGCTGCTGTATTCTGTCGGGATTGCGAGTGGCAAGCTTCTCATTTCGTCGTGCCTGTTGTTCCGCCTTCCCTGGTACAGATAGTTAATATCTGCCAAATGGAGAAGATAATAATAATAATAAGCAACTTACCCTTCTTAACAGCCTTTGCCTTTTCCGCCTTGCGCTGAGCCTGCACCGGATTATAACCGCGCTCCTTTGCCATTGCGTGATGATTTCGGATCAAGTAAGATGGTAAATTAATTGAATGTTTCAGGTTGTTTGTTTGTTACTGAAAATCCCGATAGGGTTGAGTGAATCTTCCTTTTTGGTACTGATTGTGTTGTGGAGAGTATAGATTAATGCTGGTTGCTGGGCATCGGCAAAATCGCAGAAGGGCAATTCGCGACAACTTTCAGTGACGACGCGACCAGCTGCACAGGCCACAACCCCGCGACGGGACCAAGCCTCTGAAAGTGGGTTGCTCCTCCAACCCTTGTTGACGGTGCCGCCCTGTTCAGCTGCCCACCTGCCCAATCACTATTCCGTACACTGTAAGGAGACACCGACCACCGGCACAGCAAGAGTTTAGGGTGGCTCCTTCGTCATAAACAAATTTAAGCTCGTCTCCATCGACCCCATCGACCGCACTTGCATAAGGCACTTAATCCCCGTCACCAGAACTACTTTGGAAAGAGACACTCCGCCTGACATCATCTTCTGTTCTTCTCCAAAGGGGTGAGTTTTAAAGTTGCAGCACCCGCCGTCCAAAACTCTTTTAGTTTCCACCACATCTGCAGGTACCGAGACAAGCGGAACCCTCATTGCATCGAGACTCGATAGAGCATTTGGTACTGTTTACAACTCTTGTCTACGACAACATCCTTTTGGACAAGAGTGATCCATCAAGCAGCTACCCCGCCATGGCGAGCTTCATGGCCAATCTGTTCCCCGGTGCGGCCGCGAGGCAACAAGATAAGGGCGATCTCCGACCCTCAACCCCGACCAGAAACAGCTTCATAAACCCCGCCAGCACTCCACAGGGAAGCCCCAGCAAGAAGACGGTTCCCCCTGGCGCACACGAGCTTCCCGGAGCTCTCGATGGCCTCAAGCTCACCGCACCCAGTGTTCTGGCCCTCAACAGCCCTGTGGCTCTCGGTCGTCCACAGAGCGTGGCTAGTCCTCTATCGCCAGGCAAGAGCAACCTCCAGCATTTTGAGGATGGACCCTCGGCAGTTGAGAGCAGCGTCATCCATAAAGGCGCCGCCACCAGCGGTAGCCCCCTGAGGAACCACGGTCAAGAAAATACCCCTCCAGCTGGTTTGCGAGATCCTTTCAGCGAGCCTACCTATCAACCCAGTCACGCAGCACTTTCCCGTCAGGAGTTGTACCAACCGCGAGATCAACCCAGACATCATGCAACCACCAGGAGATTCAATACCACTCGCGGTCTTACAGCCGAGGAGCGCGAGTTGCTCCAAAAGCCAAGCGTCAAGCGCCTGGTCAATGTCACCCAGTTATGTATGTTTAGCTTTTATCCTCCGTACTAGCGTTCGAGACCATGGCACAGACCTCACCATCATGCTGACATGCCCTCAAAGATTTCCTCGATTATTATTTTGATCTGCTTACATATGTCGGCCAGCGACAGACCCGTCTGAATGCCTTCAAGGCTGAGTATCCAGCTCCTCCCGAGACGGATGAGGAGACATACAAGCAGATGTGGACCAAGTACGCTGGACGAGAACGTGCCAACTTGCGCAAGCGACGAGTGAGACTGCGGCAGGGTGATTTCCAGATCCTGACCCAGGTCGGCCAAGGCGGCTACGGTCAGGTGTTCCTTGCGCAGAAGAAGGACACCAAGGAGGTATGCGCGCTCAAGGTCATGAGCAAAAAGCTGTTGTTCAAGCTTGACGAGGTCCGGCACGTATTGACCGAACGAGATATTCTCACGACGGCCAAGAGCGACTGGCTAGTTCGCCTGCTGTACTCATTCCAGGATGACAAGAGTATCTACCTTGCCATGGAATACGTGCCGGGTGGAGATTTCCGTACCCTTCTCAACAACACGGGTGTTCTCTCCAATCGGCACGCCCGCTTTTATATCGCCGAGATGTTCTGCTCTGTTGATGCCCTGCACCAATTGGGATACATCCATCGTGATCTAAAGCCAGAGAACTTCTTGGTGGACTCGACAGGCCATGTCAAGCTCACTGATTTCGGACTTGCCGCAGGGTTTTTGGCCCCTGCCAAGATTGAGTCGATGAGGATCCGGCTCGAAAAAGCCTCAGAAACCTCAGTGCCCTTTGGCAAGCCAATGGACCAGCGGACGGTCGCAGAGCGGCGAGAGGGATACCGTACAATGAGGGATAAGGATGTCAACTATGCCAAGTCAATCGTGGGCTCACCAGACTACATGGCCCCTGAAGTTCTCAGGGGTGAAGAGTATGACTTTACGGTCGACTACTGGAGTTTGGGTTGCATGCTTTTCGAGGCATTGACGGGCTTCCCTCCGTTTGCCGGTTCCAACGCTGATGAGACGTGGCGTAATTTGAAGCACTGGCGGGATGTCCTCAAGAGGCCAGTTTGGGAAGATCCCACGTACTTCCTCAGCAACCGTACCTGGAACTTTATCACAACGTAAGTGTATCTTTGATGGTTTGTAACAATTAGCAACACACAGATACTGACACCGTTATCTAGCTGCATCAACTCGCGGTCCAAGAGATTCTCTAACATTAAGGATATTTACAATCACGCCTACTTTGCAGAGGTTGACTGGCCAGTGTTGCGGGAGACCAAGGCCCCTTTTGTCCCAGAGCTTGACTCGGAGACTGATGCGGGCTACTTTGACGATTTTAGCAACGAGGCCGACATGGCCAAGTACAAAGAGGTGCATGACAAGCAACAGGCGCTGGAGACAATGGCGGAGCGCGAGGAGGAGATGGGCAAGGGCCTTTTTGTGGGATTCACTTTCCGACACCGCAAGTCGGCAGAAGACACCAACCCACGCAAGCCCATCCCTTTTGAGGACCAAACCTTTGGCACTATGCTATAGGAAACGCAACGACGAGCCAAGACGACATACTCGCGATCTGGGAAGCCCCGGGGATCTCGGATGATGCGAGAAATATATGCCGAGGGGTATAGAAGGGAGTTTAAGCTTATCTGATGAAGTCAGATTGGCTTGTCGACATAATTCTTGTTCTGGTGCTTGGTTTCTGTGCCTTGTCTCTTTTTTCGGTTTTTGTTAGAGTTATGGAGTTGGTTTAATTTTCGCCAACCAATGGTATGGTTCTAGGGGTAATCGGGGGAACCTGGAATGGATAGATGGATAGCCAGCTGCTTGGGCGGGCAACGCAGCATCATGATGGGTTCACATAGCCTTTGGTCCTTTTGAGCACTCGAGTGGGAAGGAATTAGAAGGTGTCGGATTATCGATTGTAATTCTTGATAGCACAGCAAACAAATGAGTACATTGTCAGGCACACAATGAATAACTCTGAATACTAGTGTGTGTGAGGCTTGCAGGAGAGAGAAAGTGAACCATTTGTTGGGGAAAGTTTGATAATGGGTAAATAATTGTATTTACATATACAATGCATACATGCGTGCTGGTACTGGCTTGGTAATGTACTGTACAGCATAACAAGGTACGTACCTTGGCAAGCCATGGAGTTTGCCTTAATTCCGAGGCCACAAAGCAAGGAAGTTTCCATGGCTGGGTTAAGTGCCAAGCGGAGGGTGAGAAGTGACTGGTTACCAAGTCTCCCCAAACCCCCCGGCCTGTTACTGGGGCCTGCTGCAGTGTCTTTGAACGAAACATCGAAACGAATTCCATCCACCGCGAAACCACGGAAAGCGACCGCGACAGCCCACGACGGACTGGCAGATAACTAGCTTACCAAGTGCAGCACTCCATTGTCTGCTGGGTCTATTTGCGAACTCACCAGGCGGATTCCTGCGTGTCGGCGGCATTGCGAGCGCGCGTCGCAATCGGTTCTCGATTCTCGATTTTCCCGTAACTCTGCCAGAGAACCTTGGGGCTTCCGCTTTCCAAGAAGGGTCCCCTATCGCCCTGATCGTCCAGCGGGCAGGAAACTTTCTTCCCTCCGCGTCATAATCCACCCAACCGTTATACCGTCTTCCACGTCGGCGCGAGAATTCTGGAGGACATGAGCGATTGCTGTATCGCTCGCACGATTCGATTTTAGATGGGCCGACGGTGACGGCACTGTTCATCCCTTCCTCGCCCATTTCGCCGGTCGGGTACTTCCACTCAATCCTGGACCTGTGACCACATCGCTTCCGACTGTCGATCGCCTTTGAGGGGACATTGAGCGCCGTCGCGCAGGATGGCTGGTGAAGTCAGGATGGAAAATGGGACACACATCGGCGTGCGCAACAACCATGACAGAGATCCATGGATGAACGGTGTCGGTGTCGGCGCTGGGCACGCAGAAAAAGGCAAGGGAGTAGCCGAACCGCAAACTATCAAGATGGAGTTGGAGGATGTTCCTGATGAGCTCGAGCACATCACGACTGACATCATACCAATAAACATGTTCCTCACCAGGCTCGCGCAGTTCTCCCATTCGACACTCCAAGACCAAATATTAGCACTTGCGTCGAAACCTCTGCCACAGAATCTTCCAAATGGAAGCGCAAACTATCAATCCGCAGCGACCGAGGATACATCGCCCGAGAGCTTGGAGAAGAAGACAATGCTTCTGAACTTCCTGCAGTCGCTGCACACGAAATGGGTCAAGGCTCTTGTTATAATCGAGTGGAGCAAAAGGGCAGAGGACGTTGGGAAACTGATTGATGTCAGAACGCATCTGGCACAGAAACTTGAACTCTACACCAGTTCGTTTTGGGCGCTGATGCAGCTCAACCAGGAGTTGCTCTGGGCAAAAGTTCCGAGCCCGGATCTCAAGACGGCTCTTGAAGTTCTTACCAATGCAGAGGTGTCTTGGATGCCAGAACTCGGCTACATAACACCTCCTCCATTGACAGTAGAGGAGAAGGTGGCTTGGGTCGACCACATCAACACTCTCTTGACCGCCAGACTAAGCCTCAGAGAGTGCGAGAGGATACCCGAACCATTTACCAACTACGAAGTTGACTCCGGGAGGGTGACTTTTACTGTACCTGGTGAATTCGAGGTTGACTTGACCATTTGGGACGAAGACTTTGAATCACAGTTCTTTTTCCTAAACTTTAGATTTCTCTTCAAGCCTGCACCGCAGGCATTCTCGCCTGGGGCACAATACCATCTCGATCAAAGGGTCAACGGAAAACTAGCGGCGGAAGGTCTCGCCGGGTGCTACAATTGGCTGCACGAGCTTACCCTTACGGCCAAAATTGGCGAGTTTGCCCGTCAAGCCCGGAGACTGAGCACGGAGAAGTGGGCTGGTGGGGTGAAAATTGAGAGACTTGATCGATCGCTGTCGATTCAGTACTGGGTCCATCGTCCTCACTCCAAGGGAACAAAGAGTTGGATTCTTCTTGGAATAAACAGCGGCGGCAAGGACTATGACGGCAGTCGAGATCCTCTGCGCCCGAGTCATCTCACCTTGCGATGGTTCCGGGATAGTCAAGAAGTTAAAGATTGTGATGTTGTATTCGATACCGACAACATATCTACAGAAGACCTCTTGACCCGCATCGTCGCTCGTCACGTCGAGCACCTGCTATCCTCCATCTACTTTAGACTTGCGAGAAAGCCACTCTTTTCTCAAAAGCACGCAAGGTTAAGCTTGCAAGTGTCAGACGATTCCCCGCGTGATTCAGCCCTGACCGTTCAGCTTCTCGGGGATGATAGCATCTCGGTTCATATTGATCAGTACACGGGCGCCTTTTCCATATTGCCCAGGTCTCCTATTGCATTAAACACACAGAAGATGCTAAATTCGTTCCCAAATGCGATAGAACAAGCACCTTACGCTTTGGAGAGGCTGAGATGGGATCACACCAGGAAGAATGTGCAACGTCGGGCAAGGAGTCTTGGCTGGATGGTCACCAGACCTCTGATTACTTCTCAGGATGAACTGAAGGGCATAGTGAGTTCACACTCGCGAGAAGCCTTCCAGGTCCTTTGGCTGTGTAAGAAGGGCTGGCCCAGACAGTGGTTTGTGTTGATGAGCATGAGTCTCGGAGGCGATGGTTTGTGGCTAGTCGAAACGTAAGTCTGCGGCCCGTGTTTTCGTGTATCTCATAAATGCTAACACAAACAACAGCACTGAACAGGTGAAATCTGAACAAGTCAAAATGCCGACCCCGGTCCGGGTCAGAATGTTCACGAAATTGCCCATGTCTTCGGATCAGTTACGGTTATCTGACAAATTCTTCGAGAACTTGGCCATCTTTGCCTCGGGGATGATCTCTCAGATTACGGATCTCCGTGAGCTTCACAGCAAGCGAATCGCCCATGCAACCAGAGAGTCTCTCAACTATGGCCTTCCAGCACAGATCAAGATGCCTACCATTAATGTGCGATTATCCGAATTGTGTTTGCGCCGCACAGGCCCCAGGTCTCTCTGCTGGGCTCAGGATTACGTCCCGATTGTTTTTAAGGGGTTACAATCATCCTCTGAAGTCATGGAGCTCCCGACAGAGCCTGGCCAAGAGCAGGATACAACCTCGGTCAAGGTCGATGCTGAGGCCAAAATTACCGTCAAGAATCAAGCAAGGTTCCAATTTCTCAAAGGCAACATTGACCATGATGTTCTCTACAATCCAAAACTTGGGCAGTTCACTCTCCGTCTTCGGAGCGAGATGGGCTTGCCTCTTGTGAACCTACTCTCAACTCGAATTCACGCTCTCGAGCGGTTGATAGACCTGGTCGAAGCCATCCGACGAGCGGGTGATTGTGTTTCTCCCGAGAGCGTCACACTTCGCGAAGTCACTTTCACCTATGGAACCAAACTTCCACAAGGTGCGCCAGATACAACGGATGCTCCAAAGCAGTGGAGAGTACGTCTCGAGCTTGGGGGAGAGCGAGGAGTGAGGGTTATCCTTGAGCAGGGGAATCCACATTTACAGGTGATTGACTTCATACAAAAGATGGCGAACTCGTCCAATTTGGAACAGCTGCCGGCTTGGCTGTTTAATACCCTCCCGCTCTACAGGGCATTGGAGAAACTTAAGGATGGTTGGGAGTACTTTGACCCTTTGAAATGCTGCGTGGTCCATAACAAAGGCCCCAACTGGGCTACTATCCGTTACAAGCTCCCTGGGCCGCAACCTAGGATCGTTAACCTGGATATCAAGCCTCACACCAGGAAGGGCAAACTTATGTGGCATATCAGCCGTGCAGAGACAGACCAGAACTTTAAGAACGAGAACGACGAGTTTAATAGAGTTCTGAAGCAGCGTGTCTGGACGGCCAAGGGTGAGGATGGATATACTGGTCTTGTTACCAGCGCTGCTGCGTCGCTGGACTCCAGCATTGAGAATGTTATCGCGCACATCGATGATGCGATTAGATCGCTTCCGGTCAAGACCCTGCCGCTGCAGCAGGATCAGCAAGCTGTTCCTGCGTCTGCTGGGAATCAGCAGGTACCACAGCAGCCCGGTCGGTTCCCGCAACAGCAGGGGCAACAACAGCAAAAAGCGCAGCAACAGGTGGTACAGCATCGACCACAGCAGCAGCAGCAACAACAACAACAGATCGGGGTTCCACAGGCGAATATGGGTCAGCAGCAGCAGCAAGCTCAAGGGGCTCAACAACACCCTGGACAAGCTGCTGTTGCTGCCGTACGACCCTAACAACGCGGGTGCCACAACAGGGGCCACCGCATAATAATAACAATAAGAATAACAAGAATTCCGTCATGGTTGCTCATTAAGTGTCAAGCACCACCAACCAGCTGACGATGAAAAGTTTCTTGTTTCGTTTATGATATAAAATGCTATATCTATCCATGGTCTTATGGTTCTTATGGTCTTGAGAGGGAAAAAGGGGGGGATTGTATTTTTGAGGGTTCATTTCACAACGCAATGCTATGGACAAACAAGACCATGAGAACAAGACCATCGGAAAAGGAAGAGAGTTTATGAAGGGAAGGGAAGGGAAGGGGGACACAAAAATAAATCATTGATTTTGTTCTTCTCTATCTATTCAAACGGGGCTTAAGCGTTGTGGATAAAGGGCTTTATTTTTACTTTTATTTTGGTCCCCATGTCTGATGGTTTTTGTTGTGTGTTTGGGTGTCCTGTGTGTGTGTGTGTGTGTGTGTGTGTGTGTGTGTGTGTGTGTGTGTGTGCGTGTGTGTGTGTGTTTGCATTTTTATATATACCAAAACACAGCATACATGGTTATTTTTTTTCCCTTTCGATTTTTTTAGGCTTGTTTCTTTTGCAAAGCGAACACACACACACACACACACGCCAAAAAAAGAAATCATATTTGCATAGGGGGAGTTTTTATATTTTTTAAGGAGGGAAGGTTTAAACTACATATCAAACTAGCTCATCTTGTTTTCAACTATCTTGAGCGTTGGTCCAGTGTGGTCAGTGTGGTTAGTGAGGCCCAGAGTGCTTCTTCTTTTTTTTTTTCCCTTTTTTTTACTCTGTGTGATATGGGTGTTTGTTTCTTGCCGGATTGTGCGGGTCTTTGCTAGGATTAAGTATTGACTTTTTTGTGATTATGTTTTCATATGTGTGCATGTGTATATGTGTGTATTGCTCATAATTGTTTTTTTCTTTTTTTTCTTTCTTTCTTGCTTGCTTGAAACATAAAACATAACTGTTCACTTCTTTGTTGGTTTTGGGGAACTTTTTGGTTTTTATATTCGGATTTCTGCTTCGTCAAAACTCGGCATTTGGGGAAGCTTCGGAGGGTAGCGACGGTAGGGAGAAGGGTATGGTGGATAGATTGCATCAATGGTTATACTATCACTCGATATCCATTCGCTGTCTCTCCCTTTTTTCTCTTCTTCGGCTCGGCCAAGGAATCAAGGGAGGAAGCGAGTGGACGAAGATTATGTGTTTAGGGAAAGGAAGAGGGGGTTGATGACGAAGCTGTAAATATAAACAGCCAAAGAAAGCAAGAGAGAAACAAGCAAGACTACGTACGGTATAGTAGGGTCTCGATTCTCTGGGGCGGCGGCAAATATTCTTTCTTCTTCTATTCCTTTTTACATCTCTTATTTCGCTTGGGATTTTATCCAAAGCATGAAAAGAATGCAAAGCGCGTAGAAGATTTTTTTTTATATTTTTATATATATATATTTTTTTTTAAAAAAAACAAAAGAGTGGAGGATTGGTAACAGGATGAAAGCACAAGTTCCAAGAAAGAAACAACAATAGAGAGAGAGAAAGAAGAAAAAAGAAGGTCTCAACTGTGTGTTTTTATCGTCATTATTATCTTTACATATCCTCTTCTACATAGCCATAGTCTCTCTCCTCTCATAGAGGTTTCAATGTGAACCTCCTTTTCAGATGGCATCGATGTCAGGTACCTAGTTCAGAGCTCGCTTCCCTTACGATACCCTGATAAATTGATCAAACACTGCTTCAATGCCTCTCTATCTATCTGAAAAAATGCATATGGCTTCGCTGAAACGACATCTAATGCGCACGAGACATGAACTGTACCAAATACAGTGAATTTATACACACGCTTATCTCATCTCTGCATCTCTGCTTTTTCCTTGCTCTCTGCTGGTTCCCATCTTTCTCCCTCTTCACTCATCAACTCCTCTTCTCCCCACCCTCCATCTCCTTCTCCATAGCCATCGACTTCGACGCATCCAACCCACCCTTGGGCATCAAATTCCCTTTCTCATCCACGTACGCCCCGCTTCCAAACCTCAGCGGCATCAACCGCCTCTGCATAGACGCATACGACAACACCCCCATCCTCTCCAGCCCACTATCGCCCACACTCACTGAAATCTGCGGCAGAGTATGTGCGGTCCTGCTGCGCGCAATGTGCTGCGCAATATCCCGAGCCCCTCGTATACTCGACATTACCCCCGGAGGCTGGTAGGACCCGCCCACCACGGCCAACTTGCCCTTGAATGCCCAGCTGAGCTCACCGGCCGCGGCCCTCATCCGCTTGATGTGCCCGACTACGTGCTGCGGGATGCATTCCCTGCAAAGCTTTGTGCCAGCGACCGCATGCTCAGCCCAAGACTCAGGCCAGCCCAGATGTCTGGCTACGGCCTTCTTCGCCTGCTCGGCTGCCGATTTGGCATCGGGAAGTAATTCCTCCGGTAAGTCATCCCAATAGTGACCGCCCATCATAACTGTCAGCTTGGTTCCATGGACCGTGTCGGAGCCGCGGTTAAAGAATGTTCCGGGCTCCTCCGGGTTGGGCAGGAACTCCCGGTCCGAGTCAAAGAGCACGCCGAGGACGCATTCTGGGTTCTGCTCGAAGTTGAGGGTTTGTGGGAGAAGGTAGCCGAAGCCGCTGTTGGGGTGGTTTAGCCCAGCAACTGGGTACCAGAGGGTGACTACCTGGATGGTCGTGGCCGTGGACTTTTCGAGGGTAGGCAGCTGGCGGTCGCACAGACTGGCGAGCGTCTTGGCGAAGATGGTAGATACGACTTTGTGGTATGAGATGGGCCTTTGTTGACTTGGGGTGGTGATGGCCACGCTGTCCGTCTTTTCGTGGTAGTGAACTGCCGTGACTGGTTCGCCTGTCTTGATGGTGATGTTGGGGTTCTTCTCGAGTTCTTCAACCAACCTATCCGTTAAGCTTGATAGACCATCCGGGAACCACAGCATGCCAGCCTTGAGAAAGTCTGTGGCTAGGGCGAAGGTATCTTTGTCTTTAAGTATGTCGAGCATCAAATCACGGTCCTCGCGGCGTATCGCGGTCTCCGTCATGGGAAGCTGGTGCACGAACTTGGGTGAGAGACGATGCGCAAAAGGGCTGCTGGACATGCTCAGCTTCCATACGTCACCGCCATAGATGCCGTGCATCATGGCCGAAAGGAGGTTATTGACCAGGTCGGGGCGACCGAACCGATTGGTCCAGTACTCTCCCACAGACATATCCTCTTGTCCAGTTAGTATACCTACAACATATGGGTCATCACCCTTCATCTCCTGGAAGATCATGTTAAACCCGGATGCAAAAGCACCCTCATAGAGAGGTTCCTGGATGAACTTCTTTGCCGTATCCACAACCCAGCCGAGCCTGTTGACCAGGCCGTCGGCAGGAACACGGGGCAGCTGAACCAAATGATCCGGATAGTATATGTATCTGTCCGGACGCTCCTCCCGTTTTGTATATTGCAGCTTCTCAGCAAGACCAAGCTGCGAGACCATTTCATAAAACACCAGGTCGTCATATCTGGGGATCCCGGCTCCGCCATGGAGGCCCTGGAGGACGCGGGCGCCACGCTGGAAGTTTACGGTGCCCTCCTCACCATCGGCCGTCTTGACAGGAACAGTTTCAGAGTCGATCCAGCCGGCTAGACGGTTGCTTGCTTCATATATTGTGATCTTCGTTTCGGGGAGGAATCGGGCGAGGTACCATGCCGTCGTGAGGCCCGTCAGCCCACCTCCGAGGACGGCAACCGATCGGGGTGCATTGTTGGGTATTTTTGGGGGTGGAACGGGGTCGGTGGATATATTTGCATCTGTTTCCGTGGAATAGTATCGTGCTCTGTATCGACTTCGGGGTGGTGTCGCAGTGCCAGTGGTGTATGCTGCTGAGAGCAACCTGAATGCGCTGCTCCTGCTGCACCCGGTACGTGCCAGACAGCGTGGGCTGGTGGCATACATGTTCAAGAGCGCTCGAATGGCCGCATCTCGCATCCGGAGGCCGGTTCGAGCTGTCAATGGCTCGGTCAGTGCTTCGGGAACTTTGTGGATTGGCAGCCACGAGATGTTCGAAAAAGTGGCGTGCTGCTCGGTAAAATTACACAGCACCCGAATTGACATTTACACGGTATCCCAAAGAGCCTCCAATCAGAATATACCTATACGCACCTCAGACTGTCCAAAACAATGCATTCAACCCTGCAACGCTTCCAATATCTACGAATAGAACAAACAACGGTCGGAGAGCGACTGCCCTTCAGCAGCTAATTACTTCAATTCCTGCCACCGTCGCTGAGGTCAAAGACCACTACTAGGAGTAAACGCCCTCTTCCTCCAATCAAGATACCTAAATAAAAGAAAGTTCCCCCGATGTCCATGCTTGCCCGTAACGCCGCTGTTTTGATATAATACAATAGTTATAAAGAAAGAAAACAATTTCCCGCAATCCCAGCTCCTCAACATTTTTGGGTATTCTTCATCCATGCTCAATTGCGCTGATAGCGCCCTTTCCAGTGACAACAATCTTGGACCCAAAATAATCGCTTTGCATCCCGTCCATCGCACAGCACGGTGCTCTTATTCTTCTTAAACCACAAGCTCTGGCGAGGCAGCAGCCTCCATATGATGCTCCTCCTCCCCTGACCCAGGCAGAACCGTCTCCTCTCCCGCGTTCTCGTCCACAAACTTTCTTTCGCTAACGTGCTCCTTTGGCCCATCTGCTGTCCACACCTTGTCATGGAAGGCGCCCCGCTGGCCTTCTTCGTGCATGAAAGGACAGGCGCGGTTGGTGCAAGGTCGGAATTTACATGCCGTCTTGACGTGTGTAAACTTGCAGTTTGGAATCTTGCACTCGCCGCCATTGCGGCAGGCAGGCATAGTAGGATGTCTGAATGGGCAGTGTGGGTTGGCACAGTTGGGGAAGAATTTGCAATCTTGTTCGCCCTGGTGTGCCATCTTTGTGGCTGGTGATGGATGACGACCAACGCACTTTCGGTTCTTGCAAGCCGCTCCGAAGGTGCAGACGTCCTTAATATCGACCGTAGTACCAGGGGGCGCCGCAGGGGACTGGTGTGCGAACTTGCAATCCTTATTTTGGCAACGGAGGTTGAATCTGCAAATAGTCTCATCAGGGCTAGGTGCCTCGCGCTTGTTGCCTCCCATTTCGACGTCGTCGCCCTGCGCAGTTGCTTCGCCTTGGGCCGTTTCTGGTGATTGTTGATGGGGCCCGTGACCATTGTGCTGCTGGTATCTGCCGCCACGCTGGAACTGGTTGGGCCTGCTCGCGCGGTCAAATAGCGACTTGCCACGACCGTGCCCATTCTGATTCTGCTGTTGCATAATGAGTTGTTGTTGCATCTGCTGGAGCATGCGGTTTTGTTGCTCCATCATTGCGAGGATGTCTGGGGACATATAGCCAGCGCCGTTCATGGGGCCACCCATTTGGTTCATCGGGGGCATTCCATTCATGGGACCACCGTTCATAGGACCAATACCGGGCATTCCGCCCATGTTCACCAGTCCAGCAGCGATGTTGTTAGCCCGCACATTGCCTGGACGAGGTTGTCTGCCTACGCCCATTCTTGGACCGTTGGGTGGACCTCTGCCGATTCCTGACTGGCCGCGAACTCGGTGAAGGACGTCAGGTCCTGCTGTTCGATCAAGAGCGCGGTTGATCTGACCCATCATGCGCTTCTCACGGCCGCCACGGATAGCGCCATTTCCATTCCTCATCGCCTTGGGCCCAGTGGGTCTGGAGTCTGTTAGTCTTCTGCACTTAAAGTGGGGGGAGTGACGGGTCACATACGCATTCAGCGCGTTCGCATCTGTCTCCATGCCTGTTTCGAAAGATCCCTCCATTGACTCGTCTCTCATCGTATCCATGCTGCTGTCGTCGCCACTGGCAGTTTGTGCGACTCCCGAGTTCAGCTCTGCGTTGATAGCGTTGATCTGTTCGAAAAGCCATCTTGCGAAGTTGTGAGGAGTTTCGTCCTCTGGCCCAAGACCAAGCAGGTCTGTAGCGATTTCCGAGGCAATTTCATCTTGTGATTTGCCGTTCGCGAGCATGAGGACGAAATATTCGGACATGGCGGTGCCTTCGCTGCCGGCGGCCCATCCTAGCTCTGCGATCTTACTCTGAATGGCCGTGTTAAGGGCATTCGCCAGAGGCGAGTTGAGCACGATCTCGACAGACATGTTGGGCGGTATCGGTTGGATGCCGAATTGTTGAAGGATGTGATTGTTCTGGCGCAGAAGCGGGTGATGAAGTGATGGGATTTCGCTCGGGCAAAACCCAGAAGATGTCAAAAAGGTAGTCGACCAACAAGGATCGCTCGAGCCAGACCGTAAACGCGAGCGCCGCTATGTGGGATCTCTTTGTGCGCGTCGACAGATAGGTCGCAAGACGGGAAATTGGAGATAAACCCGGTCGCAAGAATCGCTGATTTCGTGGATATGACTGTCCGTGGCAGATGGAATCGTTTCGGTGAGGAAGTGTGTTTTGGGAGGTTGTAATGGTTGGGAAGTTTTCAATGATTCAACCGTGGAGCCGAACCTTGCGCGACCAAATCAAAGACAGCCTGGCCAGGTGGCTGGACTGGTGGGTCCATTAACGGGACTGCGTGGCTTGACTAAGCACTGGATTTGTGGCTAGTGCCCCGTTTCTTGAGCTTTTAGTGGCGTCACGCGGGTCCCAGTGATCCGTCTCCTCCATTTTGCAGCGGAATGTGACGCAGTCTTGGTCTCGAAATGTGTTGTCGTCCAGAAGTCGCCAGAACCAACCACGATTTGCTTTTTAATCAGGCTAGACTCACCTGTCTTGCTGCATCCAGGGACCGCAGATCTTTGCAACACAACAGATGACCATTGGGAACGCTACTACTGCGTGGTTTGCATTGGTAGTCCGTCTAAGATTTGTATTAGATGGAAATTCTCATTGAAATCTAGGCTCATCAATATCCGCATAAACGAACTGATGATGGGACGGCAGTTCCTATCCGCCGTCGCGTTGATAGGCCGTTGTGTTTGCCCCACATCTGCCCCTCTTGGACAGCTACCTGGTATTAACAAGGCATAAGGGCTCTGACCTTTCATCAACAGATGTCATTTAAGGCAGCATAGCTCATGCTGCTCACGAGTCTCGGAGCCTCCATCAATTTCAATGCAACCTACACATCGGGACGGGGAGTTCTGAAGGGTTGCATTGCATGGGAGAGCTTCTTCAGCATGAGCTGGCTGAGCGAGAGCGAGAGATTGGTTCCGGGACGTTGAATGACGACAGCCGACTGCTGTCGCACAGCAGGATTCATCTCAGCTCAGGTGAGAATGCTGTTGAGATGGTCTCTCTCCGCCACCGCCTCCAAAACCCCCGAATACCTGAAAATAGCTCTGGAATGGTGATAGACACTCAAGGCCCTTCGTTCCCACAGAGATCGCCCAGATGATCTTGTTTCGGTGGTTTAGCATACGGATGCGTACACTAACACAAATTCCGCCCACAAGCCCCCAAGTATGCAAAAAGATGTTAGCGGTAATATACCCCCCTTCCAAAGGGAGCTAAACTCAGTACCTGCTCAGTACCTGCACCTTGAATTTTATAAAGAGAAGCAAGATATTTTCAACTCCAACTTCACGCCGGGTACCCATCAAGGCAACCTTGGTCGTCAACTGGGCCATCTGCATTCACAACGGCTCATTGCACCCACCAAAAGCTACTTGATCACCTACCTAGTCTGGTAACAGACGTAACGTTGCGCCACGCCCTAGCAGCCCAGCCCAGCAGCCAGCCATCTAGCAAAGATACGGATCAGCGATTACTTTCTCCATTGATGGATGATCCCCTCCCCCCCCTAATAGGGAATACACCGATTGGGGCTCATCGTCAACACCCGAACCCACCAGAGTTGCAGGGCTGTGTATTCTGGGTTCCCATCACCAGCCAGCCTCTTGAGATCCTCGGACTTTTACATCAGTAGCAACTGAGACCTTTTGTCCTAGCAAGACACAGCGGACCTTCCTCATTTTCACACAATTCTCGCTGAGCTGTGGTGGTTCTCGTGCAACCATCCCCGACAACCTTGTCCTGGGTTTTTCCATTGGACTAGTAGTTCTGGTACCACCCCTGGACGGCCAATCGACCTTCACCGGGGGCTGTGTCAATATACCCGAATGAACCCTTTTGGACCACAACCTTGCCGTTATATAAACATCCAAGCTCCCTTCACCTATATCCCCCTGCCTTGACCCATATTAAGCACTTCGTATGTGTTTGTCGTCCGGGAACCCCGTTATAATTAAGTACATAACTTATCCCGGGTGCCCTGTCGACTTTGGGTTTTTTTTTTACCCTCTTTCCCCTTCTCTCTTTCCGAGGCCGTGAGCCAGTCGACCGTCAAGATGTTTTCTCGCCTGTTTCCATTACTGTCCTTTCTCCTCATAACCCTCCACCCCGTCGCTGCAGTATGGCCTGCCCCTCAGAGCTACACAAAGGGAAACACCACCCTGTACTTGAATCAGAACATCAAAATCACGTATAACGGTGCATTTGTATGCTGGTCTTCTTCCTCCTCCACCGATGGCTGCTGTCACGATGAAGAATTGAACAATGAAAATCTAATAAATCAACAGCTGTCATATACTTATGGATACGTACCATCCACCTTCAGCAGCAAGGAAATTGTTCAGGCAGGCGTATCCAGGGCGCTATCCGGCATCTTTGAGAGCAAGTTCGTACCATGGATGCTTCACAAGCCAAACTCCAAGTTCGAGCCGGACGTCTACCAAGGTCAAAACTGGCTCAAGACGCTCGAGATTACCCAGACGGCCGAGGATAAGCCCAGCGCCTTCAAACCGCTGGACAACGAGGTCGACGAGTCCTATAACCTAACTATTAGTACCCAAGGCGACGTCAAGCTGACTGCCGTATCGTCCATTGGCATTCTTCGAGGCCTGGAGACCTTTACTCAACTCTTCTACCAGCACTCCACAGGCACTTTCTGGTACACCCCCTACGCCCCTGTTTCAATTCAGGATGCGCCAAAGTTCCCCCACCGCGGAATTCTATTCGACACGGCACGCCACTTCTTCCCTGTTGATGACATCCTGCGCACCATCGATGCCATGGCCTGGAGCAAGCTTAACCGCTTGCACATCCACGTTACCGACTCGCAATCATGGCCATTGGTTATCCCCGCCCTTCCGGAACTTTCAGAAAAGGGCGCCCACCACCCTAGCGAAACTTACTCCCCCGCAGACATTGAGCGCATTCAAAAGTACGGCGTGGCCCGCGGCGTAGAGGTTTACTTTGAGATCGACATGCCAGGCCATATTGGCGTCGTCTCACTCTCCCACCCAGAGCTTATTGTTGCCTACAATGAGCAGCCATACTACTGGTGGTGCGCCCAACCTCCCTGCGGAGCGTTCAAGCTCAACAATACCGCTGTGGATGACTTCTTGGAAAAACTCTTTGATGACCTGTTCCCGCGCCTCACACCTTACTCAGCTTACTTCCATACTGGAGGTGATGAGTTGAACAAGAACGATTCGATGCTGGACGAGGGGATTCGGTCCAACCGGACCGAGGTGCTGCAGCCGCTTTTGCAAAAGTTTATTGACACGCAGCATTCCCGAGTGAGGAAGGCCAAGTTGACGCCTGTGGTGTGGGAGGAGATTCCGCTCGAGTGGAACGTGACGCTTGGAAAGGACACGGTTGTGCAGTCGTGGCTGGGCGACGAGTCGGTCAAGAAGTTGACGGGGATGGGACACAAGGTTATTGACAGTAATTATAATTTCTGGGTGAGTTTATCATACGGGCATGGTGTAAAAGTTGAGCATAGCTGACTCGGATTTGATAGTATCTTGACTGTGGTCGCGGTCAGTGGCTGAGCTGGGAAAACGGAGCCGCTTTTGAGACTGGATATCCCTTCAACGACTGGTGCAATCCGGTCAAGAGCTGGCGGTTGATTTACTCACACGACCCCACCGCTGGGCTCACTGCGGAGGAGGCCAAGCTTGTGTT
The DNA here is from genome assembly GCA_033725935.1 of Cladorrhinum sp. PSN259. NCBI lineage: Eukaryota > Fungi > Ascomycota > Sordariomycetes > Sordariales > Podosporaceae > Cladorrhinum > Cladorrhinum sp. PSN259. The sequence goes on from MU867075.1 coordinate 526,086, forward strand.
GGGAGGTGAGCTGGCTGTCTGGAGCGAGACGATCGATCCCATGAATTTGGATACGATCATCTGGCCTCGGGCGAGCGCTGCTGGCGAGGTCTTGTGGTCTGGCAGGATCGATCCCGCTACCGGTCAGAATAGGAGCCAGATTGATGCCACCCCTCGACTGAACGAGTTTAGGGAGAGATTGGTAAAGAGGGGCGTGAGGGCATCCCCGATCCAGATGCAATTCTGTGTGCAGGGTGAGGCTTGGGAGTGTGAATACGCTATTTGAGTGGGATAGGATTTGGAGGGACGTGGAAAGGGGTTCGGGGGGATCCCGAAGTCCGGGGGGTTTTCCGTCATGATGGTTTGGTCATTAATTACGCTGGCTCTTGCATTTTATTAAATGTACATAGTGTGACACCAAGGCAATACTGGCGTTTGAGATACCAAAGATGGAGCTAATTCTTGCCTTTTACCGTTCTCGATCAAGTGCTTGACATTTTGCACGGTTTTCTTTCACATTCGAATATCGTTTTATTTTAATTTTAATTCTTGGTCCTGTGCTAGGTTCGAAGTGCGGGGAAGTTGTTGTTGTTGTGGTGGTGGTGGTGGTGGTGGTGGTGGCCATGAACCGAGAAGGATGACGGGAGAGGAAAGATGGAGAAAATCTCATGTGAAAACGGGACTTCCTTTACTCCAACTTACTCTCGGGTGTACCGCGCGCTGACTATATATGCATTGGCATCATCAGATGACGTTTCTGCCTCTTTGATCAGATTCATGGAAATCCATTGGATGTCCCCTTTCTGGGTTACAACCTGGAAGACTGAGAAACCTTCCAAGAGACGTCCGTTAGGGTCTCGGGAACCGTTAGCGTATCGTGGAGGTGATTTATAGCGGGTGTTTAGCGTGCGGGTTAGCGCACGTAAGTGCTGCAGGGGAGAGATCCATTTCTTTTGCGGAGAAGTTTCCACATTCCGCCACCACTGGCATCGACGACAAAATGTTTCAATGTTCCATCAATTAGACAAAAAGAAGAGGAGAAGAAATTGTTCGCTGCGGTTACACAAATCACACGATCCCTCGTGTTCTTTACTTGTTCTACCATTACACAAACGCATGCGACAAGGCGTCACCGCCTCGAGGTGTGTCTCAAACCTCTTTGTGAAAGGGGGGCGAACGGGAACAAGTGGGCGGAACCGAAGAACCGCGCGCCTTTTTTTCAACGTGGCTTCCATGATAAATCCCCCATAAGATCTTATCATGGTTTTTTTTTCTTCTTTTTTTTTTTCGTTCCTGTGTTTGTCACATCTCATGTCGTGTAAAAAGAGCTAATGAGCTGATTCCGGCTCGCCCAGGTAACGTCAAAACTTACCCAAATGGGACCGTTTGCAAAATGGCGTTCAAGATCTGTGGATCTCGCGAACGCAAAAACAGGGCCGTTATTTCCAGTTGACACTATCTTAAAGTGCTTAGGTCCCCACCTCCAAACCTGGGGGAGGCGTCCTTCCCCGCCTTTTAGTTTTGACGTCGACGGACAACTGCCTCGGTACTGCCTTGTTCAGACTGTCGATTGAAGATCCAAGTGTGGGATTGCTACTCTGGAGCTCACAAGGAACGGGAGGATTCCGAAGGAAACACCTCGATAGCCTCCCGTCGAGAGGAACAAAGGACAAAGACCGAGAGCTGATACCATGATACAGACAGTCCTCTCAGTTACCGAGACTCACATAGACAACTGTCTCTTTGTGGTCGACAGAGAAGCATCGCCTTGCGTCGTCCCGTTACTCTGCTTCTTAGCTGTGCTGATATTTCTGCTGCTGCTGCTTCTGCTTCTGCTGTGTCTGCTTCTGTCCCTTTTGGCAAGCGGCCGGTCGGGTTGATTCCGATCTGCTTTGTACCTGTGCCATGCGCGCTAAGCCATTTCTATCCTGGCCCAAGCACCCAAGGTCACCCTCCTTCCAGAGGCGAGCCTCAAGCGATCATGATCCCAGGACGGGAAGCTTTGGGGTGGAGTCGTATATGTCACAGACTACAAGAAGACGGCTTGGCGTGGAGTGTTTCCGTCGCTCATGTCACCGTCGCTTCGAGTGGTTGACAAACCAGAGCACACAGAGAGAAGAGAGAAATTTTGACAAGCCCCGAGTCTACGGGTTTCGGGTCAAAGAAGTTCATCATGTCCGTTCTTCCGTGTTGGAGAACCTACCATACCCCATGTCATGGCTCGAACTTGTCGTAGTGTAAAGGTAGGCCATGTCCCTGCTTTTTGGCCATGTATACAATACTGGTTCCTGCTGTCCCTGCTCCGTCCATATATCACAATTCTTCATACGGTCGTACCCTTAGAAACTGCCGATTTACTTTGGTTACTCAACAGCTTTATTCACCCTACCCGGCCGTATATAGCAGCCGGGTTTTGCCCCTCCGGCCTAGGAACAATCCTGGAAAGTCTGATAAACTTATTTTACGTTACTTGCAGAGGATTTCTCTATATAAATCTGTATATCGTATAAAGAGAGAGCGAGAGAAAGAGAGCCAAGACCACTTTTCTATCCCGTCACTTCGGGACCTCCTCTTTTTTTCTTCTCCCCTGGGTTAGGTGTTTTCTTTCTGCCCCCACTCCCTCCCTTTTTGTTACTTTCTGAGGCAATATGGGTTTGGTTGAGACACTCATCGAGAATGTCTCAGTCAGGTCTATCCTCGTTCTTGGGCCAGCCCTGCTGCTGAGTTGGATCTTGTATGGAGTGGTACTCAAGCCAATATGGGAGGAGATCGCATTGGCGAGGATGCCTGGTGCGAGACCAACCAAGGTTCGCACTATTCTACCGTTCAGTGAGTAGGCCACATTTTTTATCTACACGCACAAGTGATTACAGGCTGACCGGGACTCATAGGCCTTGATTTCGTCTACCGGGCCATCACTTCCTCCAAGGCCTACAAGAACCTCGAGTTCTGGAGAGGCGTCTTTGCCCAATCCAAAGGGCTCGAGACTGTCGAAGTCCGCGTGGCAGGGCGCCGTACTGTTTTGACTATCGATCCTGAGAACATCAAAGCTATCCTTGCCACCCAGTTTGGCGACTATGGCAAAGGCGAGCCCTTTCACAACGAGTGGAAAGACTTTTTGGGCGATAGCATCTTCACTACGGACGGTGGGCTCTGGCATGGCAGCCGACAGCTGATCCGTCCCCAGTTCATCAAGGACCGTGTCAGTGACCTCCACACCTTTGAGAGCCACATGAAGATTCTCTTCCGCGCCATTGCCAACGGCGGTGCCCTGAACGGCGAGGACCAGTTTGTCGACATGGAGGCAGGGAACGGAAAGCCCGTAGATATTAGTGACCTCTTCTTCCGCTTCACTCTCGATGCAGCTACCGATTTCTTGTTGGGCAGCGACGTCAAGTCTTTAAGGTGTGTGTTGATGTGCCTTTTACCCCCGTTTTATGTATCCCGTTAACCCATAATATGCAGCACTCCACGACAGGCATTCGCAGAGGCATTCGCCGAAGTCCAACACGTCCAAAGTGTGATTGCCCGGGCCGGCCCTCTCAACCGCTTCGTCCCTCGCAAATCCTTCCGGAAGGGGATGAAGGTCATCAACAACTTCATCAACGGCTACATCGAAAAGACGCTCGCCCTCAGCCCCGAAGACCTAGCCAGCAAGGGCAAGTCGGACGCCGGATACACCTTTTTGCACGCTCTGGCCGGGTTCACCCGCGACCGTGAGGTTCTCCGCGACCAGCTCATTGCCGTTCTTTTGGCCGGACGAGACACCACCGCTTGCACTCTGTCTTGGACAATATACGAACTAGCCCGCCACCCGGAAGCAGTCGAGAAGCTCCGCGCCGAGATCCTGTCGGTTGTCGGACCGAACCGCGCACCGACGTACGAAGACCTCAAGGGGATGAAGTACCTCCAAAACGTCATGAACGAGACTCTCCGTCTTTATCCTGTCGTTCCGTTCAAGTAATAATATTCCCCTTTGCCCCCCCCCCTTTTTTTTTTTTTCTCTCTCCAACATTTTAGCTAACCACTGTTTGTTTTCCTTTTTTTTCCCCAGCGTCCGACTGGCACTAAAAGATACCACTCTGCCCCGCGGCGGCGGTCCCGACGGCTCACTCCCGGTAAAGGTGCTCAAAGACACCCCAATCGGCTATTCCACGCTCGTGATGCAGCGCCGACCGGATTTATACCCTCCAGTTTCGGCGCACTTCCCAGACGTGGACACCTTCTCCCCCGACAGGTGGTCCCACTGGCAGCCGAGACCGTGGCAGTACATCCCCTTCAACGGCGGACCGAGGATCTGCATCGGACAGCAGTTCGCCTTGACCGAGATGGCTTACGTCCTGACGAGGCTGTTTCAGCGGTACGAGAGGGTTGATAACCTGATGACCGAGGTCGACGGGGGCAATCCAAAGTTGAGGGCCGAGGTCGTGTTGCAGCCTGGCGACGGGGTCAAGGTAGCTTTTTGGGAGGCTAGGAAGGTTTAGATGGAGGAGATTTTGAGATTTGTATATGGGATGTATACCTTTGTGATGAAAGCTTTTTTTTGATGATTTTTTTGCTGTATTACTTGGGTTTCGATGGAGGCCTTTTCGTTCGTGATATTAGGTGTGTGGGTTATGAGTATGGGTGGATTTTTGGAGAATTTATTGCCACTCTCCTTTTGTTAGTTGGTACTCATGCCTCTCAATTGTTCATATATACCCCCTGGTTATTTGTTCTCATATGATCCCAGCCTTTTCGTATCTGTATGACCTTTATGCAATTGATGTCCAAGCTACAACGCCGTTTGTAAGATACAAAGTTTACTAAAGACCGTAACTCTCCCTGATAGCTTCTCCAAAACGTCTTATGGCTTCAGTCATGTTCTCTGGAGTGGCAGCAGCAAATGTAGCCCGGAAGAAGAGACCAGTAGGTTGCTTGTCCTGCTCGGCACGGAACCATGATCCGCGAGCAACCAGCACGCCCTTTTCTATGCAGCTGTTGAATATTTCCTCTTCCACATCGAGGATGCTCTTGGTAGAGGCATTGGGGTGTAGCTGGTGGTCAAGGTTGACCCAGAACTGTTATTGTTTCCTGGTTAGCAGCATTTTCACCATAATTAAGTAGGAGAGAAAAAACTCACAAACATGCCGGCCTTGGGCGAACTCCAACTCGCAACCTCCTTCGGCAAATGCTTCTCACAAGCCGCCAGCAAGGTATCCCTCCTCTGCGTATACTCCATCCTCAAATTCAACAACCACTTCAGGTAACCCTCATGTCCCCATTTCTCATCCAGCAGCTTATGCAAAATAACCTGCGAGAACCCGCTTGGCCCCTGGTTAGCCACCTCAGCATGCCGGATATACCTCTCCACCACCTGCGCCGACGCAGTGATCCATCCCAGCCTCGAACCAGGCACCACACACTTTGAGAACGAATCCATCCTCAACACCCGTCCATCAACATCCATGCTCAGCAAACTAGGAATCAACCCGTCCAAGAACTCATCCACATCCCTCGGTACCGTCTTTTCCTTATCCTGCATCTGCAAGAAATAGTACGGCTCATCCTCAACAATAAACACATCATGCTTCTGCGCGACGGCGTACACGTCCCTCCGTCTCTGCTCGCTCTGCGTAGCGCCGGTCGGGTTCTGTCCAGACGGGACGGTATACAAAACATGCGGTTTTCTCTTCCCATCCCTCTCAGCGGGATTCCAGCTGCTCAAAATCTCGTCGATGCTGCCTGGTAATATCCCTTCCTCGTCCATTCTGACGCCCACAACTTTGACCCCCAAGGGACCGGCAGTCTCGAGCGCAGTGCTGAAGGAGAATTCCTCGGTGAGGAGGGAGTCTCCGCGGTCCTTATCGCAGAGCATGCGAAGGGTCTGTTCCAGCGCCCCCGTGCTGCCGACCGTGAGGCAGGTCTTCCAGTCCGCGTAGGGAGGCGAGTGGACGATCTCTGTGTGTTCGGTTACGAAGCGCATCATCTGGGCGGAACCGTGCGCTTGGGCGTAGTTGAGACCGATGGAGAGGTCGTACTCTGAGTTGGTGTTTCCCAGTGAGGCGTCATACTTGTTTATGGTGACGGTTTCTGTTGGGGAGGACTCTGAGAAGTTTGGTGAGATGGGTACTTCCATTGAGAGTGATGAAAAGGGGAAGTACTCGGGGCAGGGGAGACCGCCGCCAAGAGAGATGATGCCGGGTGTTTTGAGGAACCGAGCAGCTGCCTTGAGCTTGCATGGCTCGCGGCAGATGGCTTCTGCCGAGAGGTGGTTGTGATCCCATCTTTTGGCGTTTGGCTTCCCGACTGACTGTTGGGGAGGACATATGTATTAGACAAGGCACAAGAAAAGGGTAACAAGGGGGGTTTTATCTCACGGGTGCCTTGAACATATCAGCATCACAAGCCGCAGCCGTTGGAGCAAACAACCGTCCGGCTTTAGCCCGTCTCTCTCGAATATCATTGATGGTGATACGTTGCCTAGGGCTCACGGGCGGTACGGGCTCAGCCTCGGGGAGCCTGGCTGCTGTTGCCAATGCCTCAGAGCTATCCTTTGATTTGGAGTGAAAGTAGCATTGGGATGATCGGTTAAGTTCCCACCTCCGAACCGGACCGGGGAAGGTGGCCGAGCCCCGGAGGACGGCGCCGCTCCGAGTTCCGAGTGTTCTCCACATATCGCTCCGGAACAGGAAATTATCATGGAGTGGCAAGAGACCAATAATGCTGAATGAAACAATCAAACAAATGATTCGAATTCACAGCTGATGCAAGTTATCAAGAGTTGAAGAGAAAGTAAAATGACAAGACTATCAAGATAGATAAAGGAGTCCGTTCAATGGCACGCTGGCGGGATCCCGCCCCGAAGATAACCGGTGTTAGCCAATGCGAACAAGGGAGTCTGCTTACACTAGCCAGTATCTAGTATCTAATACACAATGAGAAACGCCCTTGTGACTACAGTCCCAGGTTTCACATAACAGACTTGGCGGTGTCTTTGGCGTTGGTCTTGTCCACTGTCTAGTTGTCATTAGACTTGCCTTCCGAATGCAGTTAGATGGGAGTGCCAGTGGCTGTTACCCGATCATGAACGGTTTAATGTTTACGAGTTGTCGGGACAAAACTTACATATCAAAAGCATCAACATCAGTTTCTTCCACTTATCAGTCTGTAGCTGATTTAATGTTGTACGGTACCTGACCTGATATGGCTGGCTTGATGGGAATTGGGAGGAGGTTGAGGTTGGTCCCACCTGAGTGGTCGGAAGCGGGGCCTACCCCCCCCCCCCCCCCTCGCAGTGTCCAAATCCCCCACCAAAGCGGGCAATTCCAGCCCACCAGCACAAAAGGCGTCAATCCCAGGCCAAAGCCCCATCTGGTCCATATCAGCCACTCCCAGTGCAGTTGTTTGCGCCAATCGCCTTCCACATATCGTACTCCCATCCCGTCGCTACGCGTTTGCGCAACTGGCCCTGAGATACATTTTTCATTGTCGATTTGAAATATAGCGCGAGGAAACCCCTTTGCTCGCGAGAGAAGGGCGGTCTGAGCAGCCTTCGACTTCTGGCTCCCTCCGACGAACACTGAGATAAAAACAAACGGCGAAGGAGTTGACGGGACGACGACAATCATGGATGATTTTGTGAGCGAGTCTGATAGCGACTATACCAGCTACTGGCGGGACTGGGTACGCATCTGGCCCCCTTTTCCCTTCCTTCCTGCCTTTGGGTCATCCTGACTTACTGGTCCTTCTCAGTTCATATCGTCGCGCGGCAACGAATACTTTTGCGAGATTGACGAAGACTATCTGACGGACAGATTCAACCTGACAGGCCTCAACACAGAGGTTCAGTATTACCAGTATGCCCTCGACCTGATCACCGACGTGTTCGATCTCGACTGCGACGATGAAATGCGGGAGACCATAGAAAAATCCGCCAGGAACCTGTATGGTCTCGTGCACGCCCGTTATATCGTCACCACAAGGGGCCTTTCAAAAATGGTTTGTTTACCTTCCGGCTTCCCCCTCCGTATCCTCTCGCTAACCAAACAATCTTTCACAAAGCTCGAAAAGTATAAGAAGTGCGACTTCGGCAAGTGTCCCCGCGTCATGTGCCACTCTCACCCCCTCCTGCCCATGGGCCTCTCCGATGTGCCCCACCACAAGCCCGTCAAGCTCTACTGCGCGCGCTGCGAGGACGTCTACAACCCCAAATCCACCAGGCACGCCCAGATCGACGGCGCTTTCTTCGGTACCTCCTTCCACAACATTCTCTTCCAGGCCTACCCGACTCTGGTCCCGGCCAAGAGCGCAGAGCGCTACGTCCCCCGCGTCTACGGATTCAAGGTGCACGCCGCCGCCGCTCTGGTGCGCTGGCAAAACAAGGAGCGCAACGACATGCGCAGGCGACTGAGAAAGATGGAGGTTGAGAGCGGATTCAAGGATCCCGAGGATGATTTGGATATGGAGGAAGAGGAGGAGGAGGAGGAAGACGAGAATGAGAACACTGCAATGATCGAGTATAGGGGAGGACCATCAGCTTCCATTGATACGATCGGCGGTTCTGTGGCGTAATGTTTTCCAGGGAAGACGTACATGAAGATATTGTGGAACACATTGCATGGACTGGGTCTGAGAGGATAGGGTAGATTGTATCAGCGAGGTGTCTGTTTATTTTTATTTTACATGGGTTTTTGTGTTTTTTATGGCCAACTCCTCGGGACAAAATTCGCAAGGCTGGGGGGGATTGCACTTTCCGGGCGTTTTGAGAGGCATATTTGGGGATGGGAAAGGTTCAGGGGAAGGGGTCAGTGTTGGAAGATGTAACTGGAGTGAGGGAGACACAGAGAGATAGAGAGCAAGAGAGAGAGCGAGAGAGAGAGAGAGAGAGAGAGAGAGAGAGAGAGAGAGAGAGAGAGAGAGAGAGAGAGAGAGAGAGCAAGAGAGCGTTCATTTCTGGCAAAGAGGGGGAAATCGTCGACATGGGAGAGAGAAGCAAAGCGACAGGGCCAAGGTCATTAAAGCCTGCTTCCCTACATATTTGTTGGTTATGGAATATCGATGGGCCTGTTGGTCAAGTCTCCGCAGTTCTCTCTAATGCTCGAGTTTTACAGCAAAATGATACTGGCTTTAGCGGTTGATGATGTTACAAAGGTACCAATCACTAGATGAGGCACCGTGATATGGTAAAGTCTTGGTTTTTTTGGTCCAGTTCAGTCCAGCCTGTCTCTACTTCACATTCCTATTAAGAGATGACAAGATGAACTCAGTTTATGTATGATTACTACGGTCATATGGGGTTTTTTTTCCACAATGTGTGCTGGGTATTTTAAATGTTCTAGACGATACATGGAATACCTACCCCCTTTGCCTTTTACTTTTCTAAGCACGCACACACACACACACACACACACACACACACACTTGAAGTCGACCACCGCTCAAAAAGGTACATCCAATTGTATAGGTACTAGAAAGAGGACTGCCTGCCACCCCAGACGCCCATGATCCGAATAAGAGAAAGAAAAAAGAAAAAAGATACAATAAAACTACCATTACCGGTACGTATACATGAGAGGGAATTTTTTTGGCTGTAAAGAAACAACAACACAAAATTCTGAAGTCCTGCTTTCGTCGGGAAAAAGAAATTCGAAAACCTGCGTGCGTGCCTATCGTATCCGCCATACAAAATAATGAAAAAAAGCCCAGTCAACCAACCAAACCAACCAAAAACGTAACGCAAAAAGCGCCTTTACACAAAACAAACACACACAAAAAAGATCTTCTTTCATTCATCCCAGTAAAAAAAAAGCCACATGAAAAAGAAACAAATTCATTGTTGTCTTCTACTAAAGCAGCAGACAAGCTTCCTAGTTTTCCCTCTCCGTTCGAGAGACCCCAGAATATGCGGTATCCTCATCTCGGAGTTCTACACCCTGTCCCTTTCGAGCAGAAATTGGAGGCTCAGAAGGCCTGCTTTGCAGACCGCTACCTTGTCCATAAGACGGCCGAGAAGGATCTACGCCTAGAGCCTCCTCCTCATCGCCCGATCTGTACTGTCCACGAACGTGATCCGTCGCATAGCTGTAGCTACCCACGCCAGCCCAAAACGCCTTGTCGTGACTTCTTGGTCCCCAAGCCCAGCCGGCGCCGCGGGAGATAGGCAGGTGGTAATAGCGGAAGGAGAATGCGGCGCCAATAAGGCCGATAGCGTATCCAAACAAAATGTCGAATGCGTGATGTCTATAGTCCCACCAGCGGGAACCGGCAATGAAAACTGAAGCAAAGAACGGAATGACGGCAATGGCAAGGAGATACAGCGGAGGCGCCGCAGCCTGTCGGCGAGCCGCAGAAATCTTTTGGTTCTGCTTCGAGAGACCCTTGGCTGCCATGCCATACTCGGTGGGCGTGCCTGTCATCCCGGAATGGCTGCGCGTCGAGAGCTCGTAGGAATCGGGGCCGCTGACTTTTACGCTTGGAACGCGAGTCCTGGATGGGAAAGCAGCATAGGCCGAGGAGACGTCACCACCTTGGCCAGATGTGTTTGCGAGAAACGGAACAGTAATCGCAAACTTGCTCGCAATGAAAAGGGAAAGGTAGACCAGGCCTGTGACGGTTTCAAGATAATTAGTACCCGACATTTAATTTTGCAGGGCCGTTTTCAGTTCCACATACCTGCTGACGCAGAGCTAGAGTGCCCACTCGGATAGCTTCTGAAGCCATCATCCAATAGAGCCTTGTCGGGATTCATGCAAATCTTCGGGCTCACAAGTTGTCCAACGTTGGCAAACACCCTGGTAGTATTCTTTTGAAATAAACCACCGATGATGTACTTGCCAACATTTTCAAGATCAGGCTGGCAGCGGGAGAGCAGATCCGGTCGCGGCTTTCCAAACAGGTTCTTCATTCCATTCGTGATGATCCAAGAGCAGCAAATCGAAAGAGCCAGACCCAGCCAGCCAGCATGTAACTCCCACAACTTGCGCTGCCATATTAACTTTTTTGGTGTTCCTTTAGGGACAGTTGCGCCGGGGACAAAGACGAGCGAGACGATGGCGATGATGATGATCGGGAACAGAACACTGATTACTGCTGCCAACCATACTGGCACTGTTTCTTCGACGGTGAATGGGAAACTACATCGAAAGAAGAGATCTTGTCAGCCTTGACTGTCTTCAATTGGCAAGGCTGGAGGGGGGGGGGGTGGTAGAAGAACATACGCAATATTTCGGTCGTCAAGCGCGAATGGTCGTTTGTTTGGCGTTATATGCCCCAGAACATATCCAACCGCCCCGACAGCAGCGAGAATAACCCAATCGACAACATAAGATAATCCCACAACCCATGATAGTTTGCTCCTTCGAACGTTACCACCAGCGAGATCCAGGGTGTCCATGGTGTTGCGGGTGGGAAACGTCGTCGCAGGCGAAATGGATCGGGAATCGATAAGAGGGCGTATCGAATCGTCAAGCATCAGGAAGGACCAAAAGAGGTGAAAGGAGAAGAAAAAAAAGAGGGAGGTACGAGCGGAGGTTGAAAGAATGAATGAACGACACGCGGCGGTGGCAGTAGCAGCTCTAAGTGGCAAGTAGTGTAGCCGTGGATCGCTGCTGGTGAACACCCCGTTGGGCAGGCAGGGGTCGGCGAAAGAAAGCCACAGCGCTATTGAAACGCCGCTCTCTTCGCAATTGGGGATTCTCAGCTGGGAGCGCCTTTTCTTCAACACTAAATAGGTAGTATTTTACTTCTGCTCTTACAACCTGCAGTCCAAACGTGTGGTTGTTAGGAAGGAAACGAATGGAAATTAGAAAGGGAAGATGCGCAATCCACCAACAAGAAAATCCTTCCTCACCAAATAAGGTAAACCAGAGGAGAAACAGAGTCGATTTTGAGCGGGATCTTGGTAATTATTAGGGGCCCGTTGGGTTACAACCTGGAGGAGTAGCCGCTCAAGGTCCCCGGGAATGCGAGGCCAAGCCTGAAAGAGCAGCACCAACGTCCTCCTGTTGCCGCTGTGCTGAGCAGTTGGAAGAGGCTCAGCCACAAAGGGGGTCCGAGACGACAAGCATCTGAGTGGTTCCAGGTGGGAGAGCCAAGACGGATCGACGGTGAAAAGAGGGTCCAACGTTGCTCAAATCCGTGTGTCAAAGGGAAATGGAATGGCTTGGAGAAAATGAAACACCTGTAGAAAATTACTGTTCGTATGCAGTTGGAAGTGTACAAGAGGACAAATAATGTTTCGGCCACAAAAGTCGAAAGAGAATAAAAACAAGAGGCCTGCCTCCCATATTTCTTATTAAAAAAAAATCGAAACGCAAAGGTTCCCTGTCTGATGCACACCTCCAGAATCCAGACCGACTTCAGACGAAAAGAGGAACCACTGAATGGAGAGCTGAAATGCAGGTTGCAAGCCCCATTCCTAGGTCCATCGAAATGGAGGCGGGGTCGCAGGGCGCTCGGCAGTCATTCCGGGGCGTCTCACCGTGTGTCTCCAGTGGGTGACCCCGTTTTATTCCCCCCCTCATCCTCAGCCTCGACAAGCCGCACAGCTTACGAGGCAGATAGGCCCAGATGGTATTTGAATAAGACTTTCCTCGTGTCAAATGCCCCAATCGCATCCGGCTCAAACTTACTTTATCCATAGTCCTGACTGGAAGCTCGTCTGTTGTTGGGAAGAGAGAGAGTCCCGCGATACTACGATAATGTTCCCTCCTGTGGTACATCTCACGCCAAAGCCGTTCTAGTACCAACCAGGAACCAAAGTGATTGTATGAAGTAAAAATGAACATAAGGGGAAATATGTTGTATTTGGTTGATACGTTCTCATTTTGTAGCTCCTCAAATGGTTATTTCGAGATTTGGTATTGCGTTCTAGAAAGCATCTAATGTCGCTTGTTTTGGAAGAGTTTCCTGGGTTAGGGTTAGGTATGTCAGCTAAACTGTAATGTGACGGGGTGTCAGAGTATGTGGACGCTCACTTTGGAAATGCTCGCATGAGCTGCCCAAGATGGCATATGTGTATTTCGCATGACAAGCCATCTTAGGTAGCTGAAAGTCACTGTTTTAAGAAATCTGACGCTTCTTGGTTGGACGTTTTGGTTCAAATATTCCATGTGGATAGTGGGCGCGCCGCGCAGGTTGCCGGGACATTTAAGATGGCAAATACCAAAATGCCCAAGGCTTATACATCCGCATCTGTATTAATTTGTGGTCGATCTTGTAGGGCACCTGAGAAGTCGTTTCCTGCGCTGTCGCTATTTACCGGACGCAGAAAGCTTGAAACTGCTCTATACTTTGGTCGCATAGCTCCGGATAGCGTAGATCTCAAGAGTATGTTAGTGTGTCGAAACTATCCCCGCAGCCAATGGCCGGAAGTGCGCTTGTAATATTATTGTGGTATAAGAGATTACTGTCGGCTTCGATGGGGTGGTGTTCTAGGCTGTTGCTGGAGCTCGATATCCCACCGATCGGTCGACGCTCACTACATCCGAGATTCAACGATTTTGGGTATTTCGCATCAGATGGTTCTTGACAGAGACAGCCACACCAGGGTGGCTATATGACTTGGCCCAAGCGTAGGGAACGAACCAGCGGATTAAATAATTGTTAGAGGCCCAACAAGGCCGATTTGAGGGTTTCCTCAGACAACCCACAATAGAAGAACCCTGCGTCTGACGCTTTCTGCGCCCACACCGGATGTGCTCTTACAGTTCTCAACCAACTGTCCTGGTGCTCTAGGTGTGGCTTGAGTTGCTGTGGCTGATGGTGCTACGTCAGAGTTCAGTTTGAGTGGATTTTACGTTAAAGCCACATTTTCCCACCTCAAATCGCGAAAAACGCGGCAGAGCCCCTGCTCTTTGGTTCGGGGCCGTTGCTCACCAATACACCCAATCAGAGAGCCGTTGCCCCGTCGTTGCTTCTGTTGATGTGGGCCCCATCAATGTAAGTGGATCTTGGATGGCGCTCCTCAACCGCGTGTCCCTGGTGGTGCCATGTACCTTCTGGTTTTGTGAAAACACGATCCGAGTCTCCGCTACCTCGCGACTGCCAAATCCCATCAAAGTGCTGCACTTTCGACCGCTTCCTCTCAGAAGCACCAAACTGAATTCCCGGGAGAATTCAAGCTCGTTGCGAAAATTCTCAATATTTCCCACATCATTTTGAGTTTTTCTTTCCACCTTGATTCTAGGACCAACACGGTATCGGCGGGGAAGCCACGGCGTCGCGCATCACCAAGAAATCTCGGTCACGCTCAACGCGCTAGTACCAGGTACTTATCCCTAGCACGGCACGTCTGATTTGATACTTCCCTGTCCCACACACGTCTTTACTCCTCCCTGCTCCTTGAACCGCGAGCCCTCGAACTCCATCAACCTCCACTAATACTTATTAAAAACAAGAGAGCTCTTCTGCACGTTAAACATCCTTCCCCTCAGATTTCGACGACCACCTCTCCACCCGACCAGCACCCGCCTCGACCATCAATAACCGGCAAGCTGTCGTCGCGAACAATTTGATCGGAACACTCTCTCGACATCGCAGAGAGTCACCGCCAACGCGTGCCTCACCTTGGCCTCGACCCGACATCACATCGACAGCAATTGCCCTCGGCAAGTTGCGCGTTTTCGACCCTACCTTAGGCATATCAGTCACTCTGACACGTCTCTATTTACTGGTTGTCTGGTTACCGTAGCATCTTCGGTGAGTCCTCACTCTCTGTTTACACCTGGTGCCTCTCCATACTACCTTGTTTCATCGCGTTATTTTATCCATGCATATATAATCCGTAGTTGCATCGCTTCCATCCACCTCTTCCCCTCCTCATTGCCCTTGCCTCGACGCGTCAAAATGGCTGACCTTGAACCTTCGTCCAGCTATACTCAGCATTCAATTGTCATATCACAGATTACAGACGACAACATGCCTCCAGCAGTCGTAAGTAGTCGCCAACCCCACGTGACCAACACCCATACCTTCATGACACCCTTGCTGACACTTTATATAGCGAACGAGAAGCACCCGTGCGGTGACGAACGAGAACGATGAGAACAGCGCTGACGTGACGACGCGTCTCACTCGGGCCAAGGCTGCGACATTGAAGGTTGATGAGCTCTCAATGCCTACCAAGACTACTCTCCAGTCCAAGAAGACGACTGCAGCTGCCAACCCCACCCGCAAGCGTGCTGCTTTGGGCGATTTGAGCAATGTTACCAAGGGCGAGCTTGCAGAAGGGAAGAAGGCTGCTGGCAAGACCGGCTTGGTCTCCAAAGCTGCTCATCCTACCGGTATCACGAAGAAGTCTGCTGCCCCCCGGGCTGCACTGGGTGCTAAGCCAACCAACTCCAAGGTGGCGGACAAGAAGTCCGGCGCAGGTGCTGTCTCGGGCACCAAGCGGACGCGCAAGGAAGCCAGCGCACCCATTAAGGATGAGGTGGAAGGCCAACCGACTCGCAAGACCGTTAAGGTTGCGAAGGTTGAGAAGGTTGAGAAGGTTGAGAAGGTTGAGGCTGTTGTTGAGAAGAAGGTTAAGAAGGCCGCGGTGGTTGAGAAGCCTGTGGTTGAAGCTCCTGCTCCCGCCCCCGTTATTGCTGAGCCTGTCGAGCAAATCTACCCTCCTGGTGTCAAGAACTTGGACGAGGAGGATCTCGATGATCCGCTCATGGTTGCCGAATATGCCAATGACATCTTCGAGTACCTGCGCGATCTTGAGTGCAACTCAGTCCCTAACCCTCAGTACATGTCACACCAGGACGACCTTGAGTGGAAGACGCGCGGCATTCTGATTGATTGGCTTGTGGAGGTCCATACCCGCTTCCATCTCCTTCCCGAGACTCTTTTCTTGGCCGTCAACATCATCGATCGTTTCCTCTCCGAGAAGGTTGTTCAGCTTGACCGCCTCCAACTCGTTGGTATCACCGCCATGTTCATCGCTTCCAAGTATGAGGAGGTATTGTCGCCACATATCGCCAACTTCCGCCATGTGGCCGATGATGGCTTCAGCGAGGCCGAGATCCTGAGCGCCGAGCGCTTCGTCCTCCAGACTCTCAACTACGATCTGAGCTACCCGAATCCCATGAACTTCCTGCGTCGCATTTCAAAGGCAGACAACTATGACATTCAGTCGCGCACCATCGGCAAGTATCTTATGGAGATCAGCCTTCTGGACCACCGCTTCATGGCGTACCGCCCCAGTCATATTGCCGCCGCGGCTATGTACCTTGGGCGGTTGATCTTGGACCGTGGTGAATGGGTAAGTTGACAACATGAGGTAACAATCTGTGCACAGTTGTATGCTAACGGAGATATGATAGGACGAGACCATTGCATACTATGCCGGCTACACCGAGGAGGAGATTGAGCCTGTGTTCCACCTTATGGTCGACTACCTTGCTCGCCCCGTTGTTCACGAGGCCTTCTTCAAAAAGTATGCAAGCAAGAAGTTCTTGAAGGGTATGTCATTCATCCACGCCTGCTTATTTGAGCGACGATCACTAACATCATGTGTAGCATCCATCTTGACGCGCCAATGGGCCAAGAAGAATGCCGCAGTTTACGGCGTTGAGGACGTCCATCTCAGCCTTGACGAGATCTCACGACTTTGATCTTAGTCACGTATCGTATACCAGTTCGGAACATCATGTCTTCGAATATTGTAGAGTATCAGGATACCACTATGTGGTTGGATTCACCCCTTTGACGACACCTCATGATTAACCTATCCGTTTTAAACAATTCATCTCGGCATCGGGTTTTCAGAAATCAACCCGATCTTCTTTTCGTCATACTCATCTTCTTGACGAGATACCCATCATCAGGGTCGGCGAGCGTCTTTAGTGCCACAACAGCCAGGCGTCTTTCTCATTTTTATACGGCATCGGCAGGGCATTTCTTCATTGTTTTTTTTTCTACTTTTTTACCGGTCGATTTATCGCGGTGGCGCCCGGTGTCTCGGAAGATAGGAATTGGGAGTGTTTGTTTTTTTGAAAGGTTTGGCTTTTTTCCTCACCACCAATTTGAGGGGTGTTGTCTTGCGCCCTTCGCACCTCGTTATCATATGGCTTTGTCGTTTAGCTGTTTCTGGCGTTCTTTTTTCAATACACAGGAACTCTAGCTGCCATTGCTGCATAATATGGAACTTTGGGAGCGCGATCATGGGAATGCTCGGTTAAGGCTGGGCGATGATGGTAAACTTTGGGAGAAGGATACGAGTGGGGATTGCAAGGAAAAAATTGTGTACATATTTTTGTGTCGGTTTAGGCTAGATGGTTATCTGGCATCGGAATGAGAGCATTGCATTTATTCTGGTATTGGGGTTCTCTAAAAAATCTGGCCGAAATTGGTGGGGTATCGGATGGGAAAGACGTTTGTTTGGGGTTGCTCTTTTCTCCAAGACAGTTCTTCCTGTCTGGCAGTCTCTTACATCATACCGTCCATGTGGTGTGTTGTTTGTTTGGTCCTTTGGGGAGGTTGGTTGCCATGGCAGCCGATCCACATTATTCTTCTCCTCCCTCCCCCCCCCCCCCCCTTTTTTTTTTTTCCTTGGCTTTGGCCATGGATGGAGAAACGTTGACAGGGAAATGGCATCATCATGTTGTTTGGGGTTGGAGAGATTGGACCTTTAGAGTATGTATCTGTTTTTCCTTCACAGGGGGAGACGGTCAAAAACATAAATGGCAGTGATTTGCAAAAAAATTAAATTACAAATGATGAAATGGCTTTCGTTGTCTTTTGTGATGGTGAAGAAGCGCCAATATATGTAAGGTGTATACGTACAGATAATATACATCCATCGTATACGGATGGGTAATGTTTGATCTTGTTATCCGTGTATGTACTAATTACTGGTTGGTTTTTACTTGTCAGTGGTAATTTGTATTTTTATTATTATTTTTGTTTGGTTTTTTTTTGGGGGGGGGGTTTTTTTTGAGAGAGAAGAGGGTTTAGTTTGCTTCTTCTGCAATATCAGTCAGTTAGTTAATTAGTTATATCCAAAGGGGGTCTTGGAAGGCCCCAGGGGAGGATCTACTGCCTATAGGCTTCCTAAAAGCCTGCGGGGAGCCGCTTTACCGCATACTCGCCGCTCTAATCACGGCCTGCTTCAGGCTTAACTGGTTCCCGGAAAGGTTCAAGAAGGCAAAGACTATAGTGCTAGCCAAGCCAGGCAAGAAGCTCGAAGACTACAAGACCCCGGCTAGCTATAAGCCCATAGCCCTACTCCCTACAATAGGGAAGGTTATAGAAGCTATACTAGCCGAAAGGATCACTTACGTAGCAGAGAGACACAACCTCCTCCCGGACGAACAGATGGGTAATAGGCAACATAGGTCCACAGAACTAGCAATTCGACTAGTAGTGGCCCAGGTCCAGGAGGCCTGGCGCCAAGGCCTAACACCCTCCCTACTGCAGCTTGATATTTCGGGAGCCTTCGATACAGTCAACCACATCCGGCTACTACATACCCTCCGCACCCTGGGCTACCCTGGTTGGCTACTACGCACGCTTAAGTCGTGGCTCACAAGCCGTTCGGCCAGCCTATACTTCGACGGTAGAACTACTAAACCGGTACCGGTACGGGCCGGGGTCCCCCAAGGATCCCCGCTCTCACCAGTACTATTCCTACTATATATTGCAAGCCTATACGAAGCCTTAAAAGACAAGCACCCACACATTAGCCTAGTAGGCTTCGCAGACGACACCAACCTCCTAGCCTTCGGCAAGGGCCCAGAATCCAACGCAAAGCAGTTAGAAGAGGCTTGGAAGACGTGTTTACAGTGGGCGAGTACTAGGGGCATGGCCTTTAACGCGGCCAAGAGCGAGCTGATCCACTTCAATAAGGGCCGTACGCAGTGGCCTAGGCCACTACACTTAGTCGACCCTGCCGGGCAAGGCCACAGCACTATAAAGCCAGTAGGCTCAGCACGCTTCCTGGGGGTCTTCTTAGATAGGAAGCTCTCGTGGAAAGCCCACGGCCAAGCCGTGGGTAAGAAGCTAAAAACACAAGACTTTGCACTAGCTAGGCTGGCTGGTAAGACCTGGGGGCCCGGCTTGGCCCGCTGCAGGGAGGTATATACTAAGTGTATTCGAAGTGCCATAGCCTACGGAGCCTCTAGCTTCCACACACCTACGCCCCCCGCAGGCAAGCCTACAGGACTAGCTAAGCACTTAGCCAAGGCTCAGAACCGTAGCCTACGTATAGTAGCCGGGGCTTACAAAGCCACACCACTTCGTTACTTAGAAGCCGAGACCTGGGTGCCACCACTAGACCTATACTTCAACAAGCGGCTCGCAGACTTCGAAGACAGAATCCACAGGCCAGTGACTGTGGCTGACAAGCCTCCGAAAGCACCAGTGGTAATAGTACAAGAGGCCTGTAATAGGCTGGTCCTACGGGCACAAAGAAACCGGGCCAGGGCCAGAGGCCGGAGGCCTCTCCCTGGACCTATGGCACCCACGGCAGTAGAAAGGGCTGTAAATACAATAGGGTCTTGGAAGGCCCGGAGCAGTAGTAACCGCGAAGGAGAACGCTCTATGGAAGCCTTGGCAATGGCTTGGAAGGAACGGTGGAAGGCTCAGACAGAGGGCAAGCCTCAGAGGCCGTCGAGGCTAGTGGACGAAAAAGGCCTAGACCTCACAGACAAGGCCGTCTTTCGACGGCACGAAGGACTGACTAAAGCCCATAGCTCTCTCTTAACACAGGCCCGTACAGGGGCTATAGGGCTGAAAGACTTCCTTTTTCGGGCCCGCGTACCGGGAATTACTACCCCCTACTGTACTTGCGGCTCCGGCCGCGAGTCGGTAGAACACCTGGTAGTATGGTGCCCAGACCCACCGAAACCAAGAACCTGGATGGTATCAGGGATCGACTCCCGTAGAGACTTACAGTGGGCCCTGAAGGGCGGAAGCCCTAGGGCGGGAAGGCTTGCAAGGAAGGTTCTGACATGGCTGATGGATTCGGGCAGGCTTCTAGAATACAACCTGGCTAGGAAGCTGGAGCTGGAACTGGAAGCAAGCCTGGGCATAGACCCTACAATATAGGGCGGCCATGGACCAGTTGGCTTCCTTTTACAATGGTATGATATGGATACGGGCCTACTACGGCCGACGGAAGGATTCTATAGAGTAGATACGAGGTTTTTCAGCCGGCCCTTACGGTACGGTTTTCCTTGTGTAAATAGCAGTAGAGGGACCGACGAGCCCTGCCAAGGGCATAGCGGTGTACGAATAAATAATAGTTATATCCAAAGTCCCCCCTTTGCCATAGATAGATAGATAGATAGATAGATTGGTATTTAGTTGTCCCCATGGATCAATTTTACTGTTGACGATATTCAAGCAAATAGGTTTATTTATACTTCAATACTCATGACGATTTACTCTTTTTTCTTTCTTCCTTGTATAATATCTTACTCATTTCTTTTCTTTTTTTAAATACCTATTTAAAATCCCACTGTTGAGGAGCACCACTCGTTCGGGAAACTTTTCCATAAACCTGGCATGGATAAAATAATCTAAACCCCATAGATTGTAGGACAAACTGTTCCCACGGTGTGGTAATTTGTACATACCTCCACTCACCACATTATGGTAAACAAATTTTTTTGAGGCTTCATCGATGGACCCATACATACACTGTATGTACCACAATCGAGGGTGTCATCATCGATGAGTCTTCTTATTCTTCACAAATCTATCTGATTTCCCCAACGCTTACTCAAGCCTCAAACAACATTCCAAACACTGAATCACTGAACCACTGAATCACGGAATCACGGAATCACGGAGCTGAATTGAATTGCCTTCCAAAAAGCTTTGCATTGCTAGTTACTGTGCTTTTCTAATACATCATCACCATCCATCCGTCTTCCTCCCCCGTTTCCGTCCCGGAACCATAAAAAGGGTATCATCACTGTTCCTCCATACCTAATGCTTTACCATCCCAAATGCCGCAACAAAAGAAAAAACACCGAGATCCCACCGAAACCATGGCTCAACGCCTCTTCAGCAAAATGATACAACGCTTAACTACCGCCTGCTCTCTATTTAGAATAAACGCTTCCAATCGACAACACCACGCTATGAACAGTCCTCAATGACAAGGCTTTCCTTCCATCTCAGAATCCGAACAATCCCAATGGCAGGTATATAGTTAGCTAGCGGGGTGCCGCAATGGCATTTCAATGAACGACAATCACACAACTCGATGAAGAATACGAGTTGGCAATACAAACAGTTCTTTTAAAACGCCTCACCAACTCTAACACACTTCGTCGGCCTGTAAGAACCAGCCTCAGAAAACGTGCTCTCCACCACCCCGCGGCAACTCCTCTTAAGCTGGCGAACAGTCTTCTTGGCCGCGATGGTCTTGGACTTGATGAGCCGCGCCAAAAGGGTATGCGCGCGTATCTTTTGCTGCTGGCGCATAACGTCGCTGGGGCAGTAAGTCGGGATCATGGAGATGTCGGTGATGATGGACATATCGTCGCCAATAATGTCTTCTTCCTCGTCGTCACTTAGAGCGTCCTCGTCTGCGTGAACCGACAATAAGCTGTTGCGACACCTGGGTTCGCGGGCAGGATTGACAGAAAATGGCATGGTGATTTGCTCGCTGAGGTCGGCGTCTTGAAAGGCGATCTCTTGCTGGGAGGTGCTCTTGTTGTCGGGCAACAGCTGAACAGTCGCGACAATCCCGCCTCCTCGCTTAGCCGAGGAGAGAGAGAACTTGGCCGGCAAAGAAATTGGTTCGATAATCATGGAATCCTGTGGACCGTTCCCCTCTGTCGTCTCTGGACTAATCAGATCTGCTGGCACTGCGCTGATGTTCGGGAAACCTCCGCGAATGCAAGGAGAGCGGTGAATTGAGACGCAGTCGGGATCATCGAATTTGATGTCAGCGCCGCCGCCGCCAATTGAGAGGTCATCGTAGGTGCTGGTGGGAGTGGCAAAGTCGCTGGTATCGTCGCTAAAATCGGCTTCAACCTCTTCAGCCAGCTTCGTACGAAACGAGCAGGCGTTGCGGTCTTCGAGCGACCTTCTTTCGTTCATGTCAAAAGAAAGTGTCGAATCGATTGGGAGCTTTGAGTGGCGGTGGGAATACTGTTTCGAGTACCAAGGAGGAGTAGTAGTGGTCTGGTACTGGCCGCTGTACATGTCTGAGAGAAAAGTGGCAGCAAGGACGGCGGCGAAAGCTAAATTGGGTTTTGCGGTCAGCAAGATGATAAATTTAGGAACTTCTTTCTCCCTTTCGCAGTAGCTTTCCAACAAGAGAGCGGAAACTAAGTGGACGCCGAGAAGGGTGCTGCTGCAGCGCAAAGTAGGATTTTTGAGACGGAAAAGAAATCAAAGATGCCCCAAGAAGAGACTGTGCGTGCCCCCATATCGGTCCGAGTGCCATACATAGCCTGCGGGAAAGAAAGCTTTGCAGTTCTTGTTGCAAGAAAAGGAAGTTCCATCTCTTTCTTCCTCTGATGGTTTGGCCATAGAGGTAGGTCCTTGTGATTCACCGAGGTGCGTCATGGGTGTACACATATCCACAACATATACAATGGATGAGACCAAATATTTACCTTTTTGTTTGGAGTTCTCAGCCATGATCGCCCTCCGTCTTTGCCTCTCCTTCTTCATGATGCCGGCGGGCATCCTGCCCTTTGTTGCTGGTGTTGATGTGATGTCATGGCTGCTCTGTCGTTGCTGTTGAGGTTGACGATGAAGAAGTTGTACTTTGATCATCGTGTATGATGTTGTGTAGGTAGGAAGTAGGAGTGGGTTCGTTGGTGGTACTGGAGATGTGACAAGGTGATGGTAGTGAGAGTGGTGCAAGAGGTGGTGATGGTCCAGATCTCCCCCTGATATATGAGAATGCACAAACGAAGGGAACCTTATTTAGACAAAAGGTGTTCTGTCCCGGTCCGGGCGATGCTACCAAGTGCTAGTCATCATGCAAGGCACGCAGGTAGCTCAACGGCCCACTGCAGCCAATGAGCCAAAGAGCGGTGGCTTCCATTTTGAGTTCAATTGGTGCCCGATGGTGGTTCCTCAGAGTTCCGGCTCGTGATTTGTTTCAACCCATCTTTTTGCAGGCTTGCACGCCTCGCCGACTGCCAGCTGTTCCATCCCCATCCTCGTCGAATCAAAGCATCCAGCCCCGATGGGCCCTGCTTGGCTGGCCCCAATCTTGGCCAATACCCTTCGACCTGCCACGACACAAACACCGCTCATCCTGCTGATGCATCATCCTTTGCAAAAAGCGGGGGAGAGGAGAAAGCGCAATGCACAAGTGCGCATCAGCACCGAAGGAGCGCAAGACACAGAGAGTGAGAGAGAGCAGAAAAAAAGACTCAGCGCACAACACCATTGAAACCGGACTAAACCTTATCGTCACTTACACCTGTCCACAGCACTAAACGGGGCGGCCGGGCCCGTCAACTCAATTCAGGCTCCATTCCACCTCCGTCTTGGCACACCGAACGGCTTTCGGGAGAGGTTGGCATCGGCTTAAGGGAGTCCCGATCAGATGGGACGCGACCCTCTTCACTTGCACCCAAACGCAAGATACACTTTCACAACGTCCATCAAAATCACCACCACCCTACCTCCCATCTCATAAATAAAAAAAGCCTCATCCATGATTTTGAGACACTGTTGAAAAACGACAGGGGCCCAGACCCTCTAGAATCAGAAAACCACAAAGTGATTCATTAGCTCGGGTACCTTGCATCATGCATCTGCACATACATACATGCATTGCATCTGTGCATTCACTTTTCCTGTAACCCTCGCAAGTCTTTACATAGGTACTTTTTGGAATGTGCAAAAAACCAAGTGCGGCTTAATTATTAGGTAGTTCCAGGATGAAAAAAAAAAGTGTGAATTGAATTGAATCAGCTCTCTCAACACACTTGAAATGTGTGAGAAGCTCACCAGCATTGGTAAAATAAAGATCCCTCTAAGCAATCTCTTACGAGTCCTCCTCCTTCCCAGCATCAAGAACGCCCCAAGTAGATATAAAAGGTAAATAAACCATAAATAAAGTCATCCCATAAAAAGCCATCATATAAACCCTAGTAATAGCCAATCCAAACAATCAAGTGAGGAAGGTTAATTAAGTCGTAAAAAGAAGTGAAGAAGTAAGGGGGAGGTGTTTGTTTTGTGTTTTGTGTCCCAAAAAAAATGAGGGAGAATATGTTCGGGTTTTCCGTTTCCAGCACTGGGAGAATCCATATCCACACACCACCACCCCTTCCCACTTCCCAGTGCCTCGTGGTGTTTTCTTCTTCAGTTCTCGTCGTCGTCGGAATCGTGTAATTGTGAAGTTTGTGTTATTGAGTGCATGTTGTGTCCGTGGTGTTGTTGACTGACTGCAGCCATGTTGTCCCTTTAGAAAGAAGACATGCGAGCCTCAAGACTGCAAAAGGTAGCAGCGGGCCTTGGCTCGAGGACAAAGGGGTCCTTTTCGTCGTCGCCAAGGTCAAATGACGCCTTTTGCCGGAACACGATGCTGTTGATGGTGTCGACCGGCGAGCTGGCCTGCGATGTGAATGAGGCACGGTCGCTGCTTGTCCGGGACGATGACGACAATGACCGACGGAACGACGTCCGGATGCTGTAGTTGGAGAAGCGGGAAGTGATGCTGTGGAACCTGGAGGAATGCATTTTGGCGGATTCGATTTCTGTTTGTATATGTAGCGAGGGTGATGTCGAAGAAGTTAAAAGTGAGAGAGTGAGTGATATCTCTTCGTTTGGTTTGTAGTAGGAGTGTGTGTAAGTGTGTGGTAAAAAGCTAGGCACAGCCTGAAGAAGCGAATGTAATCTTTTCAAAAGACGGGACGATCTGAGAGATCTTTTGTTGGGTTGTTGTCAGCAACAGCACCTGGAGGAACAAGCACAAGAGAAGAGACCGAGAGTCAATTTACCGGACTGGGAATATTGCTCACTTTAAGTAATCGGGAGTGGTTGACGATGCCGTGTCTCAAGAGGAGCACGGGATGGGATGGTGTGGTGCGGTGTTGCAGGGGGAAGCCACCAGGGGTTCCAAGGAGGGGAAGGTGATGGGGGTACGAAGTAACAGTGCAGAAAGAATCACAAAAAACGGGTAGTTGCAAAACAACGCAGGAGCAGGCACAGCCTAGCGGACAAGTAGACGGAATGAAAAGAACCGAACGGTGTTAGCGGGAGAAAGAAGGAAAGAGTTTATGCGTTCCGTTAAAAACCTGGGAGCATCACAACAGTCCTTCAAGCACCTCTTTCTATAACAAGAGGCAGGAATATCCGCGTCAGGGATGATAGAAGATCTCTGGTGTTCATCTGCTCTTCTCAATTGAACATCAATCATGGAGGAGCCATGAAGATCCAAGAGGCCATAGTGGCAGACCCCTCCAGGCTCGATTTCAAGTCGATGGTGAGAATGAAAAAAGGACGGATTGGGAAAGATGCAGCTGCCGGCAGGGGGTTGCGGCAGGAAAAAGAAAAGCGGGACCCGCTAGCTCTGCCTGCAAGTCAGTCATGAAACAACTTGAAAGTCAATCCCACCTTCTCGCAGCCGGGGCCGAAACAACCTCCTCTCAGGAGAAGGAGAGGAGGGGAAAAAAATGATTCTATTCCATACACACACACATTCGCATCTCCCAGGTTCCTGACAAGCTGTCCTGCCGATCTGACAACTGGCTTGTCATCTGTCCAAGTTCTCAATCCCAATGACCACTTCTTTGAACCCATCTGTTAGTGATGACCGCCTCTTCCACCGCGTTTCCAGTAACATTTGGCCAGGCCTGTCAACCGTCAACCGTCAAAAGTGACGATAGTGAACCCCAGGAACTCCAGGCCAAGCCTTTGTCGGCCACCCCTGCGTGCGGTATGATCGCCCGTTACAGGTGAGATGCCCTTGCCAGACCCGCTAACATGGAAGCAACCTTGGCATCCGCGAGGCTCATGTTAAGCGAATCAGGGGCTGTTTCAAACCTGAGCCTCTGCCACACCACCACTTTCTGTGGGATATCCTCTCTGTCATCTGATGATGACATGTCAACTCGGCTTATTCTCAGAAAGGAGCTTCTAGAAGAATATTTTGTTTATGTCTTGCTATAGGGTATTGTTTGCACCTCCAAAATGTAATAAACATAAATGAATCAACCACCTTTCATCCATCATCACCATCCCTTTTACCTAGGAACACCTCCCTCTGAACTCCCTTTCTGTGCTCTATAATAACTTGCAGTTCATCCACAAGCTAATGGCTGTGGTATTCAAACACCCAAAAAGCTAAAAAATAAAATAAAATAATATTCATCATCCCTCATGAAGCCACCCCCCACAAAAGACACCAGAAACGCCTCACCCAAAAGTACTACTTAGAAACTGCTACCACCCCCTGGAGGGCCCCAAGCGCTCTTCCTCGTTGCACTTCTCCTTATGCTCTCCACCCAAACAGAGTCGTCCAACATGTCCCTAACCACTGCGGGACTCACTGAACTACCACGCCGCCCAATCGGGCTGGTAGCGTCATCACCATTTCCACTTTCTGCAGCCTCAGGTATCTCAAAGCTGAAGGCGCTTGCCTGGCTCTGCTGCCAGGGAGATGATGGCTTTGACGAACGAGGCCCAGCAAGCGGATGACCGTATGATGTGTCATAGGATGACAGGTCCGCCCCAAGACCACTAGAGGACCAATGTCTTGTTCGTCCGCTGATGTCGGCTGCGGCTGCAGATAGCAGGCTGACCGCTTCGGGTGTCGTGAATGTGCCTGCACTTCCTCTGCCGAGCGCCCCTGGACTGCTAGCCCTGCCGGCTTGTCGGTCTGCTCGCTGCTCTTCATTGTCCACCAAGATCTCAGGCACATCAAGCTGTGGAATCGCTGTCATGCGTCCTGCATTCTTGGACTCCATGTGTCGCTTGAACTGCCGCGAGTAGTAGAGCATATCAAAGAATCCCAACACGACCCTTCGCCGCACTTCTTCCTCAACACGTTGAAGGCGCAACTTGCGACGCAAGAATTCTTCGAGCCTGATCGTCAAATGTTAGCTGGAATTATTCCTTTAGAAGAAGGGACGAGGAAACATACCGTAGACTCTTGCCGTCGTTAATGATATTATAATGCGCCAAGATCATCAACACTGTCGTGAATGAAATGCCTCTTTCTGGATCCGCAGAGACCATTACCTCTTCGAAGAAGATGTTGAAGCGACGCCGACGTTCGCGGACCTTTTCTACATCAATTTTCGCGAGCCGCTCGTTCAATTTCTTCAGATCAAGACCGGTTTGATACTGGCTCTTGCTGACAATCGAAGCGTGCCTAACGCTGACGGCATCTCCATCGTTCCGCACATCTTCCAGAATTTGCCGCACCGAATCCTCAGCCTCGTAAATACGCATTTGGAATACGCCGGACAGCTCGCCGAGCAGCCGTGGAAACGCTTCCTTGCTGATAAACCCGGTACCTGAAGGGTCAACGCTGCGCCACGCCTCCTTGAAGCGACGAATCTCATCGCGCTCAACCACGGCCAGACCGCTAGTTCGCTGGTACACGTATGAAAAGCTCTCGTAGATGAGTGACACAAACAAACTGACAAAGAGATACATGCTGACAATGTTCCACGCCACAAATAGAGCCCTGGCCCAACCAGTACTACCGCAGTCACTCTCCGAGAAGTTTTCGCCTTTGACGCAGAGGGGGGGTTTGATTTGTGCAAAGTCCTCCATGACTTGGTTCCATCCCTCTCCACAACTGAACCTAAAGAGGAGGATCAGGGCATGGGGCACAGTCCGGAAGTTGATATTGCCATCCTCACCGCTGCCGAAGCGAGTGAGACTGAATGTTTGCGTCAGCGCGATAGCGAATACCAAGAAGAACACTAGCCACGTCGCAATCAAGCTGCCAATTGTCGTCAAACTAGCTGCTGCTGTCTTGAAGAGCTGGTCGAGCGCGTCGTTGCGTGGGATAAGCAAGAGCACAAGTGCCACCAAGAAGAACTTATGTAATTGGATGTACGTGTCTTGCATCGTATTTGTTAGGAACAGAACTGAGGTCGCGAGCGTGCCGGTGACGGCGACCAAAGAGAACAAATCCCAAGAGCTCCTCCGGAACCGAGTCCAGCCGAGACCAACGATACGCACAATGATGTTGGCAATGTAAATGAGCGTGAAGGCAAGGAAGAGACTGTCTCGAGTGCGCTTCCACCAGACAGGTTCGCTGTAAAACTCCGAAAGAAGTAGTACGAGGTGGAAAACAAGTACGGCTGTGATCGCTAGATACCACTTGCCGCGCTTCTCGATCGCCCTTTTGTGGCACCACATTTTCCACTTGTTCCTGCTCTCGTCGTAAGCGCTTTTTGATGGAGAAATCTGCCGAAGGAGCTTGCGAAGTTCCAGCCAGGACCGCTGGTCAGCTGTCAAGAAGGCAACACCTGTCTGTTCTGTATAATTTCTCATAAAGACCGAAATAAACAGAGTAAGAACGAACACGGTTGCGAGGAGGTTGAACACGACGAAGAACAAGGCGTTGCCCTGCGCGTCATACGGAGGATCGCTCTGAGGCTGAAGCCCCTCGCCAGTAATAGCCTGGGCAGCAAATGAAACATCCACCCAACCCTCTTGACTCACTATCTGGAAGAGGACAAAGAGTGACGATCCAAAGTCATCAAAATTGAAGAATGGATTCTCCGCAACCCTCGGAGCAAGCATGGGCCAATCGTTGTTGAAAGGAGTGCTGTTGTATTCGCCAACACAATCGGTGAGGTTGAAGATGCCATTACTGTCGTTGCAAGCCACCATTTTATTGTTGAAAAGGTTAAGGCCATAGACAGCAAAGGGAATCAAGAGCGCGAGCGAGACAAATGCAGCGCTCAAAATTTTCCAGCCGCCGACGATCAAAAGGGAATGGAAGGTCTCTCTTGCGCTATCGCTCACATTAAGAAGTCTTAAAGCTCTCAGCGCCTTGAAGGCACCAACTGCTCGAGACACAGCTCCACCTTGGGCGAAGAGAGCAACAACGTTGATCCACAGGGTGGTGAGCACGATAGCATCGATGATGCCCCAAGTGCTGCGGAAATATGCGTTTGGGGTCCAAAAGAAGCCGTCAGCGATGATCTTGATGGCAGCCTCGAGCGTGAACACGATGGCAAATCCCATATCCGTCCAAACAAACCAGTTGAGTCGAGTGTAACCGCCGTGCTCTTCAAAGTACTCCTTTTGATACAGAGGCGTGGTGATACAGGCAAGCACAACCATAGCCACGATGGCAGCATAGATCACGGCTGAGAAAGTGTACCACGCATACTTATTCGGCTGCACGCCATCAAAGCGCTCGGTTCCCCGCCCGGGTCCTACAATCTTTTGACAGAATCGGCGGATTGGGCTTCTCGGCTTGAATATGAAGAGAGACGTGTTATAATTTGGATGGCGGATGAGGTACTCTCTTTGTGCCTTGCGTCGAGCGGCGGATGCATTGACAGCCTGGCGAGCTAGCTGGCCAGGGTCAAGAGTAGCATCAGGCCCGTTGGATAGGAGGTTCGAATAGAATGGATTCGGCTCTCGGCTCGTGAACATCGCCTTAAACCTTCCCCACCCCGAAGACAATAGCCCAGGCTGGACGGCACCGCCAGTGGTTGCTTGCGGTGGCGACTGACCCTCAGGCGGGCCTTCCTGAAGAGGGTCCAATGTCTCGTCGAGGAATTCCCGGACAAAGCCTTCCTTGAAAAGCATGTCTATCATGCCTGTGCCGTGGTCTAACGGGTCTGATCGATGCTTGGATTTTCCAAACCCAAATACTTTTGACAGGGCGAGATTGGAGGAGCCGCCCAGCTCCCTGCGCTGTAAAAATGCCTTTACTTGCTCAAGCCGCTTCATATCCTCTCCTACATCAAAATTCTCCTGGATGACAGCAATGAACATATTGATGAGAATGAAGTATGACAGAATGAACCATCCAATAAGAAATATGGCACCAATCCAAGAAGTCTTCTTGGACACCGTGTATGTCGTGACGTTGTAAAGGATTTCTGTCCAGTTTTCACTCGACAATACTTGATACATGCCAAGGTAACAGTTATAAATTGTGTTGAAAGGGATTCTGATCATTTCGTCATCTGAGTCGAGGGCTGGAATCTCGCCACGGAAGAGTTGTGAGGCAAATATAGCCATCAGAAATGTCATCAGAAAGACAAACAACATGAGATTTCCGATACCAGCCACGTTGCCCAAGACAAGCTGAATTAGACTGGCCGTCATGGGAATGGTAAGGACGACGCGGTATACTCGGACGATCTGAAAGAAGGTGAGCCAGGCGTATACTTGTCCTGAGCTGCGGATGGGAGGGATGAGGATAACGGTTGTGATGATGGCAAGGAAGAGGTCAAACAGGTTGCGATATTTTCGATGGAATCCCCGGAAGTCGATCAGCAGGCGGATCAGAATATCGATGTCGAGCATGATGGTAACCACCGTTTCCGATGAATTGATGAATTGCCCTTTCCTGGAGTCCATATTGGCAGTCCGCAAAGCCTGGCAGAAGATGCCATAAAGTATTACAAAGGCCCAGAGCCATTTCGTTTTCGGGTACAGCCGCTGCAAGTTAGATTGTCGGCGCGGGAGCTGCTCTTCGTGTGAAGGAAAGAGCTTCGGTTCGTCGGCAGTGAACGCGCTCGCCTTGGATTCTTCTCTAATAACTTGAAATGAGGACGTGATGACAGCGATCAACAAGTTGGTCATCCAGAGCATCATGATAATAATACCAGCGCCAAAGAAAAGTGCAGCGGGGAGGAAATCCGAACTGATGGTGTAGTACATCAGATCCGTAAAAGTATTGGCGCTCATGATGACGAAGACCAATTCAAGAGAATGCCCAATGTCATCAAAATTAACAGTCCCATTGAAGGGGTTAACCTGTTGAAGGCAAATAGATCCTCGCGGGCATATGAACCCCTTGGCGCTCGCAGTTCCATTCTCGAGGTTCCCACGAGATAGGTCATTGGGGTCAAGTCCCGATATTCTTCTGACCCAAGGTTCAGGCTCGCCTGTAGTCGGATTAAGATGGCCTCCGCAGAACGACATGCTTGGCGAATATGATTTGCTGAAATCGGTTGGATGATCTGGATCAAGCCAGGTACATTGACGACTCAGGCTGGACTTGAAACTTTGCACTCCTATGATGGCAAATATAAGCCAGAAGAAACCCATCAGGAATGAGACTCTGACGAGCAGTGGGGCTGCCTTTTTCAGACTCTTCAAAATAATCTATGAAGACTGTTAGCAAAGCCAGGTCCAGAGTGAGAGGGCCGGATGTGTTAGCTTACAAGGTTGCCCTTGGTCAGAGCAAGTAGTCGGATGATACGTAGGCAGCTAAGCATTCGAAATATATAGAGGGAGTGCTTGCTCTCCAAACCAGTGACGCCAAGCCCAAATGATATCCAAAACGAGACAATTGCAACGAAATCCAGCCTGTTAAAGCCGTGCCTCAAGAAAGCTCTGCGTGCAAGATGGAGCCGCAACTGCTCCTTCAAGGTGCCCTGGGCTGCATCTCCCTGCATCATGGTGAACGACCTCGCAAAAGTGGTGGGTGCAAATTCTGGTTCCTTGGGCTGACGAACTGATCTCTGACGTTGAGGCCGAAAAATGCTTCGATACTGCTCGGCCACTCTTTCTCTAATCCGACGTTTGCTTTTGGGAGGAGCATACTCCTCAGGGTTGATTATTAGGCCGGACACGATAATTCTAGCGATGAGCTCGAGTGTGAAGATGACGAACAGACCGAAGATTGCCCAGTCAATCCGCGTGGTACCCCATTGCTCCGGTCGCCCGTTACCAGGAACAAAAACATTCGGTGCCGCTTCAACAGACAAGAGAATCGTTTGCGTGATAATCAACAGCAGGATGAAAGGCTCTGTCCAAGAGTTGACGAGCACTTCCAGGAGCCACTTCCGCAATGGATTATCTGGAGGGAAAATCCCTAGAGAGTTTCCTTTGAGAGGATTTCGGAAAGGGCCACGCCGGCGAGGCGCTATTGGTGGTCGATGCTCCTCGGGGTATATGAACTCGGTTTCAGCCCCCTTCTCACCAGGTATCTGAAATAGTTGGGATGGATAGGTGGTATCTACGAGCATTGGCGCAGATACATGGCCTGGTCGACGACCATCAGCACTCGGTGAGCGCGAACGTGATCGTTCTCTTTCACGCTTGGCTTGTTGATCAATAAGATCGGTCTCGCCGCTGATCATGACCACACGCTGTGACATGGCTCTCATAATAGATCCTGCCCTCTGGAGCGCGCCAGTCGTGGATGGGGAGCGTGACCGACGGCGGCCAACTGGCGAGAGATTGTCTCCATAACTTCGATGCCTATCTGCCGCAAAGCCCGGTTCCAAATCGAAACCCAACATCTGGGTGCTCCGTGAGCGAGAGGGAGTATTTCCGAGATCAGACACAGTCTGAAAGCTATTCCGCGGCGTTGCTTCTCCTCCTGGGGCTCCCAACCGACCGATGGGCTGAGCCGAGGGCTTCAGGGGAACTCTATCTGACTCCAAAGAGTCCGTATCGGCTCGCTCGTCATAATATGGCTGAGGAACATGGTATGAATCGTCGGCCGAGGGGAGGAAATGTGACGAGGCAGAGGGATTCATTATGTCGGGAGGTAGCGCAAACTGTAGAGCCATGTGGTCTATTGGTGAGTGATTGCCACTGGTGCCGCCAGTCGCTCCAACATCTTCATGTATTGCGTATGGATTTTCCCAATACGATGAAAACCCGAGGGCATTCGCCGACATGGCAACCGGCGAGGCCGGCGCCCTGTTGTTTCCATTCTGAGTTGCGCTTCCTGCTCCTCCTCCTGCTCCAGCTCCAGATATCCCAACACTGAGGCCGAGGCTTGGGACGCGGTTCCCTCCACTTGCGCCGTTGCCATCGGATGAGCGTTGGAGGTCTTGTAAAGGTATTGACTGCGGGGGAGGAATCGAGCCCGAGGCGTACGAGGTGCGTCGTGGGGTATGGGGCGTATTATTGTTCATGTTGCCAAGGGCAAGCTGACGGTGGGTGGCTGTTCTAAAGAGCAAGATGTCGCGCTCATAACATTGGCGGGCAGTCTCTCATTATTGCATGTGTCTGTATTTCGTATAGTAGATATCGGTCTCGAACTCGGTCTCCTCGGGCAAAAGCAATGCACAAAAACAAATGAACTCGCAGCACGAAGGTGGGTGTGCCGTGGTTGGCGGCGGCGCAAAAAGAAAAGGGATGGATGTGCAGATAGAGAATCTGGGGCGGTCCAGATGGTCGGTCGGGAATGGTGATGACTGCGCCGCACAAACACGGCCAAGCAACCACAGCGCAAGATAGTTCGAGTACTGTACAATACCTGATTTGGAAGCCGCAGTGCACACATCAACTTTCAGCTTCCTCCCAAGATGGAAAGCTGAGGGCGCCGACCACAGTGCGCATTTACTGTGGGGTTGGATGTTCCCTTATTTCCCTGGTTTGTCGTGGGCGAAGCAGGCTGACTGCAGCTTTGATAGGAACAAGTACCATTAACGGCCGACGGCTGGGTACATTTCCATACATGCAACATCCTACCTACCCGACCCTCAAAGACCGGACACGCTGCAGCACCCGAGTGGACGAGAGGGTTTGAATGGAAAGTAGCTAAATTAAAACACCTTCCATGAGGAATCTCCTGGAAAATCTTGAGCTGTTGAATTGAACCACGATACGGCGTATAGCACCTTCCAGAGCATCCTATACCCCTGACACACAGTGTCGACAGTGGATGGTGTGACGGATCGTTGATGGACCCCACTTCTCAAGTCCATCTGAAACAGCTTCTTCATCAGAGTCTCGTTTTCATGTGCCGGAAGCGTCTTGGTCCTCGCTGGGGTGTAAGAAACAATTTTCGTCAACTACAAATCAACGAAACTTTTGTTCCAGATGAACTGTTTGGCTCCTATGCATCTGGTCTGCATATACCCGATGGTTTCGAGTTGTGGTGATCGATTGCTTTGAGTCTTGAAAATGTACAAGCCAAGGTATGCATCTTCTGTTAGTGGATACGGGTACGGGTACATCCTATCCAGCTTAAAGGTACCGGGACTGCGTAAGCCAGTTTGATGGAGTTCTTCAAGAAGCCAATTCTCCAGGTCGAGAGGGGAGATTCTTGTTGAAGACTGGGGGTTTTTTTTGGTTTTTTTTTTTTAAATACCCCACGCTTGATTGACTGACTGTAATAAATATTTCATGTGTATTGCATAATTACAGAGCGCGACCCAAGTTCCAGGCTGCCAAGCAAGCCGCAGGTCAACTAGGGCGTCCACTGAACAAGGGCAAAAGTGGGGCTCAATTCCAAGTCGCGTCTTCCATTCTCCATGCCGCGTTGCTGATGGATTAACCTTGGAAGTTTGGTTTGGACTTTGGTTCGACATTGACTGTGAAGCTGCAGCACTACACCTCTTTTCGAGCCTCACCGAACACAACAGCCTCGACTCGCCAATCATCCGATTATTTGGCCATGAGCGACTGCTTGGCCGGTGCAGTTCTAGTTAAACCAAATTTTTAAAGAAAAAAGCCGAGTCTTCGCCATCGCCGTTGCGCGCCTCGTACGTCGCACTCGTACTCTCGCCTGTGCTTTAACGCAAAGACCCGATACCGTATCTACCAACCATCGCAAAAGGATTTCGATACATACCGAAGATATGCCAGCTGTCCGCAAGCGGGCGCTGCAGGAGCTTGACTCCGACAATGCCCAATCTGCGAAGCAGCCATCTTTGCTCCAGCGCATCAGGAATATGTGGCAGTTTGCGAATCTATATCAGTTCATCATGCTGTTCGGGAGAGCTCTCAAACTCGACGACAATATGGACATAGCAGTGGGTTCACCTCGCCTCACTAAAGCATACGGATAGGAGTGAGATGGAAAGGGAAATGTGGGCTAATATGACGGCTGCTCTAGGATTTGGAAGCCGAGTGCCTCAAACCGGGTTCTATGGCTCTGCAGAATATTGGGCTTGGTTTCCTCAAGTTTCTTTCCTCCCATCGTGGTTTGACGTACGCAATTTCCGGTTCTGATGCGCCATGCCCTTGCCATTATACTTACTATATCCTGAACACAGACACGAACTGTTTGACGAGTACACAAGAAGACAGTTTCTTAGCAAAGCACCAGGCAAAAACCCTTTTGGCACTGACGAAATACCGGCCCGATTCGCCGACTTTGATGTTTTTACCAAGGTATGTGGCTATAAGGTTGCCCAAGGTCTCACAGGTGTGTACTTGGCTGACGGCACAACATTTCACAGGTTCGTGTGCTACACCAAATGACCCAGCTCATCATGATGAACCCTGAGCGAGTTCGAGAAAAAGCCGAGGAGCAAAAGGATTCGGATCAAACAAACTGGGTGCGTCATATTTGGAACTGCCGAACCCCATGCAAGCGCATTGCCAAGCTAACGTATGAGCAGAGGATTGAGGCGTACGGATGGGATCGTCAGGATCGTACTTACTTTGTGCTCGATGACAACCGCGTGTATCGCATGACTGAAGCGCCTCCGGCTGCAGCGAAACCAAAGAAGAATACCAAAAAGGCCAGAGCAGCACAGCGCGCCACCAAGCGGAGACGTGTATCCTCCGGAATTGCCAGTGACGCGGAGGACGATGCTGGTGATGAGGCCTCGGAAATTGGGCTTTCAGCTGAGCTTGAAGATGACGGATTGGGCGGTATGAAGTGGGAGTGTTTGGCAGTCACACTGGAAGAGGTCCGGGAGCTTCTTTCGACCTGGCAGAAAACCAAAGATGCCAACGAGAAGATCTTGCGTGATCAGCTTCAGGAACATCTTCTTCCCATTCTCGAACAACAAGAGGAATCGAGGAAGCGCAAGCAGCAACAGCGGGAAAAGGAATTGCTCAATTTGGAGAAGATGGCCCATGCGAAGAGGTCCAGCCGAATTGCGGGGAAACTGGAGCACCAGAAGATGGAGGAGCAAGCCCGTGAGGAGGAGCGCAAACGGCGGGAGGAGGAGGTCGTGAGACGGAAGGAGGAGAAACGGCGCGCAAAGATGGAGCAGGAGCGGAATACTCGACTGTTGTCTCGAGAACAACGACTCAAGGAACGAGAGGTTCGACGTGTCAAGCACGAAGAGGAGTTGGCTCACCTTTCCGAAGACAGCAAGTCCACCAGCTCAGGGATTGCTCGAATGTCAGAGAGGCGACGACTCGCAGAGATCGAGAAGAACAAAAAGGCTCTCCAGGAACTCGATGAGGAACAAGAGGACTGGATCTTTGACTGCATTTGTGGTGCCTACGGTCAAATTGACGACGGAACTCATAGTGTGGCATGCGAAAGATGCAATGTTTGGCAACACAGCAAGTGCCTTGGCATTGCTGAAAGTGAGGCGGACAAGGATGATTTCCACTTCATCTGCAACCCCTGTCGCCAACGTGAACATCCTCAGAAGATCAAGCTAAAAGTTAAGCAAGCTGAAGGAGCCGCCGCAGAGAAGGGCGCAACAACTTCTTCGCCCATTACTAGCT
Organism: Cladorrhinum sp. PSN259; assembly: GCA_033725935.1. Classification (NCBI taxonomy): domain Eukaryota; kingdom Fungi; phylum Ascomycota; class Sordariomycetes; order Sordariales; family Podosporaceae; genus Cladorrhinum; species Cladorrhinum sp. PSN259. The sequence goes on from MU867075.1 coordinate 562,536, forward strand.
CTGTGCTGCCGGATATCTCGACTGCCAAGTCAGCGGAGGGTCCCACGGAGGAGGAGGAGGTTGCACCTGCTACGAAGCCCTTGAACGGCCAGGCAAACAATCCTTTTTCGTCGCCACATCCGAATCTATACCCGCCAGGTCATTCGCTTCCTAGCCACGCTTCGCGCAAGACCGACCATGATGGAGGAGCATCTACAGAGGAAATACCACAATCCAATGGAGTTTCCATGTTCACCGGAAGCAGCCCTTCGCCAACAAAGCGACCACAACCTCCCTCGTCGCCGCCAACAAAGACGGCCCCAGCCGTGTCCTCCACTCTTGGCGGCGAGCTGGACCCATCTCTTCCCGCTCGCCAACTTGGCAGCACACCATCTGCCTCGACAATGTTGCCACATTATCCCCCTGCTCGCTCACAAGAGGGAACGGCTGACGGGCGGGCATCGCAGTTGCCGTTGCCACCTTCGAGCAGTGGCTTGTCCCCGACCAAGCAGCCGTCACCACCTGCTTCTCAGCGTCGTAACCTGAACGGCCTTGCCACAGGCGTCGGCGCTCCTGGCGCGGTAGTGTTTCCTCCCGTGGCAGCGTTATCGCCTTCTCCCGGTCAACAGATCCTGACGCCTCCGGTCAAGCACGCTGAGCCTGTCAAAGCTTCAAGTCCTCTGCAGTCACCCCCGACGTCACAGGCGCAAGTACCTATTCAGTCTCCCACCAATGCTTAGAAGCTACTGGGTACGGTGTACGCAGGATGAGGGGATGCCTGGTTGGTTTTTGTTTAATTTGGTGGGCTTTCTTGTACACATAGATGGGTCTCTGAATATCTTTGTAGGGAAATATTTGACAAGGGGATGGTGTATCTCGGTTGGCTAAATGTTAAACTAGAATTTTTCTTGTTCGTTTACAAAGGTAAAGGGGAATTGGGTTGGGTTTGGGGCATTGTTTGGCGGGTTGGATGTGTATGATGGAATGGGGATAAAGGGACATAACCCAATTTTTTCATTTTTTTTTTTTTTCATTCTGCGTTGATAGGAGTATGTTGTATTTCACACATTAAGCATTAATTCGTATTATTCTGATCTTTCTGCTGTTCATAAGAGGTGATATCTCATATTTGGCGGGTGGACATCCGGCGGTGTGTGGAATGGATGGTTTTTCTGGACTAGAGAACGGGGAGCAGCAACCGGCAGAAGCGTTGAAGGAGGATCTCACTGTCTGCAGATTCATTTTGTCGTGGTTTGGCGTTTTGTGAGAGATGTGAAGTATCAGGAATTTGAAGAAAGGGGCGCGGGGGGGGGGGTTCCAGTTTGTACGTTTAGTCATATTCTCTCTTCTACGCATGAGACGAGAGGAGGTATTTTGATCTTGCTCTCTCCCTCGTCTTGGTTTTTTTTGGGGGGGGGTTTTTTTTTTTTTTGGGGGGGGGGGGGTTTTGGCGGCTATATAAAATAAGGTGGCGGCAATGTCAGAATACTTACTTACTACAACTAGATACACATGATGTGTTACCTGACATGACGGAGCTAAAAAAGAAGTTAATCGTGGACACGAACTCCTGGCCTGAGCTTTTTTTTTGGGTGGAGGGGAGAAGTGAGAATTGACGGTTAGGATGAAGTGAGTTTGAGTTGGTGGGTGGTGGGTGACTGAAACAAGTTCCATCCTCCTCCTTCTGTCTTTAGTTTATACTTTCTTGCTTCCCACTCGTGTCCCGCCTTTTGAAATTTATGGGTTTAGCGGAAGAGCAAAAGGGTTTCTGATTGGGAGGGGGTTTTTTTTTCTCGGGGACCTGCAGATTGAGGATGCATTGCATGCTACCAGTCGTGGGTGAGGGATGGGGAAGGAAGGAAGGAAGCGAGGGTGGGAGGAGTGTGTGTGGAGAAGTTTGATATACATGTTCAGGTACAACAAGATGCAGATACATAAAAACAACGGATGTCTTTCTATTTTCTCTCAACGCCGTTCGTGTGTTTGGTTCATATTTAACTACCCTTGGATTTTTAACGACAATGTTTGCCATTGATTCAAAGCCCAAAATAAAACAAAAACGATACTTTCTTTTGAAGATGTTCTTTCTTACCCCTGATGTTTCCTTCCCCCCTCCCAAAAAAAAACCTTAACGAAATAAGCAATGTCCGCCCTTCTGTGCCTCGCTGTACGACTGATGTTCAAACAGTCGTGGGCTAATGCAGCTACCCGGGCGTCTTGCAGGGAGGGCGACCAATTAACAATCAGTTACACCAACATGGCTGATAATTAGGCGACAGGCAAAGAGGGAATGGAAATCGGATGTTCGCCTCTTACTCAGTCATGTGTGTGAATCTCGGGATGTCAATTTTTGGGGGAGATACATAGCTCGGCAATCATTGGACGGGCAGGGAGGTAGCGGAAACTGTCAAAGAAAATGGATTTGGCCCTGGGAGAGGCAACGGGGAAGTCAAAGAACAGTACGTGCAACTCGGTATGTGCCGATTCGCCAGTTCCAGGTTGTCGATGAAGAGACTGAAGAGGCCCAAGGGGGGGGGGGGGTTGAGACACCGCTTCCGGGATGTACCCATCCACATTCCAGGCGCCCAAAAAGTACCTACCACTTCTCTCAATCCGACGACAATCTACCACATATGACGGTAACATGGACGTAAAATAAAGCACCGGAAAGCGGGCGAGTCCATGCTGCTCTTCGAGAAAACCGGAAGGGTAGATGCGTAGATCGGTTCTCTGCAGGAACACGTGGAGCAGGTCCTGACTCCAAGACAAAAATGTCTATCAGACCGCTTCCAAAGTCGGTCGGGGCGTGCTCTAACCAGGCGCTCGGGAAGAGGCAGTAGATTAATCATCCCAACCATGCAGCAGCACCAGCAGTAGCAAACCATGTGTGTTTTACAGCTAGCCCTTCTCCCTCGTAGGCCTGAACGCGGATAAGTTGCCAACGAGCAGCGTACGGTAGATTTTGCCATAGCTGCCATCCAGAATCTGTCCGCAAGTGCGGGCAGCGCTTCCGAATGCGTCAACGACCCCAAAGCTAGATGCAGTAGCTCAGCAGGTTAATTCCTGGGGAAACGATTGGTAATAAAGAGAATACAAAAACGCAACCGGCCCCCCTTCCTCTTTTTCCAACGCCTTCGTGAATTTCTCCCCGAGACAAAGCCCGTGCTGCCACGTTCATTGAGGCGGCAGAAAGCAGAGACAGCCAGACCACCAAGCTGCAGCCCACGTCTGCTGCCTCTCTCAACCCTAGTGCCCATCAGAGAGCCCGGAATCAGGACAAAGAAACGTCTAGCAAGCAGTAGCAACACTATCGACCTTGCAAAGGCAGTACCAGAATCGTGCAAGGGCGCAGCTCCATCGCAAAGCACGGTAGCACCAAAGAATCGTACAAGGAAAAGAGATAACTTGCTGTTATACTTGTTGTTCTTGTTGTTCTTGTTGTTGTTGGTGCCGTCGCCGTTGCTGTTGTTTATCGAAAAGGCCTGCCGCCACCGCCAGGAGGACGCAGTGCTAGGCAAAGCCTGCAGGACGGGCTGTCGCAAAAGGTTCGTGCCATCCACTGCACTCTCTTCACACTTTGCACACTCTGGGCCAGCCGTGAGACAGAGGCTCCTTACACCGCCAAAGTGCACACCTAGTCTTCAGCCATTTCCATGCAGAGACCAGATCTCGCGGCATCGCTCCCTACAGGACGCAAGAGTTCCACCCACTCTCCGGACACCATCCGAAGACCAACCCTGACTTCCAAACCATATCGCCCTAGTTGTAGCTGACAGCTGCCCAGTCCCAAACACACATAAGGGACAACAGAAGAACCCCCTTTTCCCTTGATCAGATTCCTCCTTGAGTGGTTCCTAGATCGATGATCCAGCAGAATCGCATTCTTGTCCAGAGAAAAGATATTCCAGCTAAAGTTTCCTGTGCGATCATATCCTTCGATTTGTACCATTGACCTTTGCGACGCCGCACCCGAATAGTCCGAAGAAGTTGTCGCAAGCGGAACCATGGACCATAGCCTGCCACTCTCGCCAGCCATGTCGAAAGGGGAAGCATTACCACTTGGTTTCAGCGAGCTGTTGCAACACAACCAAAGCATTTCCTCTGCACCGCGCGAGGCAGCTACTTCAGATTTAATCCGAGTACAGTCACAGTCGCCATCCAGATACGGGACGCCGTTGCCCCAGTCTCATCATCTCCAGAGTTTTGACCCCTACCAACAACAACTCGGGGGGAGCCAGCTTGTAGGGACTTGTTTGCTTGTCGATGTCGAGTAGGGTTGGCTAATGCATGTTGCCAGGCGGGATATCAACAAACGATGTACCAGCATGACAGTAGCCCATACGGGCCCCTCCCAGAGGTAAGGTGCAAACTGTCGGTGTCGGATTCTCAGACGAGCTGATTGCTGACGAATTACTTTTCCAGGCGAACTTACCCTACAGCACGCCGGCGACATCGCCGCCAACCCCATCTCGGGCATCAGATATGATGAGCATACGGAGTGGCGTAATCGGCAAGGCACTGGCGCCCAAAAGCACACGAATCGAGAAGGCGGCGGCCAAGAAGAAGAAGAAGGAACGGGCCAAGCCTGCTAAGAATGTGCCAGCTATTGACAGGCCCATGAGCGAGCTGACCAAGGATTCGACCATTGAGATTGCCGACATCGAGAGCTACGTCCACCGCTCTGCTCAAGTACGGCAGGATGAGGTGAAGGACTGCAAGAAGAACCCAGGCAAGATCAAGAGGCCCATGAACGCCTTTATGCTTTACCGAAAAGCATACCAGCAGCGCGCCAAAGAATGGGCGTCTCAGCACAACCATCAGGTGGTGTCAAGGGTATGCGGATCGAGCTGGCCCCTTGAACCCGAGCACATCCGCGCGCAATTCAAGACCTGGGCCGATATTGAAAGAGACAACCATCAAAAGGCGCACCCCAACTACAAGTTCACGCCGTCCAAGCCTCAGAAGCCCGTCAAGTACGACGACAACTTTGACCACAGCGAAGCCTCGGACCTTGACGAGTTTGGGGAGTGGCACTCAGGTCCCGGCATGCGTTCATCCACCAACACACCCAACGATGACAGAGAATACATTCCAAGCCGATCTGTGTATGCGGCGACACATCACCACTTGATGATGCCGGGCATGGGGGGACCACACCAAACCCGGTCGGCTTTTGACTTTGGCGGTAGCCCGGCGAGGGGCATTGGATCTGGTTACGACGAAAGAGACCTGGCCAACCACTACTACCAACAACAAAGGCACTTTCACTTGGGTGGCATCGAGGATGTCCTCAGACGCCAGACACCATCTCCCAGCATTGCCTTTCAATCCACACACGGGATGCACCCGAATTATGATCTTTCCCATTATCACCATGCAGCAACCCATCAACAGCCGTTAGACCACGCGACTCATCCATCATCGCAACCGCACTCGCAGTCTCACCCTCAGCCGCAGCGTTTCGAGCAACGTATCGACCCATCCCTCATGACGCAAGAGGATGTATTGTTTGATTCGGCGGGAAACCTCAATTCCATGTCGGCTCTTTATGAAAACGGCGTTGGCAGCTCACAACAATCCTGGCAAACAACGCAGCTGACAGTGAACCATGAACCCGAGAGCCAGTTCCAAACTTTCGCAGGGCTCGACGAGACACTGTCTGTAGAGCCACACGCGCAATATCTTCGTGACGCGGATGGCTGGCAGGTCGAGCATCTCCCCGACACAGGCCACTTTGACAGTAGCTGGGCGGAAACAAAAGCAGAAACGTGATGATCGCCGGTGGTGAAGCAAAGATGATGATGACAAGAATGTAAAGTTGCAGTGTATTATTATTTTTTTCACCCAGAGTCCTGATAGGGGCTTCAAGAAATTGGCATAACAGCGCTTGGACAGCCGATATGATTTTGACCTTGGGTTGATTTTCTTTGGGTAAAAAGAGGAACAGGCACGCGCCTGCGGGTTTTGGACGGGCATCTTTTATTTTGGTTTATTCCTTTTTGGGACGGGGTTGAATACCATCGTATGATATCAGAGAAGAGAGAAAGCGGGAAGGAGGAAGCAAATAGTTACCTTTTTGTGTACATATTGTAATAATCTTTTCCTTGATCATGCATTCACCTTCGTTGCTTTGAATCTTTTGGCTGGTTGGTCGGATCATGACAATGCGATTGTGGTCTGTTCTTTGTTCGGGTTGTCTGTCGGGTCTGTAGAAATAGGTGCTCTCTTTCCTGTTTAAAGACTTCCTTTAAAATGGCAATGTAATGGTATCACATATTGTGGTGTTATCAAATGAAAGGAAGGATTCCGGGAAAATAAAGAAAACGATGAGTTCCAAGTGTGGTTGAAGATGGAAGGCGCGAAGTCAGAATGACATTGTTCGATTTTGATGGATAGTTGAATATAGTGTATTGTATGTATGCACTTATGGGGTATCATCCCAATCTAGCCCGGGCATTACCCCTTGGCGCGCGTGGATCAGCGGGCGGGAGTTCAAGCTTCACGGAACCTTGCCGCATCGTCACCTCCCAACCTACTTCTTGGGATTCAGACCAACACCCCCAAATAAGGCACGAGCAAAATGACGTTCATATCAAAAGCCATCACGACCTTTGGCGGTATACTACTAGCACATGCGTAAGTGTTGCTACTCAATAGCAGAGTGACAACCGTGCTAATACTCGCACTCAGTTGCTATTCTGCCCAGGAGCATTCGGCGCTGCAATCATTCAGAGCCACCTCTACCGCCGCACTCACAGCTGGCCCAGCGGCTGCCGCTTCTCTTCCAGTGGATATAGTTCTCGAAACAATCGTGTCGACGTTCATTATTCTGCTCGGCTTGGTTCTCGGTACACGACCCTTGCGGCCGATACAATGGCGGGAATGGGCTGGTAAGATCGAGCGCGAGGGCGAGGAGGGCTTCAAGGACAGCAATGGGGATGTAAACAAGGACTATATCGGCAATCCATTTGCCATTTTTGAAAGCAGACCAAACTTTGTGGACATTCGAAAGCAGCGCAAAGAGTTCGCAGAGTGGGTGAAGAACGGGGGAGGGCAGAAAGGCCAATAAGCAAAATATTCTAGGAGTTACTATTATATCAATGGGATATGGGCGTTCTCAAAGCTACTTAGCATGCAAGTGGATGGTTCCAGGGTTGATGGGAACCTCTGAACTGGCATCTCAGTTCATGGATTGGCGGCCATAGGGATTAGCAGGGACGGAAGGTCGGGTATGCTCCTTCCCAATGTGCTTCCCTCAACGGCATCAGGTGTTCCGATGGCCGCGACTCCGCTTCTCTGGGGAGCACAGTTGGATTAAGTTTGGAATCCTGAACCGGACGATATTCCATCCGGGTAGATGGTTTAGTGCTCTCGTCTTCTTCACCTCGTTACCTGCTCCAGGTAGTGATTTGAGAGGCATCTCACGGCCAGTGACGGACAATACCACTTCCAATATTGTCACAGATCTATAGCGCAACACATCTTACAAATAACATTAAATATTGGCATTTAACAGTTCTTCTCGTCCGTCCATACCTGTTGTCACAATGCCTCGATCCGCTTCTGGCAAAAGCGCACGTAGCGCCCGAAGCGCCCATACCTCTCGAAGTGCCCGGAGTGCATACTCTACCGCATCACATCTCCTATCTCCTGGGGGCACCAATGAATCACTGCATTCAGACTCTTATCGCCCTAGCATAGCATGCCCACCGTCATATCTTCACACTTCCTCGCCGACACCAAGCCGCCCACGCACCAACCAGACAAGGCCAAGTCAAGCGAGTTTGCCGAAAGGAGCACGAGTTACTTCCCCATATTGGGAAGACAAGAATCTTGTGTCTCCTCCTTCGTTGCTCACTAGGAGAGATGAGCCTCTATCGACCACATCTACTTCACCAAGGCCCAGGAGACCGAGACATGACCCGTCAGATTCTGTCTCCCAGAGATTTCCCTCTCTCAGGTCTACCCTATCAAGTTTCAATCCGCCAAGGTCAAATAGGGCAAAGTCCGACTCTTCCAAAGCCGACATACACCCCTGGAGATCACAGGGAAGATCGGGGTCCCATTCCGATCCATTCAAGAGCAGGCGTACACATCAATCTAGACCCTCTCGCTCTTCTCGGAGCCACACGTTCAATCCACCCAAGAAACCTAGAACCGGCACTTTCATTTCTCGTGGGAGCGCCTCTACACCCTCTCAACGCTCTGCGGTAAATTTGAATGGCCATGTGCCCAGACGATATGCACCTGCGCGTTCCGTTAGTACTTCTTCTTTGCCTCAAACCGAAGGCCTTCCTAGGACACCTTCTTGGCAATCTCAGTCGGCAAGTTCCAGATCATCAGGCGGTCCACCTTCCCGCAACGTGACAAAGCCTCATCGCCAACGGCTCCCTAGTGCTGCTCGGCCATCCCAGCTTCCAGATCCTGTGGTCTTAGGGGCGCATGATTTCGCAGCTGAGAGCAGCATTGGGACCGATCAGCAAACTGACTATGACCGGGACACCCTGCACGAAATCATCATGGCCATTGACATGAATAAGGATGGAAAGGTCGGATGTGCTTACTACTGTGCGCTCGACGAGACATTATACCTTGAGGAGGATATAGCTATGGGAGGTATCGAGACAGTCGAGACACTCCTGGTGAGTTTCGAGCCGACATCTCTCTTCATTCCAAATCGAGCATCCGGCGCATTGGTTGAGTTTGTCGAACGTGATGCTCATCGATTCGACGATGGTGAAACAACAAATGGCAATCATGGATCATACGTCCTGCGCCATCTTACCTCTGCCCAGTTCGATTACGAAGTTGCCAAAGAGATCATGGCTGAGCTTGACTTTGAGCCATATGAGCGAGGCTCTGTTCGAACCGAGTCTACAGAGAAAGACGCGATTGAGCATATTTGCTCTGCTAGTCACACAAAGCTCATGCGTTTGGCAAAGATCATCAACCTTGATAGCTGTCTGTCCATTGGATGCGCAGGTGCCGTTCTGACCGACTTGGAACGCCGAAGAACTGCGGAAAATCCTAATCCAGGAGATGAGGGCAACACGCCGTTTCGAATCAGAGCTATCGTTATGAACTATTCTGAGGATACCATGCTTATTAGCGCAGACTCCTTGATGTCACTTCAAATCACACAGTCAGAGCTCCATCCCAACCCATATTCACAATGCCCCGACGGTTCAGAGCCTACGGCAAAAGGAAGCCTGTCCATTATAGCGCTCATACAATCTCTAGCCTCAACAGCACAGGGAAAAAGGCGACTTCGACAACTTCTTCTTCGGCCAAGCACGAATATTAATGTGATACAAGAGCGACAAACATCCATTGGTATTCTACTCCGCCCCGAGAACGCCGAGGTGACAAAGGATATGCGTAAACTGCTTAGAAAACTGAAAGATAACAAAGCATTGCTTCTTCACGTGAGGAAGGGGATTGACAAAGTTCGCGGGAGAGTCTCTATTCGTATTCGAGACTGGGAGGCTTTACTTCGCTTCGTCATGATTACTTCCAATCTGTATGATGCTGCTGGGACTCTCTATGGCGCTGAGGAAGTTACTATTTTTGCCAGGGTAAGATCTCCTCGCTATTTCAACGGCCATTCGATGGTGCACAATTCATATAGACTGACAGGCTTCGGTAGATTCGTCAGGAGGTGGATGTGTCCAACTTCATTGCTTTGAGCAGGGATATCATGGCAACTTTCGATTTCCAGGCTTCCAAAGACAGTGGCCATACACAGATTCTGCCAACAGCCAGCGAACTCTTGGAAATACTTTGGGCGCAATACGCAGAGGTACTCGATCTCCTTCCTCAGCTCAGGGATGCCCAACGAGAGGAGATACCTTTATGGGCACATAAGCACATTCTCGGCTGCAGTTTGATGCGTGGTTTTGGATTTGTCATTCTAGTCACTCCCGATCGTGAAACTGATGAGGGAATGTATTTTGGTCATGATGGAGATGAGTGGGAAAGGGTATCGGTGAATGAGAAAGCTGTGGTTTACAGGACCCGTTATACGCGTGAATTCGACTCCCAATACGGGGACTTGCTTCAGTATATCGCTGGTGAGACTTCTTGTGTAACTATTGCCTACTTAGAACTATCTACTGACATATAGTTCAGAAGAAGAGATGTTTTCGGTCTTGGACCTAGCTTACAAGGTCCTGGAGCACGAAGAATCAATACTGCACGCGCTGGAATTGTATGGAGAACTGGACAGTCTCCTGGCTTTCGCTGCGGCTGCCGAGAAGTACGACTGGGTAGCACCTAGAATGACAACCGCGAACGTAATCGACATTGATGAGGGTAGGCACCCGCTCCAGGAGCTCCTAGTGCCAGTGTTTATCCCCAACGGCTGCGGTCTCAAAGGTGGAGAAGGGCGCGCTATGCTCATGGATGAAGTCTTGTCTTCAGAAAATGGCCACAATGGTGAAGAAAAGCCGTCAGTGTTGATACTGACCGGGCCGAACAACTCAGGCAAAAGCATTTACATGAAGCAGGTTGCTCTTATTGTTTATCTGGCTCACACTGGCAGCTTCGTGCCTGCACAACAGGCCACCATCGGGATAACTGATCGGATTTTGACCAGAATCGCTACTAGAGAGTCAGTTATTGCTGAGGAGAGCGCGTTTATGGCGGACGTCAAACAAGCGGCCTTCTCAATGAACTTTTCTACCCGCCAAAGCTTGCTCCTCATCGACGAGTTCGGCAAGGGCACAACGGCATCAAACGGTGCTACCCTCCTTACAGCATATCTTACGTATTTCCTGAAGCTCGGTGCCGAACGTCCTAAAATTCTAGTTGGGACACACTTCCACGAAATATTCGAGAATGACCTCTTGCAAGAACAACAAGGGGTTGCCTTAGCGCACATGGAGGTTCGGCTCGATCGAAAGGCTGAGGATATCGAGGATCAGATTACGTTTCTGCACCGTTTACTACCTGGCCGAGGACCCAAAAGCTTGGGCATCATGTGCGCAGAATTGAATGGCATCCCGCCCCATATACTTGATAGGGCGGAAGACATGGTAGAGTTTATGGAAGGGCATGCAGACTTGATGGCTGCTATCGACGTGGCTAGAAGGCAAGAAATAAAGAGAAGGGCGAGCCTGTTTATCAAAAGGCTCTTGGGTATTGGAAAGTCTGAGCTTAATAATTCCGGGTGCAATGTTAGGGAACTCTTACGAGAGGTTTTAGAGTTCAAGGGTGATGATAATGAGTCCAGTGAAGATGAGGCTGAGGCTGAAGAGAACTATGGCGCTGATTGGGGTCACGAGGAGGATGATTATGCCGAGGATATGGGAGATGAAGCATATTATGATGAAAGTGTTGAGGAGAGTGACAGTGAGTATTACAGGGAACACGAATACGACGAGGCCGAGGCTATGGAGGAAGACAGCCAGGACGACAATGCCGAAGAGACCAACGAGTTCATCGATGATTCATTGAGTTCAGAGAACGGAATGGAATGTGATGAGAATAATGAGGAGCTCAGGCAGGCTAGTGAGCCCTCTGAGTTTAATGGTTTTGGGAGCTTTGAGAATTATGGTGGTTTGCGTAACTCTGGCGGTTCAAAACACTTTGGGCAGAATGCTCAGGAAGATGTGGGCATGCTTGAAGAGTACGAAATGGCTTATGGAAGAATGGAATCTGAAAGCTTTGGCAGCTCTTCACGTGGCGATGGTATCGAAGATGATGATGCTGAAGATTTTCAGGAGTCAGAAGGTGTAATGGATTGGTCCCCGAGCATGTACGGGTCTGGAGAAGCTGAAGACTCACGGGAAATTCAAGATTATGACGACATTGACGAGGTTGAAAGTTTCGAAGACATTGAAGGTTCTAGAGATATTCGACGGTCTGACGACATTGGGAGCTACGACGATATTCAAAGCTCTGAAGACGATCACGACTCAGAGGACGTTGAAGGCTCAGAGAATATTCATGAACCCCAAGGTCTGGAGGCAGCCCAATATGACGAGGACTTGGAAGAATACGAAGACAGCGAGATCTTTGAAGGGTTTGAGGAAACAGAAGGTTCAACGGATTTTGAGGGGTTTGGAAGCAGTCCAGATGTGCAAGGTATTTGGATGATGACGTGACATCTGTTCAACGTATGAAAGGGAGTTGACCTGTTTATCTGGATCAGGAAATCAATAGCTGAGCAAATTTGCTTTGATATGGATGCGATAGTTTTGGTAGAGGTGTGTATATATGTGACCAATGACGTTCAATGAAGCGGAGTTATAGTCACGGTGGCTTCGTGGCAAGTGAATTAACCCTATTTGCGCTGTATTATGCTTTTATAATACTGAAAACCTCTGGTATCTGTCTGAATGGTTGTCGTGGACCAAATGGTCGTCATCTCATTCTTCATTTGTATATCAGTCCCTCCCATCAACAAAGCACCGCTATATTTCTTTCCTCACTCGTGCCAGCGGCCTCATCCTCAATCTTTCTCTTCAATTCCTTGCGTTCACGGGATTCCAAGTATCTGGCTGTCTGGATCCCCCAAGCAATCTCCCCAACCTGCTTCTGACTGTTCACCGTAAACTCGCGGACAACATCCAGGTCATAAAACCCTTCGGCATCCTTGAACTGCGGACGAACAACAGCTTCAAAGTTGTGGTCATTCTCCAGAATGATCTTCTTCATCGCCGAAACCAGGATGGACCTGTACTGATTTGGATCTCGCTTATCGTCCCCCTCACTGGGAACAAATTCCTTGATGAGTCGTTTTACCTCGTTTTCATTTCGCTGGAGCCGCCACGCCTTCACTCTCGCGTTGTACTCCGGCCCAACGAAGAATGTAGCAAAGGCCTCGTCTCGAACCATGGCACGTAGCTCCTTGATTTTGCTTGAGGTGCCATGAGGTCTCCCGAAGCGTCCCTCAGCGCGAAGCTTCGGGATGAACTCGTCGATCCACCGACGAAACACGGCCCGGTAAGCCATGCGCTTTCGGTCGTTGGACTTGAGCTTCTTTTTGCCCTCCTCGCCGCCGATGGAACCGGCGTTTTCGCCTGCTTCTTGGGTGCTCCCTTCCTTTGAAACCCAAAAAAGCCGACAGGTGGTGACATAGTCGAAGAGGGCCTCGACCGAGTCAAACGGTTCGGTCCAGAAGCCCTCTACCTTCATGCCGAGGAAATGCATAATCTCCACAGGGTCTCTGGTAAGCTCGACCTTGGCACGCTTGCGGTCATCGTTTTCGATTTCTGGGATTCTGATCCAGAGAGCGTCCTCGTCGACTGTTAGGCCGAACGGGCGGATCGTGCTGCCCAGGAGGTTCCAGATGTCGCCGTGGGCATGTTTGAAGAGGCCCTGGAATTGAGGTTGTTATTAATTGAATAACGAATCAAAATAAAAGCGGAAGAAGTAAAAGATTATATACCCAGCACAGTTGATCGACATCCTTGCAAATACGGACGTCAACCTGAATGAACTTTTCCTTCTCGTCTTCGTTCCCATTGTCTTGATCAGAAGGGCAGGATGGCCGCCTGATGGCCAGGTTCGCAGAAGAGCCAGTGATTTTGCAGAACTCGGCATTGAGTAGAAGCTTCACCTCGTTCAGAAGATCTGAAGGCGACTTGGGAATCGAATCGCCGGCCGTTTTGGGGAAGAACAGGCGTCTCTCTCCTGCCACGAGAATATCGATGTCGCCGTGGTCTTTCTTTGCTGGTCCTTCAATAGGTGTGGTTACATGGACAAACAACTCTCTCAATGCAGCATGGTAGGCGGCTTTTACTTGTTTGTAAACGGCTGGTGGCATCCGTGGAGTGTATGGCGGGTTCGCCAGGTACGAGAACGCTGAACCGCCCATTGTGACTGAAGTTGGTTTGACAATTGATGGAACTGGAACAATTGCTAGTTTTGGAGAGAGCCGGAAGGCTAAGGAAGGTATTGTGTTGGTGAGGAAGGGTGGTTGTCACACCGATGAGGGCACCGAGTGATCAGACCAGATGAGTCAAGGTTACATAGCATGCCATTATGAAATTGTCAAATATTGATGATGAGTGACTGTGAAACTGTCCGAAAGCCAAAAGTATACGCCATGCCTGATTCGCCTGGATGAAAATCATGAGGGTGCCAATGACTGAGCCTTGAGAGCAAACACCAGCCAGCCAACCCCATGAGGAGACAAGCACTGAGGCCGAGGGGTCCGTGCGCTTTCCCTAGAAGCAGCAAAAGCGGGACCCGCTACAGGCACCACAAACGCTCAATCGGCCAGTGAACAGACCAACAAGCTTCAGGACTCAACAACCAACTCATACATTATCATAAACTCTCAGTCATGGAGAACGGCCAAATTACACAGGGCGAGGGCAAGGACCCATCGGGGTTCTTGAGCGAGCTTATCGGCAATCCCGTTATTGTGAAGCTCAACTCGGGCGTTGTTTACAAGGGTGAGTTTGTGGACTCTGCAGCCATTCCGACCATTTTCATTTCCTCTGGCATCATCACTCATTCACATCAATCTCCCTCCCAGGCGAACTCCAATCAGTCGACGGCTACATGAACGTTGCCCTCGAGAAAACCGATGAGTATGTCAAAGGTGTCAAACGGAGGACCTACGGCGATGCCTTTGTAAGAGGCAATAACGGTATGTTCATCCATGGTTCTCATGTGCGGGAGAGTCACAAATTGACCATGAACTTGACAATTTAGTCATGTACATCTCTGCCGATTGAAGAGATTTTATCAAAACATAAAAAAGCGAACACGCATCATCAATTTGTCTACTTTAGATTTTCTTGGTCCAAACAAAAAGCGTAATGCCGTGAAGGGCAATCTCACCGTTGCTGTTCCTCTCAACGTCACCTAATGCAAAAGCCTCCTTGAACACCTTGGTCGCCGACTCTTTTTCCTTCCCTTCCAGAACGGCAACCTGGCTCAGCGTGTTGATACGTGACCACAAGGCGTCCTCAGTCAACCACGTCTTCCACTTGATCGTCTGTTCCCCCAGCGGCAGCGAAAACAGCTTCTGGTCTTGAAAGGCCTTCTTCCACTCTTCATCGCGGAACCGAGGATTTCCATCAGAAGGGAGTGAGCGGATCCTAATATAAAACCAACCTTTAGGTCAATGCCTTCCCTTCTTCTTCATCTTGCACCAATAATCTCTGCTCTGCCAGGGTTTCAACTCACCACTCATTTAGTTTTTCCTCCCACTTAGTAGTAGCCTTCCAAGACGTAGGCTTGTTATCTGTTGTAGAGACCAAATTATCATCAGCCATCTTCTACACCTTGGAATATCAAAAATATACTCACAATCCTCCACATTCCAAATAATACCCACCCCTTTACCAGGCTTCAGAACCCTATACGCCTCCTTCAACGTCTCTTCATTCGCGAACCTTGTTTATGTATGTTAAAAAAACTACGCATTAGCTCCACTCGTAACTTATCAATCAAATTGACTTTGAGAAGAAAAAAAAAAAAAAAAAAGAGAAAAAACTAACCATTGAAAACTCTAAGCAGCCAACCACCCGTCCGCCCATCCATCCTCAACAGGCAACTCTCCCGCATGTCCATCAACTACTTTTGACTCCCCCCAACTGTTTCCCCCCAAGTTGATTCCGCATCCCTTCGTGAGGTTCAACAGCCACAACTTCAAGTCGTCGTCGTCGCCGCCGCCCAGGAGGATATTTGGCGGCAAGTGACTCGGTGAATTTCCCCGTACCGGAGGCGACTTCCACTACGCGGATGTTTTCATTTTCATCTCCTGGTAGCAAATCCAGTTTGGAGAGGAGGGTATTGACTGGTTCTTGAGGGTACGATGGCCGATGAGCATCGTACGCGGCCGCATTCTTGAAGCCTTCAGATGCGGCTGTGGGGAGTTGGAAGGTTGACGACATTGCTTGTACTTTAGTAGTGGTATAGATCTGAGACAATTGTATGCTTGATTCTTCCAAAGAATGCACATGTGAGAAATCACTACTGAACGATATCACCAAGAGAGGGGGAAGCCATGCGGTAACACCACCCATATCCGTCTTAGACCCGATACTGTCGTCACCCCATCTCACTCCTTGATGGCATCAGAGACTTCCCCCCACCATCAGATTACACCACTCAGATAAAATATATATTTATAAGTTTCCACACATATCACAGTTGGCACAAGAGAACCGAGCAGATTTTAATAATCAAGTTTCTTCAATTGAAGGACTGACTTGCTAACGAGAAGATCCTCCTCCCAATATCAATCGTCACCTAAAGTCTGTATACTTCAATCGTTCCATCTAAAAATCAATTCTTTTCTTGCCTTATTAACAATCGCAGAACCCTAGCAAATGATTCACTACCCCCGAAACTCCATAACTATGCTGTGTGTTGTGCAATGGAAAAGAGAGAAGAAAACAAAAGCTCAAAAGTTCATACCATAACCATCACCACAATAGTGCTAAACAACCTAGTTAATAACAATACGGCGGGGCTGAGGCTTCTTGGCCTTGGG
Organism: Cladorrhinum sp. PSN259; assembly: GCA_033725935.1. Classification (NCBI taxonomy): domain Eukaryota; kingdom Fungi; phylum Ascomycota; class Sordariomycetes; order Sordariales; family Podosporaceae; genus Cladorrhinum; species Cladorrhinum sp. PSN259. The sequence goes on from MU867075.1 coordinate 578,968, forward strand.
CAGAATAATGGTCAGGACACCATCCGCGAACTTAGCGCTGACGCTGTCGTGATCAATGGGAGAAGGGATGGTGAAGGCGCGGGAGAACTGGCCAACCGAGCGCTCCTGGATCAACCACCGCTCCCTGGGCTGCTGCTTCTGGGTGGCTACAGCGTTGCCGCCCTTGGAATCCTTCTTGGCAACGGCGGGAGAAGACTCCCCCTCGGGCTTCTCATCCTCCACCGTGACCTTATGAGAATCGGAACCATGCTCAGTGATGGCATCGGGTGCCTTGCCGTTCTCGATGGCACCAGCAGAAGGGCTGGATGAGGTGTAGTTTTGCTCAACGTGGCCGCGGACCACAACGGTATGATGGTCCGGGAACTCAATGTTGATGTTCTCCTTCGAGATGCCGGGGAGATCGCCGTGGAGCTCGTAGGCGTTCTCAACCTCACGAAGGTCGAACTTGGGGATGAAGCTCCGAGGAATGCGGCGGGCATGGACCGGGCCATAGTCGCTCTTGTTGACCTGTTGGGTGTAGGCATCCCAGTCGGAGAGGAGACGGAAAAGTGGGGTAAAGCTACCGTCGGCGCCGTAGATCCTGTTATCAAGTGGCTTGGCCATTATGCTGTTGTTGAGAGTGGTTGAGTTGTGGTTTGAAGAGTGATGGTTGAGAAGAAGCAGTTGGGAGCTGAGAGCGTGTAATAGTAGCTTTTGAGGCTTTTGGTGTGTGTGCTTTGCTTTGCTTTGCTTTGTTGATTCTGATGATCTGGAGAGAGGAAGTTTGGAAGTCTACGAGACAAGGGCTTATTATACTTGTGAGAGGTTGGAGAGTCATTCACCGGAGCTTCCACAAGCATCCAGAATCAGGACATAGGGAAGGTTTGCGCTACCATGCGTAGTTTCTAGAATCATCATCATCATGGCGCCAGATACTTGCCCGGCTTGCACCGAGGGAAGCTGTGGTGATGAGTGTCATGGTTGGGGAGCATGGAAGGGAAGGCACGCAGACGTCCCAGAAGCTTCTGGGTTCATCACTGCACACTGAGAACAGCAGTTGGACAGATGAATGCAAACAAACCTCGAATCAACTGACAAGAGAACAGCAGTCGCTCTTGCCAAGAATGCTAGTGACAGAAGCGGTTAGAAGCCGTCAGGAACCTTCCACAAGCTTCGGAGCACGGAACGTTTTTGTGGCTCGTGCGGCGGAGTCGGGGAGCTTGGTCCGACGGCTTTGGCTTGGAGAAAACATTCCGTTCGTACACAACATTTGCATTATCATCTCTGTGGCTCCGTACTACCTTGTCTACCCATCTACAGCGCTGCACTAAACCCTATTTTGAACTTCCATTATTGCTTTTTTGTGTTTCTTTACTCCCAATTAATTGGATTATTACTATGCAGAAATGTTCGCAGTTGTCTAAGTTTCTCACTTTAAATGAATCAGACAAAATATTCTACTTGGGACTGCCACTTAGCTTGTGGTCGTCTTGGAACAAAGCAAGCACCTTGTTGAGACTCCAATGAACACCCGTTCGCCATGGTAAACCTGGCAATAACATCAGATGAACGCATGATCCCTGCATCTAGCAGACGGAACTGTACACTTTACATATCAGACAAAAGTTGACAACAATAAATCCAAATCCTAAACTGCAATTAGACTAAAAGAAGTATGAACTCAAAAAGTATCTTCACCTGTTCATCCCTTTTAACTGGTCTCCCAGCGAGCCCACTTGGTCTTGTCAGCCCCTTTTCAGCCATTCAAGCTGGCCGAATAGGAACAAACCCAGCAACGGTCACAGGAATCGGGATTCGGGGCCCTCCGGTAGCTATAACATGTGGAGGCAGCATGCCCGGAACAACCCCTATAGGCGGGCTTTGCACCCTATTGAATAAGCCAATCAACTTTCTGCCAACCGAAGGCTCGAGTTCTGTCCCGTCTCTTGCTATTTTGACCTCCCTGTTGGAGTTCCACGGGTTCCTCAATCCTCTGGTCCTATAAAAGGGTAGCCTGTTTGTCGACAACCATTCGAGTTGAAAGGGCTTGCCCCAGGCCTTGACTTCTCCGTCTTGGCCACTTTTGACGCTCCCCGTGTCACCCTCGCCCTGTGAACTATTCTGGCCTTCTTCATCTTGTACTTCATCCTGTGTCTGGTCGTCGTTCTCTGCCTCCCAAAAGATGGTGCCTCGGGCAGAGTCATCGATGATGCGGCCCTTTGGTGCAAACTCGGTCGCTTCTGTGGGGATGGCTTTGGGGAGGTCGACACTGGCCGTGGAATGTGCCTTGGGTGCAAACTCGATGGCGGCTGTAGGGTCGTCGTTGATAGGGGATGTCATGCGAGCATAACCAAAGTATTCGCCGGACTTATTTGCAGAAAACACAAGGTAAACGTTTTCAGAGTTCTGTTTCAGGGGACAATGACAGTTAGCCATCTGCAGTTTGCGTTTATGGAATGCTTTGCAGGCTGACAATGACCAAAGGGGAAAAAAGCTGCTTACATTGAAAGCATCATTAAGCGTTTGTTCATTGTGCGACTGCGTTGCCCAGATCCCTGTCTGGACACTCAAATCCAAGTCCTCGATAGTCAAGCTTTTGAGTATGAAGAACCTATCCTTTTGCGTGGCGCCGGCTCCAACCGTAGGAAGTTTAACTGGAGTTGATTCCGCGACAGTGGGCGGCGTTTCTACTCCGGGAGCTGTCGCTTTGTCCCCGTTTGTATCGTTGGTGTTTCCAGTCGCAACTTGGTTCGGCGCGGGTCCTTTTAATTGCGATGAAGATGCCGGTCCTGTTGGAGCCGTGGTACCAGCTGGTCCCTCGACAGTGCTTTTGCGTAGCCGGCTGACTAGTTTAACCATCATGAACTTGGAATCATGCAGTTTTCGCTGTGCAGCTATGCTCGCTTCTTCATCCTTGAAATTGGCAAAGGCGCAACTGCTTTTCGAAATGAGGAATAACGATTCTAGTCCGTCAGTTTCTTTGCAGACGTGGTGGACGAGGTCCATTAGTTCCGTTTGTGGAGGTAGGTTTCCTATCCATATCGCGTGTCCTGTTTGCACCAGTTATTAGTCTTGAACTGGTGACTCGAGTAGCCAGATGCATATTTACCACTTTGACGCGGCTTTCTGGGAGGGCCGCGGACAACATTAGCTTGCCGACTTTCGGTAGAGACTGTTGACGCGTTAGCAACGTTTGAAAGAGGAGTCCCATGGAGGAGAATAGGCAAGAGGGGCAGGGAAGTACTCACAATTTGTTGACGGAACCGGGTGCGCTGCGCCATAGTCTGAGGGTTGCTGTTGCTGGTGGTGTTGATGTTGATGTGCAAGTGGCTGCTGTTGCGGTTGTTGCTGCTGTGACTGCTGCTCCTGGAGTTGATGTTGTGGATGGGGATGCGCATACTGCCCAAGCATTGAAAGCTGAGCTTGTACGTGAGGGCCCTGCCCTGGAAAAGCGGCAGTTTGGTAATAGTAATGTGCGCCCGGATGATGTTGCTGGTTCACAATCATGGGGGCGCCCGGATAGTAGTTCACATCAGCCCTAGAGGGCGGGTTGGAACCCGGCTGCGGGGGGGAAACGGGCGGCGGGTAATAATGTGCCATATGAACCTGTTGCGCTAGGTAATACTGGTGATTTGGGGCTGGTCCCATGTGAGAAACAGGGGTTTGGGCACCTGTGCCGGGGGAAGGCATGGCTGCTGTGTTGTATCTTTGCGGGCTGTGACTGTAGGTAGGCGCTCGGTAACCTGGCTGGTGGTGGTGGTGTTGCTGAGGTTGCTGCTGGTGGTGTTGCTGGTGCTGTGGAAGAGCGTTCCCCAGACCATTCATATCAAATGGTCCTGGGGTCCGTTGCTGCTGTGACATATCGAGCTGTGTCTGCGAGTCTGCCGGCTGCTGCTGTGGATGTGGCGATGGGTACACGGACGGGTAGCCAGCGGCAGTGTTACTCGGCCCAACAATCGAAGAATGAGACAGCGCCATGCCAGGAGATTCTCGCGGTTGGTACTCTGTTGGAGCGCCGGGTTGATGTGGTGTATCACCCATTGGAATACCAGCAGCCGAGAGCTCTAGAACTTCTGAATCCAGGGCCAAAACAGCCCTTACCCCTGCCCTTGTCCTTGTCCTGGGTTATCGAGTGGACAATGTTCGAGGAGAAAGTTTCCAAAGCCCTGGAGTCGGTTCTGAGTTTTCTTCAAGCCGGTGATCGCCGTGATTTAGGTGCCCAATGCAAGGGCACAAGAAACTCGGCGAGCTCAGGTACGCTTGGAGTGTACAGGGGGTCACAATTCGTCTGAGGCTTGATGGCCACCCCCTTTTCCTTCGCGTGAAGAAAATGTTTTTTCGGAGGGGAAGGTGACTCGACGAAGGGAAAGCTCCGAGGGAAAGACGCAGATAGCCGTCTCTCCTTGGAAGGCGATATGACTATGGAGACGAACGCCATAGATTAGAGGCGGGATACCCGCAACGTACAAAAGTGATAACCCTTCCAGTTTTGCCACACAGCACCAATGGGACAAGTAGGGCAGACAGGGGCAGAACGGGGGGCCAGCGGGGCAAGGTGCCAGAATCAAGTTCGGATACGTTTTCGGCCGGCCCCCAGCAGTGGATGGCCGTTGCTATTGCCGATGAACACACTGCGAACTAAGAGGCGACTTTGGGAGAATCTTACGCCCGAGTAGACGGTGTCAACAGCCATGAAACAGCGGTCCCCGCCCCGGTTTGGCGGCAGTTGGTGGATATGATGATGGGTGCAGTAGTCTCAGTGCCCTACGGGGCGATATCTACGCCAGCCTCTCAAGAGTCTGTTCCCAAGACGGGAAAGACAGGCGTGCGAGTGGCCAAACATGTGGCACCGAGTGGCAGGTCCTTGGATGTCGTGGATGTCTAGAACTCTGGAGCCCCCAGAAGGACGTGGGTTTGCCACTGGTCCACGGGTTTAAGTGCAAAATTCAAAACCCTGGGCCGTTAATGGCCATCAGTTTACCGGTCGCCTCTAATAAAGATAGAGACCGTCCATGAAGGGTAGCGTAGAGTAAAGGCTTGCCACACAGACCTGTCAGTGACGGTGAGACGGCGAATCCATAGATCTGCAAGAAGCTGTGAAGCTGTCCGGCGAGTACCTACGTACCTACAATCCCAAGTAGTCTAGTCATGTTCGAGTTTGTCGAACAAAGTTGCTGCCTGGGGTGATCATCACCAGTAGAAAGACTGCGAGATGTCCTTCCTTGCTCGGACTGGTATTACGTCATATGGAGACGGAGAACTGGTAGTAGCATGGTCGCATGCATTGACACCAACCTAAATAGAAAACCCCAACCTTTCCCTTGGAACCGCCTAATGTAGTGTACCGCGCGTAACCATCTCCCACCACATCAACCACTTGCGGGAGGCGGCCGGTTGACCTTGGGCTGCATTGGCCGTCGTGGTAGTGTCTCCACAGGTTTGGTTTTTTTCTCCGAGGCATACATGTTCCAGAATTGTTGAAACAGCAGCTACAGCAGCTACAGCAGCCGGGTAACCATTGCTTTACGCAGATGATAAACTAAAAAAAACCGGATTCAAATTTAGAAAATGCATTCCTCTCCGACAACAGGAAGCAAGGAAGATCAAGTTCTTCGGGTTCGGGTCCTTATACTCCTGCAAAAGTGTGGAGTCGCAGGAGCTCTCGGTACTGCCCGAAACCGTTAGTACACTTTGATTATTGATTTGACTCCGGACACTTTCTTCCGGTCTGTACTACACCAACCTCATTTTCATACCAGATGTCAAAAATCACACATATACGGAACAATGTTTTCCATGCTCAGAAACTTGCCAGCCAGTTCCACTATGTTGAATTTCGAAGCTCAAAGCTACAAACTCGATTCTGGACTTTGTCCCGTCCGTAGTTCACTCTCAATTAGTCTCTCTTGAGCGGCAGAATAACCTCCTCGATACCCTCCTTGGTGATGACCAACATCTGCAAGCCATCACCCACCTCGATATGACGCTCGACCGCTCCATCAAACGCATCCTTGACCAAGATCTCAACTTCCTGTCGTGTTAGGGGACGCCTCTCGCGCTCCTGAAGAGCGTGACCCTCGCCGCTGCCTGGGATGAACTGGTTCTTGAAGTTGACCTGGTTGTCCAAGAATGGCATTATCAAGCTGGCGGCGGCACCGCCTGCTCTGCATTGCTCCCGCTCGTAGCTGCCCACCGGGTCGTATGAATACACGGCACCCTTGCCCTCCTCGTCGAGGCCACCCAGGATTGCGTAGGCATAGTATGGGAAGAATCGCTTGTTGTAAAGAATTGTCGAGAGTCTCTGTGCGCATGCCTTAACGCTCATGGGCTTGCCGTGGCGGTAGCGGTACATCTTGCAGATGGAATCGAGCCTTTCCTTGAGAGCCTCGCCGTCTGCCGCAAACCCCACAACCGAGAGAACCAGGGTCGCATCCTTCTGATCTGCCGTCGTCCCGCCGATCTTGAAAACCTTTGGGTGGAAACGAGAGTTGATGCTATAGCCTGATGTCAAACGAGTATCGCCAGCCATGATTGTGAAGTCGGCGCCGGCGATAGCAAGGGTTGAGCCGCCATTGTCGGTGTATCTGCTCATTGAGGCATTCGGTTAGTTATCTGATAGTATATATAATCAAAGCATTCGGATGTGTGCATCTGAGCGGTGGACAGCTGTTGGACGTACGGGTCGAAGCGATGCTCTCTGGCTCCCTCTGGTGCGCGGACCCTGGGAGTCTCGCTGAACGAGTAGTTGGGCCCGTTCATGAGTGGGTTCTGGCTGAACATGGCCATCTTCGATGAATTTGCGTCGGCGATATCTGGGTTGCTGGCGAAATACGTAAAGAAGACAAGGTCGTCGTGTTGAAATAAAGTTCTGGGGAGAGTACTGTTGATGCGATAGCTCTGGTGGGATGTGGAAGCTGTGACGATGGATGGGAGTTCAAACAGCCCAGTGGAACCTCTTTGGCGCGTCAGCCCTGCAGCCTGTCCGAGGCCACGCTGAGAGCGGGCGGGAGCTGAGCAGAGCTTTGGCCCAGGGGAGCTGTTGATGACTCAGCAGAATGTGGGGAGCCCTACAGGGTAGATCCTAGGTGTTCATTCAATTGGAAGCAGCTTTTCTGACCAAATAGCCAAACCTCTACTAAAAGGGGAAGTGGACGGCTATTAAGGTGTTGATCATTACGCCGCGCTGTACCTGTTTCAACAACTTATCTGTTGGTGTTGGGATAAGACAACACCGATATCTCTCTTTTTCTCTCCTTCATTTTGGGAATCATTTATCGTGGCGGGTGTTTGAACGGACACAAATCGACAATTCTTGAAGACAGCCAAGCCATCGTCGTCATTGCGCCATCTCTTACCATGGCTCGCGACCTTCGGCAGAAGGCTCTCCAGCGCATTGCTGCTCTTGCGGCAACAGACCCGACGACATCATCTTTCGACAAGTCCGACCTCGAAAAACTATGCAAAGCTGCCCCACGCCATGCCCCCGCGCATACTCGCTCGCTCTCTGGTGTCAATGGCAATGGTGTTGCTGCCGCGTCCAGACCGGAAGGCAGGCGGATCCCAATGGTACTTAAAGACAATATAGTTTGCTCCCAAAGTTATCTCAACCCCTTTGGCTGACTGCCTTTGTGTTTCTCGTAGACAATTCGTGAATACGAAGTTCTCCTTGCCCTCTGCAAAGCAGCTCCGTCCTTGCAGACTGCCCAGAGCGCCCAGAAGCTGGCCCGTCACCTCGTCCCCTATTTGCTCGATTCCCATGTGCAGGCGTTTGATCCCTCCCCGTTCTTCCGCAAGATCGAACCGTCTCCGACTGAGTCCCTAAGCTATCATGTTACTGCGGCTCTGCTGTCATTGGGATCCCGCCATGCCGACGTTCAGCAGACCGTTGCGGACAGCATTTCTGCCTTCCTCAACTCATGCGCCCATGCCACCGAGAGTGTTTCTCCAACCGATGACGATGACCCGAGGGCGCTAGAGGATGCCACCCGCATCGCAACCATTACTATTGCTCTTCTGGGATTTCTGGACGCTGCTTGTGCGCAGGCCGACTTTTGGAAGTCTGGAGGTCGCCTCGGCTTGATATCACGACTGCGTACTCTCCTCTCGCAGCGGTTTTTGGTTGCCGTTGAGGCAGCGTTTTCCACTATTCGAAACTCCCACTTGCATGACCGTTCGGTCAAGGAATGGAAAAGATGGGCGCGCCACTACGAGGATGTCGACCGCCCATTAGGTGCCATGCTGCTGCAACGAAGCTTCATGCAGCTGCTGGTGGCTGCCACGTCTCTCTTGATTGCCGAGGATGATTCTCTGCGGGAAGCGCACATCCTCGACATTATCATGTCTGGCCATGGTTTGCGCCGGCCCCTGACCGCGAGGAGCTCAGAGGCAGATTTCCGTTCCGTGGAGCTTTACGCTACAGTTGCAATGGATCAAATGAATCATCTAGAGTCCAGCGCCGACTTTGACAGCCTCTCGCCCGCAAAACAGGAGCTCGCCTTTGCAGTCAAGGCATATGCTTTGATTAGTTACCTTAACGCGTGCACACTGAACGACGATGCTGCTGACGGCGAAGTTCTCATGGCCTGGCTGGAGGACGCTATTGCCGATCCCTCGGGCATGGCGGACGAGGAGCTGGCCACGGCCGTCCTCAAGTCAATGGCACTTCTGTGCAAGGTGTCTCCTTCGTATGCAATTCACGTCAGTCGACTCCTGCCGCGGTTCATTGTCCAGAGTGGCGCAAAGAGTGAAATAGTTGTCGTGGCCTCAAAGTGCCTTGCTTCCGTTTTGCAAATGCTCTCCCAGGATGCCGTCATCACTACACTGTATACGCTTGGCAACGTTCTAAGCCCTGCTAACGACCGATCAATTGCCAACGGGACCAATGGAGACTCCCGACTCGATGGCCAGGCCGATACTTCGCATGTCTATGCTGGTAGACATTCAACAGGCAGTTCCATCTCCTTGCAAATCTCCGGTGAAGAAGAATCGGCAATTGTTCAGGGAAATGTTGTTCAGGCCATCTGTGAAATTGCGAGCGCAAGCAAAGACGAAAAGATTACTGGCCTTGCTCAGTCGATGCTTGCGCAAAAGATTGTCAAAATAAGTAGCCCCGTTGATGCTCGAATCATCACTGGCGCGGCCACCTTGGCCCTCAGTGGTGGTCCATCCGAGTTCCGTTATCTCTTGAAGAGGTATGCTGCCGTTGCACATGATGCTGTGGTCGAAAACAGAGAGGGCCTTCTTCATGCAGTTATGAAGGCTCGGAACCACATATCAGCCAGCATACGGCGAGACTCTCCCTTGTTCGACATCTACATGGAACACCTTCTCGACGGCATTATTTCACAGGGCGATGCGCATGCCCACCAGAACCACCACGCAAAAGATTCAGACTTGGAACTAGCAGCTCGTGAAATCGCCCAGTTGCTGCCACCACTGGCTACATTCATGTCTGCTCACGACTTCATCTTGGATGACGCAACCGATAATGATACCCGGTCCATGCTTCGTGATGCTTGGTTTAACATCGTCGTTCACGGGTTTACTCCGTGTACTGATCGTGGGAAGCAGTATATGAAGCACCTCAGGATCATGGCCATCCACTCTCCTCCCCTCGTATTGGAGAACAGAGGTGAGCAGGATGAAAGTGACATCGATCTTAACCCTATCCTCCGCAGGGGCGAGAGCTCTGACCGAGAATCGCTCCAAAAGAAGCATCTCGCTGAACTTGTTCCGTCGCGAAGCACCGAGATCAGGGGCTTAAGCTACCGCAAGACCATTTTTCTCCATGCCGCATATCTGGTCGAGAGTTTGAGGGCTGAATTAGGAGATTGTACCAAGGCAGTCTCATATTTTTTGGAACCAAGCATGCGACGAGGCGACGTCAGCCGCACAATGGACGGTATCATGACAGCTGTCATTGACAGATATTTGATCAAGACCATCAAGGCTGCTAACCCTGCCTTCTCTGCACAGTATGCGGCGACACAACTTGCAAAGATTTTCTGCGGTTGTTGCCATCGCATTGAGCGGGTACAGCAAGCTGCCTTCGCCTGCGCAGATCGCATTCTTGAAGCTGTTCCATCAGCCCTTTGCCAACGATCATCGCTCTTTGCCCTTCTCGAGCTCCTCTCGTTGATGTGGTCAAGCTGCCTTGAAGCCGAGATTGACCGCTACGAACCTAGAACCACTTTCAAATCCGCAAAGGGTGACGTCGTTCTGGAGCTCTCAGATGATTACCAGTTCAGGCAACTTACCCTTCAGGCCCTGCACCAGAAGGCGAAGCGTTGGCTGGCTAGCGCTGTTGGCATTGCTCCCGCTGATGTCAAAGGACTACTGCAAACCTATCTCTCAGAATTTGACGACGAGAGTGCCTATGGTCACATGTCACTCGGAAGATCTTTTGCTGTTGAGATCGGCTCGACTATTCCCCTGACTGACCAAAGGCTGACCTCTCTTGACAAGCTTGGAGACTGCCCTATCAATACCGCCTCGGACTTTATGGCGCAGTACACAACGCGCCAGGAGTACAGATACTCGGAGGCATTGCCTGATCAAAGCCTGGAGTGGCTCAGTTTCATTCGGGTGGACCGCAGAGCGTCATTCTTCCCGTCATCGGTTCATGAGACTGCCGATGCCATCACGGCGCTTGCACATGTTGAGAAGCGCGCTCTGAGCCGGAAGTCAACCCCGCTGGCAGATGTGCGAAACATCCTCCGCCGTGCTGCTGCTCTCCTTTGTCGAAGTGACCATGACGAGTGTTCCATTGCTCATTACCTTGTCAGCATACCGTTCGCCATGTTGTCGAACCAGTCCATTAAACTAGGCATTTCTCTCTGGCTCGGAGTCATGAACGAGAATCCAAGAATGGAGCCACGGATCCTTGCTGAAATTGTACAGCAATGGGAGCTCACTGTGCAGAAACGTTTGGGTCTTTTCAGTCCTTCAATCACCAACCCCGACCCCTTCTTCCTGGGACAGGAGTTTGCGCCGAGTGATAGTGCGGCTCTGGCGAAGCGCAAACATGTCATTCATAACCTTTTGGCCCCCCACTCGCGACTTCTCCAATTCTTGAGCAGCCATTATAATGCCACTCGGCTCGGAAATCCTGACACCCATCACATGTTCCTACGTCTCCTTGATATTACACTGGAAGCCGTCAAGAATGCTGCTCCCCATCCCATGGCCCGAGAGATCCGCTTCCAGATCCTCCTCCTTGGGCTTAGAGTGTTAAAAACAAGCACGACGATGGGTGCCATTGCAAAGTTCCGCTTGAAGGACCAAATATTGTCTGCAGGTCTAGGCTGGTTCGATTCCCCCCCACGCTGGTCGTTTGGAAGCAACATCCTCCAACTCAAGACGGAAATCCGACTTATTTCGGATGTTCTCGCAGCTATTGAGGAGACTTCGGCCATCGGCGCGCAAGCGAACGGCAGTATCAAGTCTCTGGCCGCCAAGGAGCAACTGCTTTCGTTACTTCTGGAGAGCGAACAGTTGAGACTTCACGTTTGGGTCCGTCCGACTGATACTACCAAAACGCACTCGGCGTTTCATCATCACCACACCGGCAAGGAAAATCCTTTTGAGGTGATTACCCATATTGCTTTAAACCCGTGTATCAATGAGCTTCCATTGCTGACAATGATGATTCATAGGCTGCTGTCCATCCACTGATCAGGACCGCGTGGGCGGAAAGCCCATCTTTAGCCGTGCACTTAGCAAGCAGGTTTCCCTATCCGCGAATTCATAAGGAGGTTCGCTGGCTATTATTAAACTTCCCTGCCAAGGCTGCTCGTGAGCCTGAAGCACTGCCCATCCTCATTGACGGCGCGCTGCCTGAAGATGTCGGACCGCAACTCAAGGTAAGCTTACTAGTTGATGCACTTTCCGTGCTTCGTTGAAACTATTTGGCGATGCATCTATTTGCTGACACAGCAACCAGTATCTACTTTTCTGGGCGCCGGTCAACCCCATCACTGCCGTGACACTATTTTTGCCCGCATATCGAAACCACCCGTATCTGATCCAGTATGCCATGAGGGCACTTGAAAGCCACTCGGTTGACGTGACCTTCTTTTACGTACCTCAGATTGTTCAAACCCTTCGCTATGATGCCTTGGGTTACGTTGAACGCTATATCCTGGAGACGGCACAGTTCTCACAGCTGTTTGCTCACCAGATCATTTGGAACATGAAGGCAAATGCCTATAAGGACGAGGATTCCCAAATTCCCGATGCCATCAAGCCCACCTTGGACAAGGTCATGGCCCACATGGTGGACAGCTTCGCCGAAGAAGACCGCGGTTTCTACGAGCGGGAGTTCGCCTTCTTCGACGAGGTGACGAGCATTTCTGGCAAGCTCAAGCCCCTGATTAAAAGATCAAAGCCCGAGAAGAAGCAAAAGATCGAGGAGGAGCTGCGCAAGATCAAGGTCGAGGTCGGCGTTTATCTACCCAGCAACCCCGACGGTGAGGTGATTGGCATCGACCGTAAATCCGGCAAGCCATTGCAGAGTCACGCAAAGGCCCCCTTCATGGCAACGTTCAGGATCAAAAAGAACAAGCCGAAACCTGATGGGCTTGAAGAATTGGCTGAGGAATACAACAAGGACGACAAAGATGAGCAAGCAGACACGATCGAGGTATGGCAATCGGCCATCTTCAAGGTCGGCGACGATTGCCGTCAGGACGTACTGGCTCTCCAGATGATTGCAGCCTTCCGAGGTATCTTCCACGATGTGGGCCTCGATGTATTTGTCTTCCCGTACCGGGTCACGGCGACGGCACCCGGTTGTGGTGTCATTGACGTCCTGCCAAACTCGATCTCTCGTGATATGGTGGGTCGAGAGGCAGTCAACGGTCTCTATGATTATTTTGTGTCCAAGTACGGCAACGAGGATTCACTGCGGTTCCAGCAGGCGCGCAACAACTTTGTGAAGAGCATGGCCGCTTACTCAGTCATTTCGTTCCTGCTTCAGTTCAAGGACAGGCACAACGGCAATATCATGATTGACGATGCCGGACATATCCTTCACATTGATTTCGGCTTCTGCTTTGATATTGCGCCGGGTGGAATCAAGTTTGAGCGTGCGCCGTTCAAGCTCACTTCTGAGATGATGGCCGTCATGGGCGGCGGGCCCGAGCATCAGTCGTTCAAGTGGTTCGAAGAGCTGTGCGTCAAGGCGTTTTTGGCGTCGAGGCAGTACACGGAGAAACTCTCGCAGATTGTGTTGCTCATGATGGACAGCGGTCTCCCGTGCTTCAAGCCGGAAAGCGTCAAGCACTTCAAGGAACGGTTCGTCCTGGACAAGACGGAACGCGAGGCGGCCGAGTTCATGAGGGGACTGATCAAGAGGAGCTACGGCAGTTACTCTACTGGTATTTATGACCAGTTCCAGTTGCTTACCAACGGCATTCCATATTAGAGAGACGGAGACGACGTGGTAGTTTTAGAGATGGATGGCTGGATGGATGGATAATACTGTTGTGGGTTTCGCTTCGCTTTGCTTGCTTGATAACCGGATGTTTTCTCTACGTCCAGGAATAATTTACTTTATATTAATACATGGATAATACAAAAGAATAGACATCTAATACCTAGAGCTGCTGCTCAATTTTTTTTTGGGTGCTGCCGCTCAGTGATTTTCGCTTTCTTTTTATCCCTTTACCCAATATTCATTGATGTTTGGCATTTGAGAGCGAGCTGCCTCACTCTCGGTCTGCCGCTGCGTCCATAGTGATAGGAAGCCAGAATATCGGGCGAGGGAGCAATGTGATTGCTCGTCTGGCTTGGTCATAGCATTCTCTATCCTCTGATTTGCCTTTGACGTGGGTGCCCACCTGATCAAGACAAAAGTAGTTTGGCTCAATTATCTGGATACTCATTGTTACTGGGAGATATACCAGATTTGGCAGGCGGTTGAGCCCACATCGCTTCGACAGTTTTATGTGTTGTAAGCCGCCCTGGTCTAGTTGGTGAGAGAGCTTTCCAACCCCTCAGTCTCATTCTGGTGGTCCAAGTGGCGGGTTTACGTATGTTTGCGGCCACATCGGCCATGTTGGAGAAGGTTTCCTCTTCTCTCATGGCCTTCCTTGCTGCTCCATGTGAGTGGGCAGATTATATGTTGCATAGTCAACATGGACAAATGCTCTGTCGACAATTGGGACGGATTCAAGAACATATTGTAGACTCTCACTGTGGGGGGTTCATTGTTCGTCAGCTACAAGGAAAAAATTGTTTAAACTCACCACATGCCTCAACGACTCTTCGAAAATCGTCTCTTACCTCAAGTCGTGACTGTCCCTAAGCGGGGTGCTGGCGTCGAGGACAATGTCCACCTCCACGTTGAGCTTGTCACCGGCATGATAGGCTTGGAGGCCTTGAATCTGCTTGATGGTTTTGGCGAAGCGCATAGTCAAGTACAGCACTATGATTGGGTGAGCCCCAGCTGTTAGAGAGACAAAAGCAGACAGACTATGCGACAACCAAGGCAAAACTTACAGATGTTCCTCTGATCCGCTGTGGCTGAGAAACCGGAGAGATGCCTGATGTGCTCATATGAAGTCTGAGACCAGTTCCAGATGACAACGATGGACAGGAGCAGACCGCCGAGAGCATCTAGCCACCAAATGTCTGCATAATAGCCCACAATAGGGAAGGCTATGGAACCAGCGTTGAATATGACATCCGTGCTTGCATCTGACGCCCTATTGTCCCAAGCCACATGTTCGGTTAGTAAAGGGAGCGTTCCTGCATATGCAATGACGTCTGTGGTGAAGTTAAAGTCTGAAGACTTACAGTGCCTGGACGCTCGAGTTGTTCACAAGACGACACCACAACCAACAGAGACCCTTCACGACAATTGTGCTGAGCATAATGCCGATGGCAGAATACCCTCTGTGATTTCGTTAGTTGCTGTTCTCACCAGCTCGTGGGGAAGACGGGAAAGAATCCTACAGTCGGATTACTTCGTGGTTAGTTGAGGCAAGGCGTTGGATGGCCTCCAAGGCAACCTGGACGAAGGATGTGATCATGATGACCGAAAAGACCAGGACGCCAATGGGCTCAAGCCTTCGCCTGCCCACGGGATACCGGTACTGGTCCTGCCTCTTAATCAGGACGGTCGTAATCCACACAATGACGGTAGAAAGAAAGTCAAGGATGGCATCCACCAAGCTTGCCAAAACTGAGACGGAGGGAACCGTCATGATTACTGCGGACTTGCCGGCAAGGAGAATGACATTGGCGGCAAAGTTGACGTAGATGGCCAGAGTAACGATAGGAGCATCGCTGTCAACCATGTCATCCTCAAGCCAGGGGATTTCTGGCTTGGGACGGCCGTTCTCGACATCGTTGTCATCGTCTTCATCAATAGCAATGGACTGGCGACTTGAGAAAAGAGGCGTGGTCTCGGTCGGACGGTAGATATCCTTTGGAGTTCTTTTGACCTTTTTGGGGGGCTCTGAGAAAGTGGACAAGCTGCCTTCGGCAATGGTGGCTGGAATCTCGACGCCACGGAAAGCAGAGGCCGGCATGTTGTTGTATTCGTTGAGCAGATCATGGGGCAGTGAAGAGTCCAGGAGCCGATCGATGTACAGGTACTGCTGTACAAGATAGTTGACGCGCTCATAGTACTTGCGCGTTTCCTTGGACATTGCCGCAAGCTCCTCGTCGGTCTTCCAGTAGCGTTCCCAGCAATAACGGGGGCTGCTGTTTCCGATCAACCGCATGCTGCGCATATGGGCGCTGTTGAGGAGGGCGCTCATCCGGCGCTCATCACGACGAGGTGCTTCATCTTCAGGAGCCTCGGCCACGCCTTCAGTAGGTCGGCTTCTGATCAGGGAAGCGAGCGCACCATGTCCCATAGGCGCTAGAGGCGGTTCATCCTGGAGGAGGAGAAACGAAGGACGAGGAGGAAACTTTGCTCGAGACGCCGACGGTGAAGTCATGGTTGAAGTGGTTGAGGTAAAGTGTAGTCGAGGCACACTGAGCTTGAAAAAAGAGAAAGTGTAAAAGAGTAAAAAAAAAAAGGCGCGTTAGGAACGGGAAGCACCCACAAGATTCCTAGCAAGTAGATATACGATGGAGCGCTGTTCCTGGTTTGACGATAGCAGATCCGGTCTAGTTACTATTTCGTTCCCAGCTGCGATAGCCTCCGAAGTCCAACAAAGATGCAGGCGTCAAAGTCTCGTCGGGCGAGTCAGAAGGCAGCAAGCTCGCGACTCGAGCCCGTTTCCTTTGACCAAGAAGTTCAAAAAGCTTTTGAGCCCTCAAGGCGAAGGAAGGTCCCCTAAACCACCTCAGAGTGGCGTTTTTTTATTTGTTTGCAGCTCTCTCTGCGCTGCCAAACGCCCCTGGGTTTCATCGACTTGGCATTGGGAGTTTGAAACAACTGCGAGTGTTGAAACAAGTGCACCGCCAGCTCCATGCTACCTTGAGTGTTAGGAACCTGTCCTGGTTTTCTGGGCAAGGTCAAGACTCAACTGTGACCCAAGAAAGTGGTTGAAAATAGAGATTTGATATCTACATACAGCTCATTTAGACTTTTCTTTAGCTGTTAGAACCTTCAGTGAACAAATGGCAAGGGGCCGGTTTGACACGTGCTGGTGGCAGCTCTCTCCACTGCTCTCAAACCCCTGACAGTTGATGTCATCCACCCAACCATCCATCCGCCCATCAATGGGGGACGGAAACGGAAACACAGTCCCGGTGCCGTGCAACCATCCCGCCCTGGGCAACACAGCTATATGTAGGTTGTCCAACGGACCTACGTGCCTGCCTAATTGGTATACTAGCTGTGAAAAGCACTGCTCTTTTTGGATTCCCGGGCTCCAGGCTCGTCGAGAACCATGGGCCGATGATATCATGTCTCCGATGATTATAGATGCGTTTTTCTATTATATCAGCCAAATTGAAACTTTAAAATCACTCTCATATGCCTTTCCACCTTTTCCCGGCTGCCACTAGACTTGGTGTAGTCTCACGATCAGCTTGCGCAATCGTGCTGCACGTTGAAACCCAAGACTAGCTTCTCACCACCGGGTTGGCCGCATCCTGTGTTTGCAGCATTGATTGCACGACAGATGGGAAGCCGTTGGAAAGCATGATATTTGGCGGCTTTCACTTACGGATACAGACAAGCCTCGAATACAAGCCGGTAATCTCGGTAGCACTCGGAGAACACTGCCTTGCACAGTCTCGCATACCGTCCCACCATTTTCCGTTCTGCCTTTCTCCAAAATTGCCAACACATCAATGCTGTTTGAGTCTTTTACCTTCCTTTGAAACAGTCTTTTGCCATTCCTAATGGTATAAGCAGCCTCGGCTTTCTCCGAGCAGCAGCAGTAGCTCCGGTGCTATCACTAAAACAATCCGTGAATCGTAAGATGGCATCTCTTTGCTTTCTTTTGAGACTCTCATTTCCGCAGTTATTATCCGAGATCCGAGCAAACGCCCTTTGTTATTCGCAATATGCGATACCGTTTTTGACCATCCCAAGATGGCTGCTGAGATTCAGTGGGCCAGGGTCCCAGCTCCCACGCCGCCCGCTCGTCGATACCTATATTCCCCTTTTTAATTGTGGGGAGACAGGATAGAGCAACGCCCACACGGCACAGCTTCCATTGCTGTGCAAGAACACGACCTTGTGAGGCAAGAAGCAGGGAGCTCTCGCGGCACAAAGCAAGAAAAAGGGTGAGCATGAGACTTGTGGGAAATTGATGTGTTATTCCTGTCGATTGCTGTCATGATGAATCGTGTATCTCGTCCATGCACGAAGAAGGGAAACTCCGAGTAAATAAATAATGAAAGAGTGGAGGTTGAATTATACGAAGCGATCAGCAGACTCTTTCCCGGCGGCCCGACATGGTATCCTTGTTGAACCAATTCATTGGATCTCAGCCTTTTGTTATGTTTTGCTATTTGTGTTTTTTTTGTTTTTTTTTATTCTTTCGACGGCCATTTTGTGACACCTGCTTCCTGTTCCACAGTTCGGGTGCCCTGCCACTCGTGTCTCCCCCATGTCCACATTCCCCAATGTGGCAGAGACAATAAAACAAGATGGCTTGCGGATCGACAATAATACATAGGAACGCGTTGCTCAGGTGTTAATGGCGGACGACACCAAGACCCCGGAGACAATTCTTGGCGATCCAGTCTGGTCCGCG
Source organism: Cladorrhinum sp. PSN259 (assembly GCA_033725935.1). Classification (NCBI taxonomy): domain Eukaryota; kingdom Fungi; phylum Ascomycota; class Sordariomycetes; order Sordariales; family Podosporaceae; genus Cladorrhinum; species Cladorrhinum sp. PSN259. The sequence continues at coordinate 597,111 of MU867075.1, forward strand.
GATCCATGGTGGTCTGTCTGGGTTGTGCCCAAGCCGCCGCCAATACGGGATTGGACTTTGAGCACTGCAGGTGCCGACCAACTCCATTCCTTGAAAGGCATGCGTGTCTCGTCCTCCGTTGCTTTTGTGGTTGTATTATATGTGCACTATTTGTATTTCTTGCTTCTTCCCCGGTCGGTCAACTTGCACGATCAGGGTTCCAGGTTTTGATCCAGCCAAGTTGCCCTGTTAGGTGACCCGGAGATGGTGAACGGGCGCTCACTCGGGGCAGCTCAACAGGGGACCGGGAGGGGGGTGCAAAGAGGCGCGACCAGGGGCGCTGACCAACGAGAAAGGCACACTTCTCGCCATCGAGCTGGCGCTCAATCGGTAGCGCGCCCACACTCCCCACTCTCTCATCCCATAGTGCAGCGCTGGGCCATGAAATAAAAATAATTCTTTGCCAACCTAGCCGCCTCTTCCTCCTGCCCCCCTTCCCCCTTCTTGATTTTCCATCTCGTCGTCGTCGTGCGTGCCGTCTTGATTTTCTGGCTGTCTTCCCCATTGCGCATTGTTGCTCTTGCGGATCTTCCCCAACATCGCATTGTTAATTGCAGTCATTTTGCATTTTCTCTCATTTTGTTTTTGCTGCGTTTGTCCTGTCTCGCTCCGCTCGCTGCTGCATCGCATCGCATCGCATCACATCGCTTGTTCTCGTATCGCATCGCTACCCAGGGTTCCTTTCCTTTTGCCAGAGGCAACCGCAACAGAAAGAAGAAAAAACCAACACTCACTCAACTCCACTGGACCGGTTCATAGCGTGGTTTTCCCTCTCAACCTCTCGTTCGTGCATCGTTGTCATCTGTCATCGCCTCGAAACCATCAAAGTTTGACACGACCGACGCTCCCTCTGTCTTCTATCTTGGCTGTTATATACACGAAAACCGGCTCTCATTCGTCCAATTAATCTAATCAACCGACAAGCCTCGTGTAAGTGTAAACCTTCTTTTTCCTCCTCCCGCCTCGCAAACCGATTTTGCAGGCCACCACCCGCCTCTTCACACCCCCTTATCAGCCAACTGCAGGCGATGTGCCCTTTTGTCAGTGCTGTCCGGGTCGTTGCGAGAATGACGGTAGTCAAAACCACCTCCCCAAGTCTTGTCACCCAGTCAATGCCGGCCAGGCGTTGGCGGATATTCTTGGGAGGGGACAGGATCATGGCACCGCCGGTTGGCTAGGCCATTGTGTCGTGCAAGAGCGCGCCCACCAGCCCAGTGTGTCTCAGCTGCGTGTTCCCCCCTTACCTGCCAAATCACTGTGCTTCTCACCTGCTCTTCTTCCCTTACCCCTCGGCTGTGCCACGAAAAAAACAACGCAGACACCCAGTGAAGCTCTTCCAGTGTCTCGGGCTTGTCGGGTCACGACAGACTCCCTCACGCCTCACCACCACCCCCACCGTCTGCAGTCCGTGTAACTGACCTTGTCATCTCATGATGCAGTTGTTCAACGTCGCGTTTACCGGCCGGATTACCGCCTGAGAAGAAAGTGGGGGAAGAGGACCCGAAGCTGGGAGTGACCACTCTGCTGTATTCCCGACCACCGGCCTCGTATTTGCCGACGCACGCTACCCGACGACACAAGGGGATCACCATCCCACCGTCCCCCATATCGTCCCCGACCGGCCAGCGCGCGCAAATCCCTTCACCCAAATAAAACCCCACCCCAATCTCTATATGCCTAGGTTTGGAGCTGCGTTCAGGCGGAAATCTACCGCCGACAGTCTTGAAAATGCTGCCGCTTCAGGACCATCGTTTCGCGTTTTGGACCGCACCGAGGTAACGGGCGGCAAGTCGTTTGATGGAGGCGTGAGCCTCGCCAACAAGACTCATCATGCCGTTCAAAGATCGCTAGGCTCCGACATGGCCGTCGAGGAGAACATGTTTGCCGATCTCAAGTCCAGTCGGTATGTAAAGCCAACGTGGGACATGCCTTGAACTTTCGACTATTTCAACTGGAATGTTGCTGATTGCTCGCAGTGGAAGTGGGTCTTCCAACACCATCAAAACGATTTCAACCGACGACTCGTCGCGTGACAGCAATTCCTCGACAGCCCCATCGTCCACTGATAACGTGTCTCAGGAAGATTGGCGAAATGCCGCTCAAAGGAAGATCCATCCGGAGATACCAGTACCACCAATTCCAAAGGGTGGGTTTCTGAAAGCTGCCGGACGTACATTCTCCTTTGGCGGACAAAAGAAACACTTGCCTCCAGCACCCGAGGTTAACGAACAGCGTCCTTCCAGCCCTGTTGCGTCCCAGGTTCCTACGGCACAGACACCCAACGGCCGAGCGAGAGCCACGACCTCGTCAACAGTAACGACCTTGACACCGCCTAGAGTCGACAACGACTTCAATCTTGACCTTGGCGGCGATTTCGGCAAAATGATATTAGGAAAAGAGAAGCGGGCAAGCGCTATCGCGGTAAAAGACGATCAGAGTGGGGGGCAAGCACTTGCTCCCCGGTCTCTCACGGCGTCTCGTTTCAACCAACCTGCGCCCGTCCCCATCCAGATCGACATGACAACAAAGGTGGAGGCATCGCCATATTCTTGGAGCAGCCAGCATTCCAGCGACCAGCTCATTGCCCCCCAAAGCCCAGAGCCACCGGCCAAGGAGAACATCCCCCCACCAGTTCCCCAGCACTCGTCGCCCCGCGCTAATCGACGTCCTCCTCCCTCGCCCGAAGTCACACCCAAACAACCATTGATTTCCAAAACCCCAACCCCGGACCACGAGGAGGGAGAGGATGAAGAGGCGAGGCTGCTGAGAGATTCATTGTCTACAGTCAGCAAGTTTATGACAGGGTCGGTCACAAACCCAAAACCCGTTCCGTCTACTGCAAGGTACCGGAGGGACGAGGATGATGATAGCTTATTCGACACAAGCCATTCTTTTTCCCCGAGAGGCCCCCGACGATTTGCAACAGGGGAAACTAGCTCACCCTCGAGCAACAAGGTTATGACGCCAGCAGAGTTCGAAAAGTACAGAAAAGATAAAGAACGTCAAGATAGAGAGCGTCAAATTGACACGATTACTGCCAAGGACAAGACCGAGGACGACGAAGACAACTATGAAGAGGACGAGGATGACATTGAGAAGGCCAAACAGCAAGCGAAGCAACGACGGAAGCAGGAAGCGCACATGGCTGTTTACAGGCAGCAAATGATGAAGGTGACGGGCGAAGCTGCTAACCCGCCCTCCTCTCGGCCAAGTCTCTCAATCTCTTTCAGCACGCCGAATCTTCCAAATCTGGCTTCTGGACCAAGTCCTGGGACGACCACAAACACAACCGACCCCTCAGATGAAGACGAAGAGATTCCTCTTGCCATTCTTGCCGCCCATGGATTTCCAAGCAAGAACCGGCCGCCAACCCGCCTGAGCACAATGGCTTCCAACCCCAACATGCGTGCTTCACAACAGGTGAGCTACCAGCGACCGGTGTCAGTGGTTGGGGATATATCACAGACGGGATCTGGGCGGCTTCCCGCCTTTGCCAGAAATCTCCCACAGGATCCTTTCCTTGGGGCTGGACTGGTGCGGAACTCGGTGAGGGAGAGCTTTTCCCTCGGAGGAGGATCCCCGGCTCCAGCACCACTGAGCGGGGGAATACCACCCGGTGGACTGGTTGGTGTCATCGCGAACGAGGAGCGGAACCGGGCACTGAGGCGTGGAAGCCCGCATATTGAGGCTTCATCCTCGTTGGGCTCGCTACCTGGGTCCAACTTCGACCCGATTGCCGGCATCCCTGCTCACATGATGTATTCAGTCAACCCGCAGCCTCCCGCACCACCTTCCTTGACTCCAGGAGACCAAGCACAAATCCAAATGACTCAGCAGATGCATCAATTCATGCAAATGCAAATGCAGTTCATGCAGATGGTGGCTGGTCAAAATGGCGGCACCCCTACCACGCCCAGTGGCCATGTGCCGAAGTTGTCGGTGGGAAGCATCTCTAACCTTGGTGGTATCCCAGGTTCGGCTTCCATGCTGGGCCCAGGAATGGGTATGGGTATGGGTATGGGCATGGGACTGCCTGGCCAGGGAATCGGTGGCGGCGGAACACCCGAAATGCGGCGCTCGTTTCTTGGTGGCAACGATTCAATTTTGGATTTGGGCAGAGGAGGAGAGGCCCAGCTGCGCACCATGAGCATGGTCCAACCCAGTTCAGCTTCATGGATTCAGCCTCCTCAGCACATGAACTTTGCTCCGTCCATTCGGATCCAGGGTGGTGGTTATACGCCTTCAATTGCACCATCAGAGCGTAGCAATGTTGGTCTACCAAATCGGTATCGCCCAGTGTCCCACATTGCGGCGCCTATCACACCTGCTGCGCCAATCGCGCCTGGCAACTTGCGGAAGTCGGTGACGATGTCGGGAGCTATCCCCCAGCTACCCACCGTCTCTGTCACCAAGTCGGATGATGATGATGATGACGATGAACAAGGGTGGGCGGCCATGAAGGCGAAGCGTGAAAAAAGGAAGTCGACGTGGAAGAACAAGCAGTCAATCAGTAGCGATTTTGGAGCACTGATCAGCTAAACTGATATAAGCGGACAGGAGGAAATAATTTTTCGTTTTTTTTTTTTTTGGGGGGGGGGGGGGGGGGGAAAAAGGGCCCGGGACGTGTGGGGTATTGGTCTTGGATTGGTTTTAATTGGGGGATTACAAAAAAAAATTTTTTTTTATAAAAAAAATTTGGTTTTT
>MU867075.1:601863-655056 GCA_033725935.1 Cladorrhinum sp. PSN259
GCGGGCCCCTCCGCCTCCCCCCGCCCGCCCCCCCCGTCCGCCCCCCCCCCCCGCGCCCCGCGCCCCCCCCCCCGCCGCGCGCGCGCCCCCCCCCCCCCCCCCCCAACAGGGGCAGCGGACGTGATGGGTATGTGTCTTGGATGAGATTAAAGTGGGAGATATCACTACTACATGATTGTATATCCATCTCATGTGCTTTTTTAGGTCGACGGGAGTGAGCACCAGCACTGGGTAGGGGGTTTTGAGTATAGGGGAAGACAGTATTTGTGGGAATGGAGCCCAAACCCATTTTTTTTGTTCTCGTGGGAGGTCTGAAGGGACGCTTATGATAGACATAGCACCTTATTGCTCTAATTCAGTAATACGAAAAGCCTGTTTGATTTATTGCATTTTAATTTTTATTCGTCGATCCTCAAATAAATATTTTGGTTCATTCAATTTTGCCAGCCGCCCAGTTCTTCCTCTTGACGCTCATCTCGACTGCTGCAAGGCCCCAATCCTCACCGTGGTTGTGGCTCCCCTCGATGATACCGGCCCGCGCCTTGGCCTGCTCATCGCTCAGGACGGTGAGAACGCCGAAGATGACTGGGATGCCCGTGTCGAGCGACACGCGCATTAACCCGTGTGATACACTCTCGGCAATGTACTCGAAATGCATCGTTTCGCCTTTGATGAGGACTCCAATTGCGATAATGGCATCAAAGGCAGAAGTGTTGGTTTCGGTGGATAGAGAAGCCAGCTCGGCTGTCGAGCTGCCGAGCAGGTCCCCGGCTGAGCTACCGCTTCCGGCCGATGCGGACTGGACTTGGGAAGCCGCATATAGTCTGTTGTTTGAACCTTGCCCATAGAGGGCCAAGCTGTCAGCAAGGACACAGCAACTGGAGAAGAGAACAAATAAAAGAACCGGGCTAACCGTTGGACAGCAGTTGGGAGCTCCCACGCGCCGGGGACAGTCTGGACGACAATGTTTGACTCCTTGACGCCGCATTCTAGGAGCTTCGCCTTTGCGCCTTCGAGGAGGGGCTCGATGATGGTGTGGTTCCATCTCGCGTGCACAATGCCGATACGCAGGTTGCTGCCATCGTGGAATTGAGGGGCGGGGCCTTTGTTATGCATGGTGAAGGTTTACAAAGCATCAATTGACGATGTTCAAGGTAAGAAGATGCAGACGCTCTCTCTCTACCCTCCGAGTCGCGGTCAGCAATGAGGGGCAGAGGGCAATCGCTCTGGCAGCGGCCTGTACCCCATTTGCCGTGACGTTTGGCGGAATGGAGGTGCGCGGGGTCCTTGGTACATACCTATCTAGGCACCCCTAAGTCCGGAAGTCCGGGATCCACTTGACCCCATCCAGACATGTCTATAACCTAATCAGGCAGTTTGTTTTTGTTCTTTGAGCTCGCGATTGGAACAAAAGGGGGGGTGCTTTGGATGCCAGTATTGATTGATTCTCTCGATATTCCGTCTTGAAACGGTTGTTGGCAAGTGCGGGGAGGAACGGCGACGTGCTGCACAAAGACTCAATCAGCCAACAGTCGACCCGAAAAAGCTCGTATTGGGATAGCCGTCTGATTTGGTGCCATTCGGCCGTTATTAACAGGGGACCCAACCTGCTTTCCCTTCAGAGGGAATACAACTTTGGTCGTCCTGTTATAGTGATCATCAATTATATGCTGGGTTCTCTCATCAAAATCAAGCTTAGTATTTACCATCGGTAAAGCAATTCATCGAGGGGAAGCGGGAAACTAACCAAAGTCAATCTGGAACTTGAAGGACGGTGACGTCGAGTTAAGCGCACAGACTGTGGCCCGCTGAATGTCACCCACAGCCTGCAGCCAACCAGCGTCAACAGCGCTGTCCCCAAAACTTACGAAGTCAGCAAAAAGTTACGAACCACCCCAGCCAGCACTGCCTCCCTGGACGCCCGCTTGGCCGGCCAAGGGGGTTGCTGGACGCCATCCCCACGCCATTCAATTTGGATTCCAGGTTCCTGTCGGTCCTCCTTTTTTTTTAACTTTTTTTTTTAAACCCCTTCCTTTACCTTATCCAAGCCGTCGCCGTTGCGGACTGTTTGTTGCTTGATTGATTGTTCGGTCCTTGTATCTAATCGAATCGGGCAATTAAGACCAATCCCGCCTCGCTCAGCGAAATCCGATTGAGTGCGTTCCTGCTGTTTCACGGTGTCGGCGGTGCGCAGTACATCTTTTCCAAGATGCGTAGCACATAGGTTGCTGCCGCCTATGCTGTCGCCCTGTCTCTCGGTCTGCGACTCCCGCCTCATCTTGTCCCTTCCGGGCACTTGTAAATCGTCGCCATTCGTTTCGCATCCTGATCATTGCCCCGACTAATCCATCAAGTCGGACCGCCGGCGCAATGCAGACGCTCGATGCCCTCTCTGCGTCCGAGCGCTCCAGTCCCTGCCGATGCCCGAGTCCCGTCCGCTCTCGACGACCTCACAGGCTATGCTTGTCTCTCGCTCTCACCACTGCGTCAATACTTTTGCTAAGCTCAATATGCCGCCCTGCCGAGGCTGCCTCTGTGCGCTTCGAGAACTGTCTGCCAGCATCCACCGTTCAGAGCGAACCGAAACTCCTACAATGGGTACCCAAATTTGTCGATGCCTCGTTCAACACGACGGATCCCAAGTACACACTCCGAGTGACCATGTGGGGGAATGTTACGGGTTCCTTTTCAGGCGCTCCCCTCCCGCCTCCGGATAGCCCTGACTGGTCGAACCCAAACAAACATGATGGAAAGATCGTCGCCGTGCCAGATCCGGATTCCGTGGACGCTAAGAGAACCACGCTGCTTGTCAATATCGGAGTCCTCACCTATGAGCCTTGGAAGAGTGACCCCACAGACTTTTGCAACACATCGCTGGCTAAAAACTTCAGCTGCCCACTTGGTTCTGTCTTCATCGATGAAGATTCCGAACAGCTTCCATACGTCCTACCGTCCGTGTCGATAAGCCACGACTTCTATTCATCCTACGCTTTCACTTCGTTTTCGCCAAAATTTCGCATTATCAATGGAGACCCAAACAAGACGGAGCTGGGCTGTGTCACAGCGGTTGTGACACCGGATCTTGGAGACTTGGTGTGGATGCTCAAGTTCTTGCCGCTTCTCGTCTTGGTGCTCGTTGGCGCGGCCACGGTATTTGCTGCCATCTTCAGCCCATGGGGAACCTCCGATATCTTCCATTGGAGCTCCAACTACGGTCGTGATCCCGACTTACTACGACTAGTTACGCCTGGTTTTGGCGACTGTCTCCAGTACATCCAATTCATCGTACTCAGTGGTGCATTGACACTGAACTATCCGGGATATTACCAGCCAATGGTCTCCCAGGCGTCCTGGTCCGCGCTCATGTTCAATCAAAGCTTCGTGACAAACACTACCGGTTGGCAAGCTGTCCGAGATGGGATCTATTTCACGGACGACAAGTACGGGCTGGGTCGCCTTGCCCAGCTCTCCGGAATGGGCGAAGACCAGGATATCTGGCCTGGCATGATGGTGTGGCTGTTGGTCATCATTGCTGCCATGTTTGTGCTTGTGCAGGCTGGATTCTTGGGCCAATGGCTCTATCGATCTATCAGAAAGATACCCGAAGAAGATCTCCGAGCCAAGAACATACCCTTCACAATCGGGAATGTGATCCGAATCGTTCTGAACTACTTTCTCTTCCCACTTGTCGCCCTCTCCACCTTTCAGCTTGTAGTTGCTGGCAGTTCTCAAGTTTACACCGTTGTGCTGGCCGTTCTCACCCTCGTCCTCATTATTGGCTTCGGTGCTTGGATGCTTCACCTCATCGCAACGACAAAGCCCCGAGCTTTCTTGTTCGACGATCTCGCTACTTTGCTTCTCTACGGCCCGTTATACAACACATACTCTGACGAAGCTGTGGCGTTCACATTGATACCCGTTGTCCTATCATTTGTTCGTGGCATAGCGGTTGGGGCTGTTCAACCCACTGGTGTTGCACAGGTCGTCCTCCTTGCTGTCTGTGAGGTGATTCAGATCCTGACCCTTCACGCCTTCAGGCCGTTTCACTCCCCCACGTCCATGAACGCCTACCATACGCTATTCTCAGCAATTCGACTCATCACGGTCCTGCTCATGGTAGCTTTCGTCCCCTCGTTGGGGGTAAGTGAAGGGGCCAAGGGATGGATCGGATATGCCATTCTTGGAACGCACGCCGCTGTCCTTGTGCTTGGTTTTCTTCTCAATGCAGTTCAAACCATCGTTGAGGTGCTGGCACGGATGCTTGGAGCCGGCGGAGACGATATCCGCGGCCAGTCTAGAGGTGGGCTCTCTAAAATCTTTGGAATGAGACAGCTATCCAGACGAGCGTCCCGCCGTGAGAACGGGCCATCCCGGCAAAGCCAGCTATCGAGCTCTGCGATGCTGGATATCGAGGATGCCTCCAAAACGGGCTACATCATGCCTGGTGGTCGAGTACGGAGCGAGTCGGCAGGCAGTATGGGTGTTATGTTGCATCACAGGCAGACAAGTATATCTGGAATGGAAACCCCAAGTTTTGACGGCCCGGCGCGTCGCCACGACAGCGTCACTGGATCCTTTACTCCGACAACTCCTGGAGAGGCCAGCACCTTTTCCTTCTTGCCTTCACCTGGTCATCCCGTAAGGCCACAAGGTGTCCTCGCCGTACAGGCTCCGGATCCATACTACAGGCCCCCGCGACAACGACGGCCTACCATGGAGACTTCCTCGTCACCAGCCAATAAGATGGGCGGGACGTGGGTGGGTAATGACTGGGCTCAGAACCGCCTCAGTCAAGTAACGGGCATCGCCGGTGAGCCTGCGGAGCTCGGTCAACAGATTTCTAGAGACGCCACTCCTGCACCGTATGCGATCCCATTTACACCAAGAACAGACTACTCGATGCGCGAAGCAGACTTTTATTATGGCGTCAGAGGTCAGAGACTGAACTCATATGCCCCAAGTCGCAAGCTGGGTACGGGCCCGGCCGACCCAACTGGGCCGATGGCTTCGGCCGCTGGCTGGCTAAGAAACATGTTCAAGGCCAAGGGTAAAGATAAAGGGAAGGGTTTTGAGGTCGTCAGAAGTGCGCGGATGCCACCCGCCATGCGTGCTACCGGTGGTGAATTTGAGGACGACCCAGCTCCTGAAGGGATCCCTGTTGCCATGGGAGTTCTAAGGAATGGGCCGATTGAATCTGATGATGATGATGATGAATGCCGTCAAAGGGCTGCTGCGCAGATATCACAGCAGGACCCGTCCACCGATGGCTTGGGGATCGCGAAGACAACAGGGGGCGGGGCGGAGAAGACGGGCGACTCAACAGCATCATCATCTCATTTGAATGATGATGCTCCTCCTGGCGTCCCTCGAAAGAGTTCCAAACGGGATTCAAACTCGCATGCAAAAGCAATATCATTGTTACACCCAATTGACCCAGGCGGATCATCCAGCCTTGCCCCTTCCAATACCGCATCCTCGCGGCTACCGTTTGAGCGTACGCCTTCGCAAAGGAGACTTTCAGGATCATCAGCTGGACTTACCGAAGAGTTGAGTCAGGTTGATCTGCAAGACCCGTCTGGGAGCAGTGGGGAAGTCACGGCGACTGGGTATGGGTTTGTGAATCAGGGCAGTGTACACAGAGTTGACCGCGATGTTGACTTGTTAGGCTTGGGTACCTCAGCTGAGGTGGTGAATGAGAGGAGGTGAAGAAAGGAAACGGCACGTTTGAATCGTCTTTCTTGTTTAAGCTACGAGTGTATCCCAACTCGTACATATATAATATCCGTTTGATTTTGACGACGCACACCTCTATATGGCGCTGCATCATCCTGGACTGGGGATTTTGTACGATGGATGGTAAGCAGGCTGATGGTCTCGGTAATGATTTATCTCGGTCTCTCCTTGGTTTTTTTGGGGGGGTTTTTTTTTTTGAAGCATTTCAAATATCTCGAAGTTTAGCGATGGCGCATAAAATGGGCATATTTCAGAGGCGGATAGGTTAGTCTTCACATGATGAGCTTCTTTGCATTTTCGATTATGGTACTTTTTTGTGGACTTGACTGCGCGATCAAAACAGCATCTCAATATTAATCAAGTTTTGTTTGTGATTATTCATGATTTCAATCTATTGCTGTGTGATAATAATCTTGGGGTATCATTTCTCATTCGTCTCATTGTAATAGAATCTCTATAATCTCATCGATGATCACAACCATAAATCAATTAAGTGCCGGAAATGTCCAATGCCATCGCTACCATATCGCTGATTTCGAAAAAAAGAAATTGCAGGCCAAACCATCCAAAACTTGTTATAAAGAAACCATCATTTACTTATTGCCAGCCTCAGCCACCGAAGTTAGGGCACCTAAAGACCATATAAAAGATTCAGCCCTGCAACACCGGCGGCTACCGCACCGGCGAGTCCAACATGCGCAGCTTTTGGCCTAGGAGCCGCATTACCAGTGCCGAAAATGAATCCTCCGGCTGCAGTCGCAGACAGAGTACACATGGTGGGCCTCAAATCGCGACAAGCAACGCTCGACAAGCTGCTGCCTGCATGTCCGGGAGTTTACCAGGTCAGTATATATAAAACTCGCGAAATGCAAAAAAAGAAGAAAAAGAAAGGCCAGTCCATACATATACTCGTGGCGCTTGCAGGATCGTAGGTGACTCCCGCAGCGGCCGTAACCGTCGTCCCTCCTCCCCCCGGCACGGCAATCGTTACCGCGTAACCCCCTCCAACGGCGCCTTGTCCCTGAAGCTGAGCGGTACATGCGGCATTATTAGCGCTGCATTGCCTGACGGCCTGGCTGCAGTCCTCCCGGTTCGCAAAGTAGGTCGCGATGAAGGGGAACGAGAAGTACTGGTTCTGGACGTAGGAGACGGCCGTTGTCTGCTGGGGGCTGGGCGTGACGAAGCTCGCGGGCGCGGTGCCGGTACATACGGCACCTGCTGGGCAGCAGGCCGGACTGTTGTTGGTGTCGAGGCCGCAGGTTTGTCCGTTCGCGCAGCAGATGCCGTTGAAGACGGCGCCCTGGTTTCCGCAGCTAAAGAAGTTTGGAATGCATCCTCCAGTTTGGCGCTTCGCTAGGGCTGCCGGCGCTGCCGTCTGAACTGGCTGGAAAGGCTGGAGACTGGCGCAAACTGTCGACGCTGTCGCAAGGACCAGGAGGATGGTGTTCATGGCTGGTTTGTTTGTACACTATGCGTGGGAGATATGAACAAGTAATATCTTCATGTGCTGGACAAGGTTTAAAAATTGCCGGGTCTATGTAGGTACTGTATGCACAATTGAATTCATGGAATCGGGGAACAAGAAAAGTAATAGCAAGCGCCTTCTTTCCTGTCTTGCTGGTGCGACAAACCAATGCGAAGCCTCTCTCGTTGGACAGCGCGGCACAGCGGTGTATGTACGACCAACCACCATTCGGCATGGACAGGTAGGCGGCTAGCTGATTGGATATTATTTCTGTCCAACCAGAGCTCGCATCGCTGCTGTGATGTCATCCTATTGCTGGCCCAGCAACCCACTGATCAAACCAGCAGCTCGGGCACCCTTGCTTGGCGATACTGGCCTCGGTGCTTGGATTTTGTCGTCGTTTGGCGGGGTAATCAATTCGATGCAACAACGAACGTGGGGCAGCAGAAGAGACACGCACGCATACAAAACATACATACATACATATACAGATTACATTTACGCTCCCCTGAGATGGCCTAGGATGGCCCGAAGCCTGAGGAGAGCAGTTGGCTCAGTCGGTTTTTCGCCCGGTTTTACCTCCTCCAGCTTCTTGACTTCAGCTCGTGCCTCGTCGACCAGTGCGCTTAGATCACCCCAGACCTCGTCCTGGTAGTCTGTCAGCACTCGAGACCATTGGTTGACCCATGTATCCCATGCCTCGCTGGCATCCGCTGTACCCAAATGCAGGGCCAGATTGCCTGCCTGTTGCGTGTCGGCTGGGCCTTGTGGATTCAAGTACTCGGGAATAAAGTTGAGGATATTGTCCCAGGCAGCCTCCCACGAGGTGCGATGGCTGTCTGCTTCCCCGCCGAAGAGAGCTTTGCGCAAACTTGACAAGTCGTCGTCTGAGAGCACCTCGCCGGTAGAGAGGTCAAGCTCTGAATTATCGTTGGTGGAGAGCAGCGCTACAACATCACCACCATCCGCCGCCATATGTTCCAATACAGACTGCGATGGCTGACGGGCAGTTGGGGTGACTGGCGATGCCTCAGCAGCAGATGTGGACGACGATTGTCGAGCACCCTCCTGCCCTCCCTCCACCGCAGCAGGGTCCGACAGCATCGGCACATCGTCACTGTCCAAAAATGCGGCAAAAGATGCGTCCTCACGAGCAATGTGTTCCTGAACATGGCCCGGCCTCATAGTCTCGCCACTTGGGATGCTTGGCCGGATCTGAACAGAGCTCTCACCTACTCGAGCAAGAGACTGTCCGACTTGCGACGACTGGCCCCCTTTCCCACTACCGCCGAGGCGAATACCTGGTTCTGGAGGCCCGGACAACAAGGACGACGGTAATGAGAGGGCTGACTGTGCAATGCGCGAGAGCGTCGATGAAGAGCTCTGTTCGGTGGTATCGTGAGGGCCATCGTGACCACCTTGCCCAATATCTTTCCCTTTCCCTTTTCCAATCCCTCTCCCCTCCCCATCCCGGCCTTGTTTTCCGTCTCTAGACCCCTCGCTCGCCATTTCTTGGTCGCTTCTTTTGTCGTATATATAGTGCGTGGTTATTGGATGTAGCCGGACACAAACGAGCGCAGTCCAAGTCACTGACAAACGTTGGGCATGTGATGTGTGGCAGCCCAGCTTGGATAAAGCGTGCACGAGTCGGCCGTTCTTTGTGCTGTGCCGACACACAGAACGTCCACAAATTGTTGGTTTGAACTAGCAGTTAAATGGGTAGATACCGGTAGGTTGGCAGGTGCTGTTTAAAAAGTATCGACTGGAACGGTGAGCTTGCAAGCTACCTGTAGTTGAAGAAGTCGGAAGCCCGAGGTAAACGGAACCTGGAATACATACTTAAGGTAGCTAGGTAGCTATAGACTATGAGAAGACTTGTAAACCTCGCACTGTGTATTCTGGGAAGGGAATCAATCATTTAAGGTCAGGTATGTAGCTGATGCTTTCGGGCCCCTCCTCAGTGGTGGACCATTTTTGTCCCCAGTTTGGCCGATTTGGGCTCAGTGGACTCTGGCCGCACTGCGAACGAAGTGCCCACCCACCACCACCTACCAGAGCCCATTGCGCCAACACCGACTCCCCGTCATTTCAAGCTTAACCTGTTTCCAACTATCTCCATCTCCCAAAGCTTTTTCGTCACTACTCAAACACGGTCGGTGTGCGTCCTAGCTCCAGACGCGCCTCCCCGCACTCTGCATTTGCCTGTACACACATCCAGTTGGATCCTGACCCCGGGACTCAGAAGCAGTTCTTTTCACTCCGTCGCCGCCATTCTTTTTGCCGCTGCCAGCAGGCGAACCAACACCGGGCGGCACAGCCAGCACAGCGCACCCTCCACCATTACCAGCACCACACACCCCGCGTCAATCTCCCAAAACTCCCGGAGGACGTCAAACATACTGTCCCCTGGACACCCGGCTTGACATCCCACCAACCTCGGACCTCCCTCTCCTCTCCGCGTCGCTCCCATAACCTTTTATATCCTCTCCGTCGACCTCAACCCCGCCCGACATCGCGTGCCGCCCAACCCCCCCCCGGAACCTTGTTTGTCCACCACCGCCGGCCCCAGCTGCCTGCGTCTTCTTCCTCTTCGTCTTTTAGATACTAGTTAGCGGCGTAGTGGGACTCCCCCCTCCGTCAGCGACTACCGGTTGTGAAGATGGTAGACACAGAAGCAAATGTCCCGACATGGAAGTTCACCCAGTAAGACACCCCTCCCCCCTGCCATTTCTCCCTTCCCCTGTTCCTGCATCGTACAGACAAGACCTGTTTTCACATGCACCCCTACACTCACAATATTGTCGTATCTGTTTTGTGATCTGTTTGCTAACCCCGCCTCAACAGATGCTTCGGCGACAAGGGAGATGTCGAAGACATAACGGAAGGTACGACACAAAACGGCAGCTCCCCAGGTACCTCGGTGCTCATATATTATGTTACCTGCCTTGATATCCATGTACCTTATTGTTGCTCATTGTTTGACTGACTAGAGCCTTCCCCAGCCGATATCATCTCGACAGTCGAGTTCGATCACACGGGCAACTACCTTGCAACGGGCGATAAAGGCGGACGTGTCGTGTTATTTGAGCGGAATGAGACGGTCAGTTCGGGAGCCACACATTCCTACGGGACAAACTGTTGCTTACTCGTCTTGACAGAAAAAAACGTGCGAATACAAGTTCCATACCGAGTTCCAGTCCCACGAGCCCGAGTTCGATTACCTCAAGTCGCTGGAGATCGAGGAGAAGATCAACAAGATTAAGTGGTGCCGGAGGCAGAACGCCTCGCACTATCTTTTGTCGACAAACGACAAGACCATCAAACTCTGGAAGGTCTTTGAGAAGTCGCTCAAGGTTGTGGCCGAGAACAATCTCTCGCATGACCTGACTCCGGCAAATATAGGCGGCGGCGGCGGCGCACCGCGCCCTGTTCCCAACTCTCAGTTCCGCAACGCCAGTGATCTGAAGCTGCCCAGACTCACCCATCATGACACCGTAGTTGCGGCTGTACCTCGGCGGACTTATGCCAACGCCCATGCCTACCATATCAACAGCATTTCAGTCAACAGTGATGGAGAGACCTTTATCAGCAGTGATGATTTGCGCATCAACCTGTGGAACCTCAACATCCAAGACCAGAGCTTCAATATTGTAGACATCAAGCCGGCCAACATGGAGGAGCTCACAGAGGTTATCACCGCGGCAGAGTTCCACCCCTTGAGCTGCAACTGGTTCATGTACGCCAGCTCCAAGGGCACCATCAAGCTGGCTGACATGCGGGAGAGTGCTCTGTGCGACCAGCACGCCAAGCGTATGTTTCCTCCCCATTGTTCTCTCGTCCTATGTTGAGGCTAACCCATTTCTTACTGATTTTTTCCCTTGATAGTGTTTGAGCAAGAAGAGGATCCTTCATCTCGGTCATTCTTTTCCGAAATCATCTCATCCATCTCAGACGTGCGCTTTTCCTATGACGGGAGATACATCCTTTCACGCGATTACCTAACTGTCAAGATTTGGGACGTCAACATGGAGAGACAGCCAGTGAAGACGATTCCGATTCACGAGCACCTTAGGCCGAGACTCTGTGACACGTACGAGAATGACAGCATCTTCGACAAATTTGAAGTAGTTTTCTCGGGTGATGGCAAGAATGTCATGACAGGAAGCTACAACAACAACTTCATGATCTATCCTTCAGATCCAGAGAAGGAGGTGGAAGTGGTACTGCAGGCAGACAAGTCGGCATTCAAGGCCAAGAAGGTGGGCGTGCCGACTCCGATCAATTCATCAACAAGCCCGACGGCCAACGGGAAGAAAGGTGGCTCGCGGGCTGGCAGCCCGGCTGCGGCGGGCCAGGGACAAAGGATGCGCAAGGAGACGGATGCCGATCAGATCGACTTTAACAAGAAGATCCTCCACATGAGCTGGCATCCCTTCGAGGACAGTATTGCTATTGCAGCGACTAATAATGTAAGAGCCTCTGAACCGAATAACGATTTGGTTTCCATGTTTGTTCTCTTTACTAACGCATTTGCCTAGCTGTTTGTCTTTTCGGCTCTCTAGAAGGAGCGCCTAGATTCGGGAGGGCCCATCATAGCAGGTTGGTCGGGCCAGCATCGGCATCGGACTGGCTAGGGTTGTGAGGACCGAGGATGGTGATGGCCGCCAGCCCCAAGCATTAGTAGTCTTAGACCGTCGCGCAACGCTTTGATGCGAAGTGTCGCGGGGTTTATCTTCCTGGTCTTGTCATGGTAGCAACTTGCGAAGCAAAGTTAAGGGCAGGCAGAGCAGCAGCTCATAGGAACTGGGGATGGCGCAAGAGACCAGCGATGTATGGAATGTATACTATGCAAAATCATGGCAGGTCCCAAGTGAATCAAAACCCAGCTGAGGGCGGCAAGTCTTGATTTCGGGCATGGCATCGACAAGTAGATATGGTCTTATTTGGGCACGCGGTTGGGTGTTTACATCAAGGCAGACGAGGTAGAGAATAGTTATTTAGCACCACCATCCAATAGGGTGCTCGGAGATTAGCAGTCTCCAAATGCAAAAAAGATATTGGCGTACTAAATGTAAAGTCGTTGGTGTCAACGACGCAGGGGAATTTATGGTGATTGTATGGATACACAACGATTACAGGAAAGTTACGGATGCGCACGGGTATTGGAGATCTGCCAGCTGCCAGTTTGCTTTTCGCCTGCGCTAAGATGAAAGTGTATTTGCCGAGCCTCGCAAGCTCAGTTCTCCACCCGGTATGCGAGGCTGCCAAGCTTGGCACCAGACTTCGACATTTGGCGAGACCGCTGCCAGATACTGAGGCTGAAACCCCGCCAGTGAGGTACCAGGTACTCCGTGCTTCTCTGCCTGACAGAGAAACACTCCTCACTGTGCACTGTGGCCCCACCACATTCTCGAGGCAAGCCACACCACAGACAGTTGCAAGGGTCCAACGACCGGCGGCGCGACATCCATTCATTGAGCAAGTCCCGCCGCACTGTGACGAACGTCAAAGAAAGCCGACAGTTTGGTTCAAGTTGAAGCTTGTTACATCTTGCAACGAAAGGCATTATTTTCCACATTTTACCAGAGCCTCTAAGAGATACTCTTCATTTCCATCTGAACCCAACAAGGGAAACCCATAAATCAAAACCTCATTTCCTCGGGCCAATTTGCCTCTCCTTTGGTTTTTCATCACTCAACCTCTCTCTGGTTTCTTGAAAAAAACAAAAACAAAACAAAAACAAAACAAAAACAATGTCAGACCAAGCCCATGCGCCGACCGCGCGAGCCAAGCCGCCGCCGCCGGGAGAGGAAGAGGCCGGGGCGTTCCTCAAGCTAGGAGAGTTCGAGGACGTGGACACGCTGACGCTGTCCGAGGCGTCGCTGGTCATCAATGCACTCATTTCAAAGAGGCGGAAGGACCGAAAGGACCGCAACGACACCGAGGCGCTCAACAAGACGCTCGACTATCTCGACGCATTCGCCAGGTTCAAGCAGAAGGAGAACGTCGAGGCCGTGGAGAGGCTGCTGAGCGCGCACAAGGAACTTACCAAGTACGAGAGGGCACAGATTGGTATGTTGCTTGTCTTTGCTTTCTTTCCGTGTTATCATCAAAAAGATGTGCTGGCTAATCAGTGTCTCTTTTTATCTGCTACACAGGTTCCCTATGCTGCGATAGCGCCGACGAGTGCAAAACATTGATCCCTTCTCTGTCGGAAAAGATAAGCGACGAGGACCTGCAAGAACTGCTAGACGACATGGCTAAGCTCATGAGCGCGTAATATAATACATAATATAATCTTGATTGAGGCGCGGGGACTCTGTCTGTCAATATCTGGGGGGATGAAACTGCATGGCATCGGCGTCACGGAGATATATGGGGACTAAATTTTGCTCTTTTCGTCTTGGTTTTATTTATTTTCCGTTCTCCTTCAAAGAGCGACACGCTTCCCTCACCAGCTGTGGTTACCCACTCACAGTCGATGACATATGGTGGTAGTGGGTATGGGCGAAAAAAAAAAGTCTAACCTGTCTATTCTAATCTATGTGTGTGTGTCGTTCCCTTGAAAATGAAGTCCGCGCATGCTAAGAGTTGTAATAGTCTATATCTATCCGTTCAAAATCCCCCCTTGCGATGATCAGCGAACCCTCCCATCCGGGGTATCATATTGTCCCAAGAGATCAAGAAAACCGTATTCGCGTAAAAAAAATAAAAATAAAAATAAACGAAAGATGGAAGGAAAAGGAAAACAAATAAATTTTCAACAAGCTGACACCCACCCAGGCATCCACACTCCTCCATCAACTTGGCATTAGGCATCATCAGAGCTTGGTCCAGCTATTCGCGTACATGTTGGACTCTCTTTCTTGCTGTGTGCTGTTCAAGGTGGCTCGCAGTGCTTCCGGTGCCCGGGGTTTTGTCGTCTCCGGCTCAGTGGCCGGTGTGACCTCTTCAGTGTTGCTCTTCTCCCGAATCGACCCCGAAGCCGTGGGCAGCTCCGCGATCGGGGCTGGATCAAGCTCAGGGTGACGCCCTACAGAGTATCTCGGGTTCGCTGCGCTGTTTGGCGAGAGTTGGCTAGAACGGTTGCTCGGCGTACCGCTGGCATAGTCATTCCGGATGCCTGGAGCCGCAATGTGGTTGACGAGGCCAAATTGAGTAGTGCCGCTCATATAACTCTCGCGGACCGGTGGGTTTTGTACGATGAAGCTCTCCCGTGAGGCTTTTGACATGCGCCCTACACAGCGATCAGTCAGCCAGAGGTTCGGGATATGTTTGGAAAACAGATCAACGGAAGTTGCTTACCTTCTGTGCGATCGAACACAGAGCCAGGACCATTGGAGTCCATCGGGTTGAAGACGGATTCTAGCCCCGGAGGGACCAATTCATCGTCGATGGTACGGGGTGTTTCGAGTCGTTGAGCATGCTGGCGCTTCTCTCTTCTTTCCCTTCGGCGTCGACCGTACCACATGAGAGTCGCAAGTACGGCAAAAATGGCGGCGATACCACAACCCACCACAATCCCGACGATGGCGCTAACAGAGACACTCATACCATGGCTACTGCCACCTCCGGCGGTGGGCGAGGCTGATGTCGGAGCGGTATATGGGCCGGGCGGTGTCAACGATGACGATGACGACGACGACGACAACGACGAAGTAGCGATTGCTGAGGTGGATGCTACCGGTTCTCCGCGGGCACTCAGAGGACAGTCTACAAAATTGGCGCAGGGATCAACGCGGCAGCAGCCAGCAAACGACGTGTCCCCGGAAGAGCAGTGATACCACGAATAGCTGCTCGCTGTCTGGCAAATTTTGGGCTCGGTGTCGATAATGCTGGTTACGAGTGAAGCCATTGCGGCCGAGCTGTCAAAGACGTCACTCCACCGATATTTGCGAAGGTGCTCCACCGACAGGGCGGAAAATCCGGTAATTACGAGGTGGATTCAGCAATCAATCAAGATCCATGGAAGTTGGCTATTGCGCATGACAATCTCAATTAACCTGGAGGGCATGGGATGGCGGTGAAACGAGGGTTCCACGAAAGATAATGCAGAGAAACGGTCTGTGATGGTGTGGTGGCTGTTCTTGCCCAATCCATCCTGAAAACAACTGTCCTGGCAGGCGGGAACCTAGGGTTGGCTCTTGCCCCTTTTAGATCCATAGTTCATTTGATCTGATTGCATCTGATAGTTCATTATTCAGGGTGCTAAAGGTACCTAATTTACATATATGCATTCATATCCATTTGTCTATACCTCGACTTTTTTCCCACTCCTAACCTTTACCCATATCAATCAAGTAACAACATAGGCTGGCCAAACCAACGCAGCCACAAAAGATAGCACTGCATTCGCCGTGACACCACGTCCCAAGTTTACGATATCACCATCCAAGTTCTAAGCCTTCAACTTCTCGAGCAACAGCTTTGCTCCCTGGTTACCTCCAGACTTGGCCTTCGAAGCAGCGTCTTTGCCCTTCGATTTGGGCTTAGAAGCCTCTCCCTTGGCCTCCTTAGAAGCGGTCTCGCCCTTTGCAGCCTTCTCGAGCGTCTTCTTCTCTGACTTCAAGGTCTTGAGCAACTCCTTCTGGAAGGAAAAGCCGGGTGCCTCCACCAAACCAAGAACGGTGAACGAGCTTGGCCCAATCGCCCATTGCACGACATGTTCCTTGATAACGGGATAAAGAATATCGGCAAAGTTGAGAGGCGGATCGACCCGCTTTACGCTGGCTGATTCCCTATCAAATCTTCCGCCGGCGATCAGAGTCTTGTACATCTTGCCCCCGTGCGGTGTGAAGGAGATATGCGGTGGAGGAGGAAAGAGAGGGTCGGCATCTTCAGCAGGTTCCTGATTTGGGTTTCCAGCAGCAGTGGACGCGATGGCCTCGAGAGCAGCAGCCTTGTCACCCCTTGCAGAAAGCAAGACATCCGTGACAAACTGGCAGCCAAAAGAGGTCGATACCAAATCCTTCGGCGACGTTGCCACGGCCGCTAGCAGCTGTGGAGACATGGCTGTTACCAACTCTTGCCGCCTTATTTCTGCGTCTTTCTTACTCGTCTTCTTGCGAATCTCGTGGATCTCGCTCAACAGCTCAAGGTCAGCCGCGTGGCTAGCCGGGAACAGGGACTTGGACTGACCCTCAAACAGATAAAGGACTGTGAGGCGGGCGTTCAAATCATTGGCAAGGAAAATGATGTTCTCAACATCGTTTTTCTCGTTCTTCCCAAGTATCTCTGGGAAAATAGACTTGGACGTCAAGACAGTATCGTCAATGAGGTCATAGGCGGCCAGAATGATCATGTGGGCATACTGGTCACCGCACATGAGCTGAAAGGTATCTTTGAATGTCTTGAGAATCTGCTTGCGATCTTTGGCAGTTCCGTTTGCCAGAAGCAAGCAAACAAGTCGGGCACCCGACTTGGTAAAAGCCATATTTTTGAGTAGATCGCCGTTCTCGTCGCCCTTGACAACCTCCACAAACTCCTTGAGCTCTTCGCTCTCGGGCTTCAGGTTGAGGAAGTATTGCAACATGGCGTCGTGTAGCATTGTGAAACCGGTCAATTTCTTCTGAATAAGACTGTTTGTCATGTCGGCAAGGTACTTGAGAATCGTCGTCCGCCTGGCTGGCTCCTCCTCGAGGATCTTGGAGAGGTCCGCAGAGACATCGGCCTTGTTCCCGGATCGGAAGAGGGCAAACTCTGGACCGTACCATTCGCGCAACATGTTGGCTTTTTGTTCCTTGGTAGCAGCTCCACGATAAATATCGTCCAGAATCCACGAGGCTTCTGAGTGGTTAATGAGCTTGCGAACCTTGCCGTAAAACTCAGGAATAATTATGTCTCGGATCTCGGTGTCGTTCTGAACAAGGAGCTTGCCAATGAGAAATTTGGCATATCTGCTCTCGGCGAGCTGGGCGTACGCCCCTTGGAGCTCCTTTGCGATCTGCTTCCGTTGGGCAGGCGTCGAGTACTTGATGGCAGTCTGGACGGCACGAACGGCGTCATGCTTGAGTACAAAGTCCTTGATGCGACCAGTTATTATAGAGAAGAGTTCATCGACCAGCTGTTGGCGCTCCTCCTTGGGGACGTGGGATTTCCGGCGCAGCCTCTCCCACAGCTTCTTGGTACGCGCGACCTCGTCTGCCAATGGTTTTGCGGCCTTTCGGTCTTGCGCAAGCTGCTTCTGCTTGGCGTGAGCCTCGCGAGAGGTTTGACCTAAGAGAATTATTAGAATAATTGATTAATCCGCACCGCCTAGTACACTGGTGAAGACCAACCTTTCTCCAATGCAGGCTTCGGCCCATTGCCATTCGCCTTTGCCATTGCAACTGCAAGTGGCCCTCTCCCTTCCGACACCTCGACACCACCATCGTCTGAGTCTGAAAAGCTGGCATCGTCGCTCTCTAGTTCTGCCTTCTTGTGCTTTGGTCCTGTGAGGGTCTTCGCCTTCTTGGCCCTGCTGTCGTCATTGGATTTGTCGGCCGAATGAGCCTTTCGCTTTGTAGCGGGCGCTGATGGCTTCGGTGCCATGGTTAAAGCGTTGTTGCTGTGGCTTTGAGCTGTGTTGGGAGGAATAAACAGAATGATGCGATCAAACTCAGCATACAGCGCGTACCAAAAGCTCTTGTCGCAGCATACAATTGCGGACCGAAATTTTTTGGAAAGTCGACATGCTCAGATCCCTGCTTCTGCCGGGCGGTGAGCCTAGTGGCCTGGTGCCAAGACAGCGAATTTATGTGTGAGAGACACCAAAGACCCCACCATCAGTGCCCCTCATCCAAGGTTCGCCGCAACAGCAGTGCCGAATCCAACAGTTTTGACTTTGACTTCAAACCACCAAAGACGCATTGAAGCACAAACAACCAGGATGGGACGCGAGGATCAGATTGAGGAACGGGAGGTCCTCGATTCAATCTTCCCAGATGAAATCACCGGTGCGTCTACAGCAGCTCGAGACAAGAGAGTTACCCAGAGGACTGATGATGACCATGTGCGCATTGTGTAGACATCTCAGAGACTGAATACAGAATATCAATTGCGTTGGACCTTCCTGACGATGAAAGCGAACCACCCGTCATGATCCTGTCGGTGCGATACCCCGAAGAGTACCCAGACAAGGCACCATTCCTCGAGCTATCGCCGCCCCATAATGCGACACCCCACCCATATATGAATATCGCCGAGGACAAGGAGCAGCTTCTTCAAGGGCTTGAGTCAATCATTGAAGAGAATCTGGGTATGCCTATGGTGTTCACATTGGTTTCAACTTTGAAGGAGGCCGCGGAGCAGTTGGTGGCAGACCGCAAAGAAGCCGAGGCCAAGGTTCATGAAGAGGCGGCGCTCGCAGCCGAGCGGGAGGAGAACAAAAAGTTTCAAGGGACTCCGGTCACACCAGAAACTTTTACAAAATGGAGGGAGGATTTCCTCAAGGAAATGGAAGAAGAGCGTGTCCGGGAAGAGGAAGAGAAAGCCGCCGAGATGAAGAAAGCAAGGATAAAAGAACCTGTAAAACTCACAGGTAGACAGCTTTGGGAGCGCGGCCTGGCATCTGCCGGTCAGGAAGAGGCTGAGGAAGATGGTATTCTGGTGGATGATGTGCAGAAGCTCAAGGTAGGCGATAACTGAAACGTCACCTGCCGGCTGAGTGTCCGATAAACACGACAGGAATTATATGGCACATGGCAAGAATTCATTGTGAGCAGCCCGTAAGCAGTCTCCCTGTCTCGGTTAAACATCTAAAACCCCTAATGCGCATTTTTCCTCCAAACTCCTTACCGTGCACCGTAAATGAGCACTTATCAAACCAGGTAACGCCATTTCATGGGATGATATAGGAATATGACGAAAGCAAGAGCAGCGCTATTGCTGCATTTCGGCATCCTCATCCTCATCGTCGTCGAACTCCTCGTAATCATCATCAGTATCCTCCCAAACATCTTCATCTGCGTCCTCTGCGGTTTCCCCGAGTTCGCCTTTGATGGTGGTAAGCAACTCTTGAGCGTGCTCGCCTAGCCTTTCATCCTCATACTCCTCAGCCTCAAAGATGCGAAGGCACTGGTTCAGCCATTTCCTCGACGAGCGCCAGACTGCCCGCCATTTCTCAACATCCGACCCTTGGCCGCCCTCCTTGAGCCTTTTTCCCAATATGTACTTGCCATAGCCACCAAGGTACCAGACCTCCACGCTCAAGTCGTCTTCGTCAATCAAGCGCTCAGCAACGTCGATTGCCTTCTCCTCCATACCGACCTCGATCAATAATCTGACCAAACTCACGCGCGTGGGGAAAGCGGGCACTGCAGGATCTTCGGGCTCTAGATCTTCCCACAACTTCATGCTCCTTTTGAGCGCCTCCTGGGCTTCCTCTGTCCTTGACTGCGAGATCCGGACATTGGCGACTGTCTGCCAGGTTTCGGCCAGCTCAGGAGCCAGCAGAGAAGCCTCAGTAACGAGGGCTTCGCATCTGTTTTCGGCGTCTTCCTCCCAGCTCAGATCCGTCATGTAAACCTCGGCAACTGCGCAGAGCGTGTCGGCGAGTTTTTTTCGCTTCTCGGCAATGGTAGCCTCTTGTTCTTTGCGCGTTAGCGGTAGTGAATCGAGAGACTCGGAGAGCGTCTGAATTTGTGATCGCAAGGCAGTGGCGCCGCGCTCGAACCAAGAAACACTGTCTTGGCCGCCCTCTTCGCTCAGTTGAGCCAGCCAGAGAAATTTTTCCGGTCCGCCGCCGAGATCCTCGGGAAGTAGGCCGTCCTCGTCGACCTTGACTGCAGTGAGGAAGTATTGGCGAGCACTGTCGCCATCGCCTAATTCGACAGAGATCTGGCCAAGGAGCGATAACGCGGCGCCAGCTTGTCTCCCGTCCTCTCCAATATGCGCATATGCAGTGCGGGCTATTCTTGCGGCACCTTCGACATCGCCCTCCTCGAGTTTGGCAACAGCTTGAACGAGCAGCTCTCTTGTGTTCACCTCAGGCGCCTTCTTAGCCCGGGCCCTATCCCTTGCCTTTTTGGACTTCTTTTGTGGTTTTGTTGGAGCCATTCTCTGTTTCTCTGGAACGTCGAAGCTGTGTGTCGGTGTTGGGTTAGGTGATTTCAGTCGAATTATTATTTGGAGTTGGAGAATTCGACGGCGACGAGTCCCTGCCCACGACAAGCAATTGGAAAGCGTCCCGAACACTACCCACCTTTCACAACTTTTTTTGGGAGGGAAATTCGTGTCTTACCAGCCGTCTTATCGATAAGGTAGCATGCAAAAAGTTTAAAAACCCCAGCAGCAATCCTGATGAACCCCGCATTCGAACGGGTTTGACATCGATGTTCCACTCATCGCCAGGCGGTATCCACTTGCCTAGCCGCTAGGTTGCCCTGCCCCCCTGCCCCTTGTTCATCTAGCCCACCACCCACATGCCTCGCAGGTTGTGAGCTAGTTTGTGGCCGGTGATGGTGGGGGTTGATGAACTGGTATTCTATCCCTAGCCGTCCTCACAGTCTTCAAGGCTATGGTACTGCGGTTTGATGCAAACCCCCAACTGTAAAATTTTCACAGGCATCACCCCCTGATCTCTATGCAACGCTCATGGTCCTATGGAGGGCCGACAAACACAAACCACATTCAGCCCAGCTGGGCCAATTAAAGAATGCGGCTGACTGACTTTTGGGGTTGACATGCTGTCGATCTTTTGGTGGGAGATTATCCAGGAGAAGCCCAAACCGGTTGAATACCCTGCTTGCATGTTTCAGAGTTACCAGCGAGTGTGAGTGGGATGGGGGAAGCACATACATACGTACATACATTCAGATTTATAGTTATCGCATAAGCCTTGATCTTTCGATTCCATAACCTTTGCCATCCATCCATCCGGTCATCCCTCAACATCATGCTCTCATAGCAGCCATGTTCCGCTCCCGCAGTATCCGACTTGCGCTCGCTGGGCTTGTCCTCCTGCTGTCGTTTGCAGGCCTAGCAGAGTCAACAAACGACTTCAAGTTCAGCGAGTGCATCACTAACTGCATCCGGCCTTCGAGCTGCCCTCCGTCCAAGAGCGGGAACCTCAATGGCAAATGCATGTGCAAAGCTGCGAGTGAGGGCTTTCTGGAGTCCGTCCTGGCCTGCATGAGCATCTACTGCAAACCGGACCTCCGTGGTTTTGACGACAAGTTCCTGGACCCCATGGAGGATGGGTGCGACGATATCAATCATGAAATACCAAAGTCCAAGATCAAGGCCGCCGAAAGCGTCGGGAGTTCGCTCTTGTCCAACCTCCCTACTGCCACAACCGCAACACCCCTTATGACGAGCACAAACTCAAAAACCGTCATCACCAGCTCGTCAAGCAAGACCACCACACTCCAAACCACGACACTTGTCAGGGAACCATCTTCATCCTCGGCGGCTACAGAAACTACTACTGCACCACCCAGCCAGAGTCCATCACCCTCCACGCAAGCACCACCGTCACCTCGCACCACCTCGGCATCTTCTGGATCGGATTTCGTGGATACCAGTCCGTTCACGAATGCTCGGTCTACCGGCTCCCAGAGCCATGTATTATTTACTCTGTTGGTGGCCGTGCCATTCGCCGTGATTGGATTCGTTTGGTCATAATCCAAGAGATATACTGGTAGGCGGGCGCCTTGTTGGGTTTTTGGTTTTGTTGGTTACGTTGGAACATATATCCAGGAATTAGCATATGATATAATGAGCGTATACACTTTCATAAAATGTAATCTCACAATGAGCAATCTGTCGAAGACAGAGAAATATGAAATCAGGGGGACAGACAGGAACGAACGGATGGGCAAACAAGGCCAACGTGTTTACAATCTGAATTATTAATGCAAAGCTTTCTATGTTCATGTACTCATGCACGATACGCCACAAAATGCGACAACTTATTGAGCCCTTTCCTCAAATACTCTCTTCATAAGTTTCATCAGATCAGACATCAAAGAAAAACAAGGGGAAACAGGGCCTGAAATCATAAAGCACAGCAAAAACGCCGTGCTATCCTTCACAACTTGGTTCCAGCAAATCAATTCCAATCCCAAACTGTAATCTAGCTGGGCTGTTGACGAAAATCAATCTCAAGAATCTACACATCAACGGACATGGTCGACCACGTCACGTCGTTGACTGTAGCATAAGCTTCCTTCTGCTGCGCATCGGCGTCCCTGAGCCGCTTTTTGTACAGGCGCCTCCTATGCTGGCGCCGTTGCCACCAGTCAAAACGCGACGTATCGACGGTTGTGATATCGGTCCCGGTAGCGACGTCCCACATATCGGCAATCCAGTCGGATACCTCGGGATGCAGCTCCCGCACCAGCTCTCTGCCACGGCCGCCCGTTGACCACTGGTCTAACTTGACCGGAATTGCGTAGCCCCAGAGCGGGTCGTCGTGACTCCAGTCGCAAGGCTCGCCTGGATAACAATACAATGGCTTGCAGAAGAAGTAGCACATGGTGTTTTCTGCAAGGTACCAAGCCGTAAGCAAGGTGAAGATGAGGCCGATGAAGGTGAATCTAAACTTTGGCTTGCGATACCAGAGGCGTGGGATAGGCAGATGAACATAAGTCACGCCGTCTTCTGATGCGGGACGCTGGCCCTCGCATGATGGACAGTCGGCAACTGGCTTCTCATGGCTATGGTTTCCAACCGCTGGACCAGCCTTTGTGGCGTCTCTTAGGGAACCTTTCTCGGGAGGACGGCGAGTAGCATCTTTAGTCGAGCCCTTGGCTGGCTCGCTAGAGGGCTCTTCCTCGGCTGGTTCTTTGGTAGCTGTACTCTTGAGGCCTGCAGCAAACTTGTCCTCGAGCCTTTGCATTCCCTGCTTAGCAGACTGGATGCTGAAGAGACCATTTTTGAGCGTACGGCTCATTCGTTCATACCTTTCAAGTTCATCTTGAACATCCGATTTGATGTCATTGTCCTCCACCAAACCTGGGTCGTCGACGCCTTTCTGGCCAAGCAGATCCGCAATATCTTCCAGCGTTGAGTCTTCGATCTGGTTGGCACGTTGTATCTCCAAAAGGTCATCTTGAACTGTTGGCGGTTTGGCCGAGTTTGTTAACGAACGGCTCCTTGAAAGAGACCTGGCGCGCCGACGAGCCGAGAGGGAGGCTGCACGACTTGTTGACCTGTCAGTCCGTGTCGACTGTGACAGTTCTGTTTGTCTCGACGGGGCGCTGCCTCGCCTGCCGCGTAACGATGACTTAGAATCCGATGTTGCAAGACCTTTGTCGGCAATTTCTGGCCTCGATTCTTCGGTTCCGTTTGGCTCTTTTGGTTCCACTGGCTTTTCGGCCTTCACTGTCGCAGGTGTTTCAACGAAAGCCCCAGTGACTCGAGGAGTGGGTTGTGTCAGAGGGTCAGGTCTTGAAACCTTGGGGGTCTCGATCGGCAGTTTCTCTTCGTCCGGCTCCTCCTCTGGTTCCGGCGACGGTGCTCGTAGGGATCCACGTTCAGACTGGTTCTCCAGAGGTGCAAACAGGTTCATCTCACCCTCAATTCGCTCTGTCGGGTCTGGTTCGGATTGCAGGGCGCCTGATCTCTTACTCAGGCCCGATTCAACCGAATCACTTCTCCGTAAGCCAACAAACCCAACGGTAGGTCGGCCGTCGCTTCTAGCGCTGGCTATTCTCCTACGCCTGCCAGTGTCGACTGGTTCTCGATCTCCATCCCGTGTCGACAATGCCTCGCCAATGCTTCGAATGGGCGGGTTAGAAAGCGGATTCGTTCCTGCTGTCATAGACAATCGATGGAGTAAATGACGTGAATCGTCGCGGGTAGGTTTATCTGGCTTTTCCTGGGAATGAACGTCTTCCTGTCGCTGGGAGATGGTCGTAGCCCCGTTGCTCTCTCGTCTCAGCCGCCGAATGCCTAGTGGCGATGATGCACGCAATGGCTCATAGCTTTGTTTGCGTGCGATATCGGGTGAAGGTGAACGTGACGTTTGCCTGGCATTCTTCTCTCTAAGTTCGTCTAACCTCGCAGTTGCGAGTGCTCTCCTGGCCAATCTATCTATCTCCCGCGCACGATCCTCCATTTGGGTATGGGGCTTCCGGTTATCGGCCTGCGGCGGCTCCTTGGTTTCCGTTCCTTCTCCAAGACCAAGATTGAGGGCTAAGTCTAGATCGAGGGGGTCATCAGGTAACGGCGTATTCGCTGCTGCCTCCAGAGCGCGGATCACATCAATGCGAGATTTCTGTGTCTGCGCTGGGGGTTTCTCTGTCAACTGATCTGCAATTTCGGCCTCCAAAGCCCTAATCTGGTCAATTTTCGTATTTGTTCGTCCAATATTCACAGGAGGGCTATTTGAAAACTGCAAGTCACCAGCTGTAAAGTCCTCGTCTGCCTCCCAAGCGAAACTCTTCTCGGGAGATATATGAGTTGATGGCGCGGTAGTTGGACGAGATGATGGGGCAGTACTTGGTTGCGATTGCCCTTCAGGCCCAATTTGTACCCAGTCGTTCGGCTCATGCGCTGACGTGACATTGCTTGAAGGCCGTTTCCTACTCGACAGTAATCGCGCAAGTCTCGAACTGTTTGGTGTGCTCCTGGCTGCTCGAGGAGAAGAAGAGGATGAAGGACCGTCAAGGCTCCCGCGGCTGTTCTTGCTTACCAGCCCCTTTCCAGTCTCGACAATCTTTGACCCAATCCCTTTGGAGAACAAGCCGCCAGTCCTACTCCGCGGTTCTTCAGAACTCCCTTGATTTAGGGCATGCTGGCGGATCTTGTCGTCGAAACTGGCATCCGAATTGTTTCCTTGTTGTGACTGGCCCCCATGGCTCGCCGAGGAACCAGCAGTATCTTCGCGCGCAGAGTCTGTAGATTTTCTGCCGAGATCTTTGGGCTTTGAAGTGCTTCGCTCGCTCGACTCGCGGCGAGAGCGCCATGCGCGTGGAGCTGGGCTCGGCGATCCTTGGGCGGCAGCCTCTTCCTCCTCCTCTGCCAGATGATACGCGTCTGTGAGGGTGAACGTGCGGGGAGGTTGAGATTGGCGTTGGTGAGAGAGGCGGGGTATTTTCGTATTGTTCGGCGAGGCACCTTGAGTGTCGGACAGGGCGCCGGTGCTGGTCGAGCGAGTTGGCTCTTCCCTAGTTCGTGGTCGCGAAAACAGGCCTTTTCTCTGGGAGCCACCGATTATCGTCAGCGGAGAGGTGAATCGACCATTTATCGAACCAGCCTTGGTGTCAGCGCTGATGCTGGCGAGTTTGTTGCTTTCGCGCTCCATGATTGCATGTACGGCTGGAGGATCCAAATCGCAGATGAGATCAAAAGAGCCGGAGCTGCTGTGTTGATTGCATTTCCGCCTATCTCTGCAGCTCGACACGGTCGCGTGGAGACGGTCCAGCGGTGGTGGTGCAGGGACGAGAAGCGATTAGTTACAACTCCGGGCGCATTAGACAAGTTTGAAAGTGGGCGACTGGCAGCTCATACTGGAAACAGTAAGGACAATGTGGCCCCAAGAATGGGTAAAAAGATTTTAGAAACCCGATTCAGAAGAGAGAACAGGAAAATGAAAAGAAGAGGAAACGACTGGCGTGAGATGGAACAATGCAGGTTGGTGGTTTCCGAAGAATGTAATGAACAACACAACAGCAGCAACAGCAGGCTTGATGGGATAGAAATTGCCAGCTGCGATGAGGACCCACCATTGATGTCGGTACCTGGCACGTAGATACCTTGCCAACCTTGCCCACCTTGGCGGACCAACAAGCCAATTCTGACACACTCATGTACGTCCGTACATGTATGTACCGCCACTATATGACAGGAATAGAAAAAAGAGGCTGCCATATCACGCAGATAATCACATATTCTTTCTCAGAATGGCTACTCACTCTGCCACGTCGTCAAACATGCACATTGCTTCCGCCGGACGCGCCATCGCCATCCGCCCACTCGGGCCAAGGTACGGGATATGTACACATGTACCATGTAGTGATCAACGAATGATCAATTGGGAGGAATTGAATTAATCGGACATGAAAATAGTGAAATCTACTCATCTTCACGGCATAGCCTCGGCTTCTATAAGTGTGTGGTGAATACGTGCCGCTACACAGTTCCTCTCTCTACACTCCGGGGCCAACCTCTTCGCCAAATCCTCGAGACAGCCATCGCGAATGTTGTCATTGATCTCCCATCTCTCGGCGTCGGCATAGCTGGTGAAGACACATCAAACCCGCACTTTGTTGCACTGTCAACGGTCCAGCTGGATAGCCATCACATTGAGTATCTTGAGGCAACCAATCAAGATCAAGGTGCTGAATTGCTCCGGATCTTGGAAAAACAACATGATTCATCCTGGCCAGACATCGCTACCCGACCTCCATGGAAGGTAACGGTGCTTTCATACTCCGCAGGTTCTTTTACTGCAGCTGCCCTCGATGTTGCATTCGCAGTCCACCATTCGATCGCGGATGGTAGAAGCACTGCGGCCTTCCACACAAAGCTCCTCAGTTCACTTTTAAACGACACATCAAGACCCGCGCAACTGTCTAACGGGATTCTGAGTTTAACCACAGCCCGCAAGTTCCCCCCACCACTGGAACAGGCGGTCAAATTCACACAGTCTTGGAGATTCTTGCTAGTCACTCTGTGGACGGAACTTGGGCCAGCTTGGCTCCAAGGAGCAAAGCCGACAACCCCTTGGACTGGAAGACCGATCGCCCAGGAACCTTGTAGAACAAATTTGCAACTTGTCCAAGTGCCGGCCAATACAGCGAGGCAGATCCTCGCCGCTTGTAGGCAGCACCAAACAACATTGACCCCGCTGCTCCATGCTCTTACACTCATATCCTTGGTCAAGCATGTTCCGGCCGAAGATGCAGAGGCATTTTCTAGCTCGACTCCCATCGACCTGCGGCTTTTCATGGAGCACGACGCGCTGTCTCGAAACCCTTCAAACACCCTCCCCTTTGGTGTCTTTGTCACCACCCAGAACCATCAATTCGGGCCGTCGACACTTGATGCATTGCGCAGCAAGAAAGGAAAGGGATATCCAGTGTGGGAGATAGCCGCAGAGCTGCGGGGGAGCATGAAGAAGCATCTGGACGGTGTGCCGAGAGATGACATTATGAGCATGCTCAGCTGGGTATCTGACTGGCAGAAATTCTGGCTGGCAAAGTTGGGGAAGCCTCGCCAAACGACATGGGAAGTTTCAAATCTTGGGTCAATTATCGGAAATCCAGAGGATGCTGCTGGTAGTTGGCAAATTCAACGTTCCATCATGTCCCAAGGCGCAACGGTTGGTGGCGCGGCGATTGGCGTGAATGTTGCTGGGATTGTTGGAGGCGACATTTGTATCACAATAAGCTCGCAGGAAGGAATTGTAGAGAAGGAGTTTGTCCAGAACCTGGCAGGTGATTTGCAGATCTGGCTTGAAAAGCTGAGTGAGGAAGGTGGGGGAGACTTGTTTTGCCTTTAAATCTTGAAGATGTTCTTCACATGTGGGCGGGCGGGCACCTTGATGGATTGTGGATCACTGTACTTTAGTGTTTGTTTAGGACCCCAAGTAGGTCTTGGCAGCAACCGAAGATTACCCACACTTTGCTGGACGAGCAAAGCTCCCCCGGTCAGGAAATTTTAGGACAGCGATCTGGGGAACCACACGCCAGTGCTCCGGCCGGTTCACCGTTCAACATCCACCGACCACCCCTCTCCTTCGCCGCCCCCGAACCCGACCCGACCCTGTACAATGGCGGGACCCGTGATGGCTAGGTCGCCAACATGCCTAGCATGTCTGCGGAGGCTGGTCCAGCCATTCAATGCCTCCAATGGCAGCCCCATCTCGATCCAGACCCGTGCGAAGTCCAACGTTATGCGCCCGCGTGATCAGGGCGTTGTTGTCCGCTTGCTTAAGGATATTCCAAAGTTCGGCCGCAAAAGTAGGTAGTGGCACATGTACATATATTACAGATTATACCTGAATCTAACCAGAGTCTCCTCCATCTTTCCCAGACGCCATCTTCCGTGTCGAGCGGGGCCGCATGCGCAATGAATGGTTCCCGAACAAGAAGGCAGAATACATGACGGCGGCACGTTTCGAGCAGCTGGGCCTGTCACGCAAGACTGATGTTGGCGAGAGGGACCCCAGCTTCGGCTCGGTTGTGGTGACTGAGCAATATGAGGAGCCTAAGCCTCAACGTGTTGCTCCTGAGCCGAAGTCGTCGTCGTTAGCTACTTCGGTACGTGCCCTCGTCCTCCTCCCTCTATTTATATACATAACGGTTTGTTTTCAACTAACATTGTGGTTTACCTGTACTAGTTTGAGAAATCGCACGCACTTCTAAATATATTGATTCCCGAGACACTCACATTCTATCGCAAGCCCAACCCCGCATCATCCACAACCACCCCATCCGGAGCCAATGCTCCTCTGGCCATCTTTGGCTCAGTGTCCGTCGGCGATGTCATCAATCATATTAAAGGTCTTTTGGCTCTGGATCAAGAAGGAAGCCGCGTCGCCTTGGAGCCTGCAAACATCCAGTTGAGGGGCTTGGAAGAAAATACCGACAGAATCAAGACTCTGGGACGCTTTGAGGCCTACATTTCGGTTGACAGCTCAAAGGAGCCCGTTATCAAGGTCATTGAGGTTCTTCCTACAAACGAATAACGAAACTAAACCCCATTGCCAGCCTCCTAGCCAGACAAATTGGAACGCTAGATTATTATGTAAGACAATACTGTAACCATCACTTGTACATAAGAGAAGACTCTCCCGGCAAAATCAGCCAACTGTTTTGCTGGATGCAGCGGCCGTCTATGTCAATATCGCTTCTTGACTGTAGCTACATTGCACGTAATACAATATTTGGGTCGGCACCCATCACCGCTGCCCGCTCTCATAACCGGTGCTATAAGTCCATAGGGAATCCCAAACGACACTCTTCTTGGAAGGGCTGATCGAAGCTGCGCTCCGCTCTCGCTGTAGTCTGCGGGGAGCCGGGGCCTGTCAAACAGACACCCGTCAGCAAATGGCCAACTACCCGCGTTTGTTTACGGCCCGACAAGGGAGTCCATATCACTGCGAACCTCGGAATTTAACGGCGACGACTGCTTGCCAGCCGCCACATCTGCCGACCCCCCACCGGGGCTATTCACTTGCTGAAGAGACTCGGCGGCTTGCACCGAGTTCTGGACCATCGCGGCATGCTGTTGCGTTGGGCTTGTCGCCGCTGGTGTGTCGGATGGTGCCGCCCGAAGTGAGTTTGTTTCGCTGGCTACGGCGCTGTCTCGGCCCCGAGAACCGCCCATGACGAACGGCAGGGCCTTTCTAGAACCCGTGCTAGAGCGACGACTCTCGAGGCTTTTTGACAGTGTTTTGCTTACCCCCTCTATCCCTGATGATGCAGCGCCGCGACCAACCAGTCCGCCGCCCTTTGATCCTGACCGTGCGTGTGTGTGCATGTCGGCCATAGCCTCGACATTGTTGGCAGCTACAGTGCTCTTCGCAAGCCCAGGGGTAGACGGCGCCCCGGGCTTGTCCTCGGCAGCCTCAATAAGATACCAACGCAGACCATCAGACAAATCAAAGGGGTTATCATTGTCGTCCTCAGGAGACTCCAAGTCGGCACCGTTGCCCCTTCTTCCAGCTTCGGGCCGATGCTGAAGAGTTTTTGACAAGTCTACCTGGCGCTCTTGAATCCGTGATATCCGTGCCAGAAGCCACTCACGGTTCTGTAACCTATGTGCCTCTTGCTCGCGCAAAAAGTAGTGGGGAGCTCCAATGTTGAAAGCTGCCCATGCCCCTGACCGCTGGTTTCTGGTCGGAAGAAACAGAGCAAGATCACCCTCTTTGAAGTTCCTGAAGGCAATCTTGTCGTGTGCCTCCTTTTGCACTGAATGCGCCCTCTCTCGGTATGCACGCGCGTCACGCTGCAGCTTGCGAGCCAAGGACTCGACATCCTTCACGCGGCGGTAAACAGTCTCCGAAAAGGCATCTGTGTCAAATGATCCTAACGAGGTTATGAAAGCCTCGTATCTCTCCGACTCGCCCTGCCTGTTCGAATTGTCTGCCCAATACAACAGCTCTAGGTCTGCATTGTCAGCAGCCACACGACTGTTAAAAGTGCCTGACCGACGAAGAGCCATATTATAGTCCGAATCGTTTGCCGTTTGCGACTGCGCGACCCTCTCTGACCTGGGTACCTTCTGAATAACCATACTGTTGCCCTGACGCGTTGCAGAGAAGCCTAACCTTTCGAGCAGCCGCATTAGACGCTCGTTTTGCGAATACAGCCTCTGAGTGAGATCCTTGGCATGCTCGGTCCGGGATTCAAACCAAATGCCAAGCTCTGACAGCCTGGACTGCGTTTCCAGAAGCCTTTCCTTCAATATTCCGACTTCCTCTTCCAGGCTACCAACATGTGATTGCCGGGACGCCAGCTCCTCCGTCATGAAAGTGATTTTCTCTTCGTCTTCCTCCAACCTCTTACGTAAGGATTCGGAGCCGGTTTCTCCATCAGTTAGTCTCTTGCGCAGCTGGCTGAGCTGCTCCCGTCCATTCGAGAGCTCGCCTTCCAGAGCCACCACCTTGGCTTTTTCTTCAGCAAGTGTCTCGCGGAGGTTGGTTGATTCTGCCGCCAGGCTCGCGAGTCGCGCTTCTGCAGCCTCCTTTTCGGATCGAACTGATTTAGCAGAATTCTGCGCTGAGTCCACCTCTAGCCTGAGAAGTGCCATGTCTCTCTCTTGACTCTGAAGTTTCGCCAAGATTTCGTTGGTTCTTCCAGAGATTCCCTCTGAAAGCTCTGTTAGATCATTTGGCGCAGAATCACCCTGTACCAGCTGTTCCCAGAGGTCGCGTAGCGTGTCACGCGCTGTAATCGACGTCTCTTCCAATGCCTCCGCCCTCTTGAGAAGGTTCTTCGACTCTTCTTGTGAAACCTGTAACTGGCGTTCCTGTGTTTCTATCCGCTCTCGCTGGAGGCGTGCTTCCTTGCGGAGGAACTCTACTTGCCCTTCTGATTTGAGTGACTCGTCACGCTTCTCCGCTGCAACTCGCTCAAGTTCCAACTCAAGAGCGCGAATTTTCTCATCATATGAGTTCTTTTCATTCTCCCTCGATTCCCCGAAATGCTCTACTTCGTCCTCGGCATCTTCGAGTCTCAGTTGCAATCGCTTGATCTCTGCCTCAAGCGATTTCCGCTCCTCGACAAATTCTCGTTTTAACGCCTCCATGTTCTCGAGAAGATCCTTTTTGGTCGAGTTGACTTCGTCCATTTGCCCTTTGGTGTCATTGTACTGTGTCAACTGCGCATTCAACTCCTTTTCAAACTTCGCGGACCGCTCTTTCTCCATGTTGAGCTCGGCCTCCAATTGCTGGACGCGCTGGACAAGGGCGTCGGTTCCTTCGACGGATCTTCTCCTGTCTTCTGAAACTCGGGGAGACTTGACTGATATGGTAGAGTCATGACGATCAGAGAATTGTTGGCTCGGTGTTTGAGTTTGGAAAAGATTCCCGAGGCTCGGGCGAGATGCCTGTGTTTGGCGGTGGAGAAGGTCTTCAAGACGCCGTACGCGGCTCTCGGCTGTCTTGAGCTTGCTCTCCAACTTGGATTTGTCGTCCTGCAAGGACTGAAGAAGATCACCATCGCCCCTGATCAACAGTCCGCTCCGTCCCAGGGCGGCTTCGTGTAGACTGCCATTTTTGAAGGCCTTCATGCGTTTTGACTGCTGCCTTGTAGGGTTATTCAACTCCGCAATCAATTTCCCAATGTCGTTAACAATATTTTCGTCTGCTTTGGAGGCCTTTAAGAGCTGGTAAAAGTCGTCTAGATCCCTTCGGGTCACGGTTGGCCACTGCTCGTCCTCCCCCAGAAGATTTACTTCCAGGCCGGGGGCATTGCTCTCTGAACTGAGGGTTTCGGGTCCATAAACGCTGGAAATGGACTTGGACCATTTTCTCCGTCGTTTGATCTCCTCCTCTTGAAATAGAGCCATCTCGTTCGCAAGGGTGGAGGAGTCTTGCCTCACTTTTTCGAGCCATTCGCGGCGTTTGATTGCTTCTATAAGAAAGGAAGCATACATGAAAGGGGCCTGCTGGATCAGTCGCAGATAGTCGAACATGGCGTGCTCTTCCTCGTGGTCGAGGGCAGCTATTTGTGATTTGACGGTGCCACTGAGCACTGTAATTTCGGAGATACTGCGCATAAACTCGATGGACTCGGCAGCCAGTGAGTTTCTACATTTTGTCGCATATTGGTGCATGTTGCTCATCTCCAAGGCGCGCCTTCCGATGGTGGGCAGAAGGCGTTCTGTGTGGTTGGCAGCCATCTTGGAGGCTTGCAATAGGGTATCCCTACTGGAACCTGGATACTCGAGCGTCGTTTGATGGTCTGTATCAATCTTTTTGGCAACAGCTTCAATGTCCTGCAACAGTTGAGCCGCGTCGTTGCTGTGGCTCATGACTGAGCGGCCCATTGTCTTCTCGAACTCGCGAAAAAGGTGCTCTGCATTTTGGAACAGGCGTACGGCAGACTTTTCGAGGTCCACAGCCCTGGTGTTCAACTTACGTACTGATCCGGGTGCTTGACGGCCAGCCCTTCGTGCTGTTTCCAAGTCAATCAGATCCTCAAGAGTTGCCTGCCGCTGCGCCCTTCCCTTGGCACCTCCAACCTCACGGCCGGTCATGAACCGTACCATGGGGGGCATAATTGGAATACTCCGAGCCATTGAAAGGTACTCCTCCCAACGCGTCGCTAGCTCCACATACTCTGCCTGTCCTGTTGGTAGCCAGTTCTTCGCCTCCGCGTACTTGGTATCCAAGCCTTTAATGACCGATTCAAGGTTCTGTACGGCTGCGTCAAGACAGCGAAGCATGATGTCGACCTCGCCGTATCGATCATATGTTGCTTCGGCCATCTGTTGACAATCCTCCAACACCTTAAGCGCCCATGCTCGGCGCGCCTTGGACAGTTCCTGCCATGCTTGTATGGACCGCGTGTCCTCGATGAAGTCCGGTGCGCTGGACACCCTATATTCCTTCGGCGTCGGGACCTCTGATCTGGGTGGAGGCGGCACTCCTGCGGAGCCTTGGGCTAGTCGGCCATCGTAGACATAGACCTCCTTCTGGGCCACACGGTCAGATCCGCACGAATCCACAGTCCGGGGGCTACGTACCTCGACCTGGATGGTTTGTAATTTCAGTGGTTTCCCTTGAGG
Organism: Cladorrhinum sp. PSN259; assembly: GCA_033725935.1. Taxonomy (NCBI): domain Eukaryota; kingdom Fungi; phylum Ascomycota; class Sordariomycetes; order Sordariales; family Podosporaceae; genus Cladorrhinum; species Cladorrhinum sp. PSN259. The sequence continues at coordinate 635,222 of MU867075.1, forward strand.
CGTCAAAGTAATGATATACTGGGCTGGGATGGAGGTATGCTGGGCAACGTATGCCTTGAAGTCGTCCAATCTTGATAGGTTCTGTCAGCAAGACAAAGGCCAGATGGATGAGAGCTGGGGATTTCTGGGTGGGAATGCGCACGATGAAAGCTGCGAACTATCAACTTGCAGGCGCTGACCCGTTTGGGCGATCAACACCTCCGTTGCCATGTCCCTCCAGGCATACCTTGCCTTGCCGGTTCCCGAACGGAATGTGAATGACGCCGATAAAGATGTACGCAGCCGGGCATCAAAGCACTACCTGGGTAGCTGCCACCGAAGGACAAGAATACGCAACCAACTCCTGAGGGCTCTTTGAGCCTGTTCCCAGGTTGGATCTATGGATGTGTCAAGCAATAGGAATAATCAGTGTAGAGTATGGATGTAAGTATTTGAGCGCGGGTTGGTCGGGTGCCGATCTTGTGCGAAGCTGGACGCAAATATTCTTGTTTCATATCTAGAACAATGGTCTGGGAACTTGACACGACATCCCAAGATAGCGAAAAGCCAAAGATGCACAACAGGAGAGAGTACAGCGTAATAGGCAGCAAAAGATTAGAAGCATGTCCAGTTACCGCCCGCAGGCAAAGTTGGGAAGTCATGGGTTCCACTCACTATTGCAGATGGTTTTACAGTAATTAGTCCACTTGGCGCACTGTGCCCAAACCTCCGGTCAACACTGAAACGTACTTACGCTTAAAAAAACTCGAAGAATTTTATTTTTGCTGAAAAATAAACATCATCTTTCGGGAGTCTCTAACTAAGAGCAGAGATGGCGCTTCCAGCACAATTGATTGTTATCTCGAGAAGGCAGGTACTCCTTGCTTAATTTAAGCACAGTGTTATGTTCCATTCTCTGTTCCTACGGACCGGAACAAGCATGAAAGCGGGGCCGGTGCGGTGAGCTCTCCGGGGCGGGCAGGTAGCTGGAAACATCCAGCCAGCTCAGCGATGCCCTTGTAGAAATCTCCTGCATAAAACATCACCAGCATGGCATCAGACAAGCCCATTTATTCTTTGGCGATGTTTTCAGAATCTGAGCAGGATATTCTAGAGCTTTACGACAGCGTGCGAGAACTGCAGCTCCAGCTTGCTTTGCTCAAAGCTCGACAGCAACATACTCACAATGGAACGACCCCAACAGAAAGCCAGGAACACTTGTTGGACGCAAAAATCACGTTTTCTCTGCGGGAGAGTGTTATCGAAAGTGTGCTGACAGCTCCACCGACGCTGAAAGCCGTCCATCATGCAACACACGCCTCACCCGTTGAACAGTAAGTCATTCCCCCTGCAAATCGCGTCTACAGATAAGATATAGAGCTTGGCTGACTGCCTCATCGCCAGAGACCTCTTGACGTACATTGAAGAGCGCGACGAGATCGCAAACAGCATCACGAAATGTTGCTCTGACTTACAGACGGCGCGGGAGAGTCTTGCCGCGATAGAGGTTGAACGTCTTCGCACCAGCACACGAAACGTTGAGCTAGCGTCAGAGACATTACGACTCGCGGGCGCAATCCGAGGCTCTAAATCGACGGATGTTGGTGACGAACGGCTCAAGAGAAACCTAGACAGTCTCGAGAACCAAGTCAAAACGAGCCGTCAGAGGTGGAGAGTGATGAAGGGCACAGCTAGTGCTGTTGTAGCTGGCAGTGGCATCGACTGGGTTCGAGATGGGCAACTCCGAGCGTTGGTACTCGACCCCACCGACTGAGCACGTCGTTGTTGCTATTACTGTCACTGTTTCGACAATACTGCGCATCACGTGTGGTAAGATCAAGCAGGACAGACAAACTGCACTTTTGTCTGATCAATGGTCACGGCAGTGTTGTTCCAAGCGAGGACCGGCAGCTTCCTTTCTGGGCTAGATACCAACGGATCGGTACCTCAAGAATCTGCATTTTAAGCTTTGAAAGGATAATTGTTAGTTGGTGGAGCGAAAAGTTGGAAAACGAAAACAACTAAATTCGACGTTTCTGGGTCTTCCCAGGTTGGAGGAAATGGGAACGCGTCGCGGTGGAGCGGGGAGCGCGCAGTCCCGTCGGTTTTCACCAGCATGTTGCCGCATATTGCATCCGCTGGTGACCGTGGAAATTGGAAATTGGAAGTTGCGCAAACGAGTTTCGCCTCGTTTCTTGGCTATGGCTCACCTGGAAGCGGATTGGGGAAGTAATGTTGAGATGGGGCATTGCATTTCTTGCGTGACGACCGGCTCCGGAATGAGAAGGGTGTGTGATTGACCAACCAAGCCGATAAGGGAGAGGCGCGGACGGACGTGCCCATCCATCTGAGCACCAAAGGTTCCATTGTCAAGTATGGGTGATGTATGGGGTACTTGTGAACCACAAAGACTGGTGCTTCTGCAGGTACTAACCTACCACCACACTTTCCCTTCCTTAACATTTTGTTCGCCTGGTGATCTGCGCAGAGTATATCTCACCCAGCCAGGTTGAATGGGGGAGAATTCTCCCTTGGAATTTCCCCATTCCCGTCCCGGCTGCTGCAACCTGTATCACACCAATGCTCCTTGGCGCTGGACGCCCATTTCTCACTCTCCCAAAAAAGTTCAGTCAGCCGGGCTGGCTTTTGTCAGGGTCGAGAAGAAGGGAACGCAGCTGCCACTCCCACCAGGGCGCTTCTAGTGCAGGAGTACCCCTCCTCTGACCCAGCGTTTCCCTTCTGATACTCCCGAGCTTCCGGCCGTGGATTGTTTGTTTGTATCGGGGCGTTGCAGGAGAGAGGGTCAAAAAAGAGAGAGGCAACATGTCTTATAAGCTGGTGCTGCTGAGATGCCAGTTGCCAGTAGACAGAGAGCGACGATAGAGACCCGCAATTCTCAGAAAAAAAGGTACTGAGTACACAAACGCAGAGGTCGGCTGTACAAGGACCCTTGTACTTGGTACTTTCACTGGTCAAGGGGCCTTGGGCTGAGTCCGCACTGCGTGGGTGGTGCTCGCCCCCCTCCCCCAAAAATCACGGTCAAAAAATCAGCCCGCGCGCTGCACCTTTTTTTGTTATGAAGCAGGAAGGAGCAGGGCCCCCGCCCCTTCATTCAATCAGCCGCCCATAGTAAAATACGGGCAAAGGCGTCTCCCCTCTCCTCTCAAAATCTCCCTCCTCTTTCTCCCATACAAAACTGCCTACGCGCAACACACACAACTTGCACACTGAACACCGACACCACCGCCATCTGTTGTGAGTACTTCCATACTTCTGCCAATTCCCAGCAAAATCCAAAGTACACATTCATATCTTGTTTTCTTGGTCTGCATTGGCTTGTTTGCAAGCTTTGCACTATTCACAGCCAGTGCTTATTTTTTTATTTTTTTTTATTGGCTTTTTGAGAATGGCTTAGGTGCATCGTGTTGCCTTTGTCATTCTTGCCCAATGTCTTGATTTCACACCATCATTATCATCATCATTCCTCTCCCAGCTCCAGTACCTGCCCGCCCTTCGCATCCCCCCTCCCCACCCACCTCAACCCACAGCAGCTTATCCTGGCGCTTTGGTCAACTTTCGCTTCGCAGGCAGCTCTCTCGTGCCTTGCTCTTCTCTCTCCACAGCCAGCAGATCACTTGCCTCTGGTCGCAAGCGCACTCTTAACCCTCAATCGATCCGCCAACCCACATCAAACCCACACATCCTGTCGACTTTGACGTCAAACAATTTATCAACATTGCTGACAAAGTTGCGCAGACTTTGAACAGAACACCACCACTCCATTTTCAATCCCCATCAAAACTACTCAAAGTACGTGTAAAAACAGCCTGTACATTTTTAAGCATTTAAAATTGCTTTTCAATGTCGTCGTCGCGTGCGATTGCGTTTGCGACTCTGCAGCTTCAGCGAACGCGTTGCGCGTCGCGCGCATTACTACCCCAGCTACCCCTCATTTCCCAATTGACGGTTTCGCCGCCTGCGAGCCTGATCCCTGGCCAACACTCATTCCTACTCAATTACTTCTCTTCCACTGTATCATGGGCATCGTTCGCTGACAACTTCAGCTCAGAAATCAGTCACCATGCCTAAGGCTGCCGCTAAGAGCAAGGCCGGTAAGGAGACGAAGCGCCGAACCAAGAAGGGTAAGCTAGACCTCTACCTAGGTATTTTTTGACGCGTTGCTGACCAATTGTTCCAGACCCCAATGCTCCCAAGCGTGGTCTCTCAGCATACATGTTCTTCGCCAACGAGCAGCGCGATAACGTACGTGAGGAGAACCCCGGCGTCTCTTTCGGCCAGGTTGGCAAGATTCTGGGTGAGCGGTGGAAGGCCCTGAGCGACAAGCAACGCGCTCCGTATGAGGCAAAGGCCGCTGCCGACAAGAAGCGGTATGAGGATGAGAAACAGGCGTACAACGTAAGTCTCGCCTGAGCTTGACACCGTCTGAGGGGCGCGAGGTGGTTGACCGGTTCGCTACAGGCCGACGGCGACGAGGAGGAGTCCAACTAGAAGGCACTTTCTTCTCGCCGACACGTTGCGCTTTGGCAACTAGTCTTGATAAATGATATCCGCTCAAGTCCAGGCCATTGCTATTCGCCGCACGAGGCTTTCTTTTACCTTGTATTCTTTGGGACGGTCGGTGTTGCTCAGGGGGAGGCAATGGGATTTTTCGGTGCTTCGTTTTCTCTTTTTTTAGGCATGGTTTTTCAACGAGGGTTCGCTATGATCAACGCGAGGGCGTCTATTGCCTTCAATAGGAATAACATCATCAACATTTCCTATCAGCCAAAGGAGGGGGGCGGTGCAGAGCTGAAATGTGTAACAATATTGACTCCTTTTTTTTCCTGCCGTTGTTGTTGTTGTTGTTGTTGTCGTCTCTGTACAGGGTAGTGTATAAGTGTGATGAATGAATGGAGATATCATCTCGGTCTCCAGTTGTGAGACGTTTGTGGGGGCAGGGAGGGGACATTCGGGAGTCCAGATTGTCACCACGACCACCCAGCATCCCGGGAGCTCTGCCGGCTACCCGCTGCCGGTCCCTGCCCGCTATCGGTCTAACCTTCTGGTCGGGCCGTTTGTCGGGTTGGCCAGCCACGGTGATCTGGGGAAATCAGGGAGATGGGAGCACAGATAGGTATTAAATCCATTTCCAATCAACCGCCAGGTAAGTAGGCATGTAATGCTACCTGCCAGCATGGCATAGCAGGACATCATTCCCATGATGATGAACTGTGTCTCCCCCACACGAACCTTGCATCCTTGTTGCCGCTCGATTGGTTCCTTTTAAGCCGGAGCGTGCCATTGACACCGAAAGCCCCAACAGTCCAACAGCCGGCCTACTGCAGAGTCTATGCACGTCTCTCTCTTAGGTTGCGCAAGAGAATTTGGGCTGGCTTCGTGGCAGCTTCTGACTCCTCGACCGCCATCTCGCACTCTTGCTTTGCATGGCCATAGATTTCCCATGCCGCACCTGATTTGCAGGGATCGAGTCAATCCGACAGCGCAGTTTATCATGTCTGGATGCCCAATCTCCGGCTTCCCTTCGATCCCAGCATGCATGCTCATGGCAGGTGATTACCACGCCACTCACTTGGACTCGAAAGCACCCCTCGGAGGACCTTTGGGGGATGAGGCTCTTTATATAATAAACTCTTTGAGGCCGTTGATGATTTCCTTGGCATTTCGTAAAGCCGCCGGATCACTCACCCCTTGCTTTTCACCGGCAGCTCACGATGGTCTCGAAGCTCCATCGAGATCAGTGACAAGTCTCTTGTAATTCTACGGCCCCTTACCATGATTCCTCGAGCCCGCCATGGGTTGGCCGCCATCATCATTATCGCCATCGACAACAGCGACAACTGATTCAAGATAAACCCCCCCTGACGCTCCTCCCATTACCCCCGCCTCCCCCACACACCTCGTCCAGAACGCACCGCCATCACCATCACTACGACCCGCCGAGTTGCGCATTCACTACTGTGGCCATGGACCTCGTCGGCCCAGCTGGAGCTGGCGGTGTTCCCATCGACACCCACGTTCTCCGATCTTGCTGTCGTGAGGCAGACCGGGCCGATACTGTCTCACTGGGCCTTGACCAGCTTCGTGCAGCGCTGCCCGAGTCTTTCCACAGTCATCTTATTGCCCTGACCGAGGAGATCAGGAATTCGAGTCGGCTCCTGCGTGATCTGGCAGATCGCTCTCAGGTGCACGTCTCCCGCGTTCCTATCGTTGGCACCTACCTTGACGTCGTAGTGCCTTGCCTATCCAAGAGCTTGAAGGACATTGTCGCTTATTATGAAGACAAAACAGTGTCTAGGGAGATTAGGTGGCGCAAGATGTACAACAAGATGACGGACGAGGCCGAAGGGCTCGCGCTGCCCCAGCGATTCGTACTCTACAATCACTTTCTATCACTGCTAAAGCAGCTCCTCACGAGGTACTGATCCTTCGCCTCCAGCTTGATATGCGGTCTTGACTCTGACTCTGGCCATCCATGTCTAATCATAGGTCACCGAGTTTCGATCTAAATACCCTTGAGGCACTCCGTACGCGCATTCTAAAGTTGCGAGAGCAGCGTGGAATACGTGAGTTTTCCATTATTGAACTGTCGTCCCCCGTTTACCCGTCAGCTTTCTGATGTCTGTATCGCTCGTAATAGCATGCCCACCAATGCAAGTTGGCAGCTTGGTTCGTCAGGACTTGATGTCTCTGGCTGTAGTGCAAGAGCCTGTGTGTGGTGCCCTGCGAATCTTTGATTGTTTCACCTGCTGATTTACTAATCCCGCTGTAAGAACGCACATTGGGCAGAACAGATCTTTTCCCTTCCATTGCCATCTCGGACAGCCCTTAAGCACTTGAGACCGTAAGTCCGGGCGCAATCCAGCTTTCACATTCAACAGCAAACAACCTCGCTGACATGGCCCAAAGCTCGAAATCATTCGGGCCCTTTTACCCGTGGGGTCATTTTAGTATACCACCGGAATCCAAGATTTTGTTTCGAAGGCCGTTTGATAATGATCGGATATCGATCGTGGTCTATCTTAACTCGGTAGACAAGTCCCCCTATTTCCTAATGAGAACGATGCAGGGCGACACCCCGTGGTTTTCGTTACTCGGCGCGCATGAACTCTGTATTTCACGGGAAGGGAGCGCAGTACAACTGAAGAGATGGAGCCGCTCCGAGCAGTGTAGCAAGCTCTGGGCCGTGTTGTTCTTCTTGACCTGGGAAGGTAGGTAGCCGGCCTCGTGGACCTCTCCAGTTCATGCTCCAACATGGCTAACAAGCATTCCTATTAGAAATGGTGCTGTTTTATTGTACCTTTGTCGCACTCAAAGCTCGGAACATGTTGACCGTGCAAATCCACCCAAACGAGTATCGACTTCAGCGGGAAAAGAGGCTATTCCAAGCGTATGTCCACCACCGGCCTCGCTGGCCAAATATAACAACATGAGGCACTGAATTGAAACTTCCTTGTGCGCAACAGACAAATCATAGATGACGGGTTCAAACATTCACTCATCGTATACGAGGACATGCAGACTAGAGGCCTTCGGCTTCATGCTGCGGTATGGGAAGGAGAGCTGAGACAGTGCCCAGTCTGGACTGCATTTGGTACGTTTTTTATTCTCTGGATGCTTACCTCTGTTGCCCCGAGACGAAGAGCCCACTACTAAACACCATTCTTGAACAAAGTTACACATCAGTCACAGTCCCCCACCTGGCTCAGTCGGCGGTCTCGGCATCGAATTTGGCTGAAGGACGTTCAATTATACGTCTTTTGCAGCGCATATCGCCAGGAGAATATGCGGCAGAACAAGTCGGGGGCATTTGAGATTTACTTTGACCGCGAAGAAGGTGTGTGTTTTCTGTGTTGAATAGCTGGGAAATCCATGTTCGGCTAATGCCTTTGGGGTTGTAGGGGCCAAGCGATTCAAAGAAGTATTCTCCTCGAGGCTGACCGCTGCGGAGTCATCTGACAATGACCGTGGCATGCGCGCTTCCATGTAGAACAACGAGTATAATGGAGATTACTCAGGTCATGGGAACAGATGACAACAATGAAGCAGCAGCAGCAGAAGAAGAAGAAGAAGAAGAAGAAGAAGAAGAAACGGGAGCTGGGGCGCAATAGTGGTGGGGTATGTTCATGACATCACGATTATACTTTTACTGCTCCAAATTGGACCAGGATTATCATCTTTGTATGCAGTTTCGACAGAAGGTTTTTCGTCAGGTACAAAAACTAAGAGACCTAATCAGCAAAGTATATATGGTAGTTGAGTACTGTTATTGCACAAGCGAACGATGTGGACCACAGACGGCGGTATAGGGTGTTGAGCGAGATGAAACTGAGGGGAAAAAGGGAGGCGGAGGGAACCTTGGAGATAGAGAACCAGAGCCCAATATCACCATCGAAAAGGCGTCCTTTTCTTTGTTCCAACTTTCCGAGCGATGCGCCAATTAGACCTTTGGAACTGTGGGCTATCAGTGCAACCCGACTGCTCCTGCAAGCCCTGCAGCGCCGCATCACGTCAAATCACTCAGGCACGCACGCCTCCCGCAGGGTCAAGAAGAAGAAGAAGAAGCTGCGGTTCATGTTTCGATGCCATTCCGAATGGCACAGTGGGGCCTAGTGCGCATCTGCTAATTACCACCTGAAGTTGAATCCCAGTTCCCCAGTTCCCGTCGTGCCCCGCCGAGCCCAACAACCCATTTCCAGCTTGCTCCTTTTCCACCACACCCCCCTTTCCACCCAACCTAGAAACTATATATCTTGCCCTTCCCCGTCAATTCTTGGACAGATTCTCCCCACAATCATCACCCTTCCAGAGCCGTCAACATGGAAGTAAAATCGGTAGAATTCAAGGCGTTTCAAGACCAAAAGCCCGGCACGTACGTCACTAATGCCCATGTGAACCCCGCCCCCGCATCAAAGCACTCCGCTGGCCCCTGTTGGTAGCTAACACATATATCCAACACCAGATCCGGGCTTCGCAAGAAGGTCACCGTCTTCCAGCAGCCCCATTACAGCGAGGCATTCATTACTAGTATCTTGCTTTCGATCCCCGAGGGTGCTGAGGGCGCTTTTCTCGTCATTGGTGGCGATGGCCGTTACTGGAACCCCGAGGTCATTCAACTGATCGCCAAGATCGCACCGGCTTATGGCGTCAAGAAGCTGCTGATCGGCCAGAATGGCATCCTTTCAACTCCTGCCGCCAGTCACGTCATTCGCAAGCGCGAGGCAACCGGTGGTATCCTCCTGACTGCCAGCCACAATCCAGGTGGTGAGTAACAACCTGCCCATTCTCGTGTTCCATCTGGACTCACCTAACCTTTGGTGCGTCCGTCCATCCGCGCAGGCCCCAAGAACGACTTCGGAATCAAGTATAATCTTGCGAACGGTGGTCCGGCGCCCGAGTCGGTGACCAACAAGATCTATGAGGTGTCCAAAACTCTTGCCTCGTACAAGATCGCCGACATCCCCGAAGTCGACATCTCAACCCTCGGCAGCAAGACCTATGGCAACCTCGAGGTGGAGGTGGTGGACAGCACCGCCGACTATATCGAGATGCTCAAGGACATTTTTGATTTCGATATGATCAAGAAGTTCTTTGCTACCCACCCAGACTTCAAGGTTCTCTTCGACGGTCTCTCTGGTGTGACGGGCCCTTACGGCAAGGCCATCTTTGAGAAGGAGCTCGGTCTTGGTTCCGAGTCTGTGCAGAACTGCGAGCCATCACCTGACTTCAATGGAGGTCATCCTGATCCTAACCTTACCTACGCCCATACCTTAGTCGAGGTGGTTGAGAAGAACAATATTCCTTTCGGCGCTGCCTCGGATGGTGATGGCGACCGGAACATGATCTACGGCGCTGGTGCCTTTGTTTCCCCCGGCGACAGCTTGGCCATCATTGCCCATCATGCCAACTTGATCCCCTACTTCAAGAAGAACGGCGTCTTCGGTTTGGCCCGCAGCATGCCCACTTCTGGGGCCGTGGATCTGGTTGCCAAGAAGCAGGGTCTCAACTGCTACGAGGTTCCTACCGGATGGAAGTTCTTCTGCGCACTCTTCGACGCAGACAAGCTGTCGATCTGCGGTGAGGAGTCTTTTGGTACAGGAAGCAACCATATTCGGGAGAAGGATGGTCTCTGGGCCATCGTGGCTTGGCTCAACATCATTGCTGGTCTGGGTGTGGCTAACCCAGGCGTTGCACCAAGCATCAAGCAGATTCAGAAGGATTTCTGGGCCGAGTACGGGCGCACCTTCTTCACTCGGTATGACTACGAAGACGTCGACTCCGAGGGCGCCAACAAGGTTGTCGGCGTTTTGAAGGATCTCGTGGCCGACCCCAACTTTGTCGGCAGCAAGATCGGAGGTATGTATCAGTTCTTTTGTTACAGGTTCGCCCGCTTGTCGAATTTCTGGCTAACCTTAACCCCTTCCCCCCCAAAACAGACCGTACCGTTATCGAGGCAGGCAACTTCTCATACACTGATTTGGATGGCTCCGTGTCAGCAAATCAGGGTCTCTATGCCCGCTTTTCATCCGGAAGCCGGATTATCGTTCGTCTGTCTGGAACCGGGTCTTCGGGTGCCACAATTCGTCTCTACCTCGAGCAGCACAGCAGCGATCCTGCCACCTATGACCTGGATGCCCAAGAGTTCCTCAAGCCCGAGATCAAGATGGCAACAGAGTTGCTCAAGTTCAAGGAGTTTGTGGGCCGAGACGAGCCTGATGTCAAGACCTAAAAAAAGAAACATCAAGTGTAAAAATTGGCGGGACATTATGAATCCCATTATTAAAAACCTGTCATTGATAAGACTAGGTAGTTGCCGTGCACCTGAATAGATATTGAATTTCAAATTGTACGCCGTGGCGAGGGAGGATCATTGACCTTTGTGTGGTTGAAAACCAAAATAAAGCCCAAACAATTGTGCGGTCACAGTCCCAATCCACTTTGTCTGCGCAATGCATGTCACATGATTATCACATGACATGGCTCAATTGAACTATCTGCCACGACTCAGACCTGGTCGGGGGCGCGCGCCACTGACGACGCCCACAGCCAAGATCTCTGGATGCCTTCAATCACCCACCGTAAGGCACTGAGATGCCTCGCAAACAGCACAACGATGGCCATGGAGGCAAACGCCACTCCAAAGCTCCCAAGTACCACGTCCTATACTGGGAGAATGGGTGGTTGGAAAATAGATGTTTGGTAATATCTGGCCTCCTCGATGCTCTCCAGTATATCGTCCTTGGCCTTGTGTAGTCCTTTCTTCTGGGGGGCAGCGGCTGCCAGTTCGGGACTATTTTGTGTGCAGGTTATTCAGCCATCAGTTTCTCATTGCGCCATTCGACTCAAACAGTAAGAGATAATACTTGCCACCACCGACGTGCTGCCTCCTTGATGCTGCTGACATCTAGAATACGGTAATGCAAATGGTCAAGCACCTTGCTGTATGGCCTTTTGCGGAGGAATGCCCGATCGGCATGGACACTGTTACCAGCAAGCAGTGCTGCTCGAGGATCAGGCACGTATCTCTTGATGTATTCCAATAGACCGTCAGCTGCCTGTTCGGGTGTGACTGTCGAGCTGACGACAGCTGCGGTAAGGCCACTCCCACCATCTGCATTTGATTTGGAGTCCCAGTTAATTAGCTAGTCATTTTCTTTCTTGTGCTAAGTAAGGACTGCAACACGAAAAACGTACGGACACGAGTACACCATTCATCCATTGCATCCATTCGCTCCTTCGATTGGTGGATAACGGTACCCCAGCCAACTGTGTCAAGGAGCTCAAGCTGGCCGTCAGTAATCAGGCAATATATCTCTATGACTGAGTCCGTGTCTGGATCAAGACCCGTCATCTCACAATCGATCCATACGAGCGGCTCTTGAGGCCTGGTGCTCGTCGTTGTAGTTGTCATGTTCCGAAGCAAGTAGCTATACGTGGTAGACCCAGTTGCAGTCTATTGTTTGAATTTAGCGGTGATTGATAGTATAGGGTAGGCTTCTGGCCAGTGAAACGTCAATTCCCCAATAAGGTATGAAAGCTGATGGGGATTTCCAATGCCCGGTGATGTCGATATTTGATTGAGTAAGGTAGCAAGGGCCCACTAAAGCTGCAGTCCCGGGTGGAACCAGGCTTCCTCCCTTGGATAGACCAGAGCGGGGTTCCAATCAACTGTCAAAGACCCGGGTGGTCCCCCGCATTCCATCCGACGTTGCATACGTGCAAGGCAGTATCCGTCTGCATTTCTGCAACAGCCGTGGTTACCTGATAGGCACCTCGAAAGACAGACTGCATGGCGGATTGGGTGGATATTTATCACGAGCGCCGGGTAGACGAGAAGACAGAGACTTCGCATATATATCAAGTCCTTGCTTCCCCTTAACACTCTTTCCTGTCTCTTCCTCATTCCACCCCTTCACAAACACGAACCCCCCAAACACTCTGTCTGCTGCATATTTTCTTCCCTTCTACCTCAAACTTTCACCCGTCTGTTCCAAAATGGACCTGCAAAGCAATGAACAGCATCTGGGCATCGTAGTACCTCCCCCACGACCAACATTTTCGGCAAGTCCACCACGGCTCCTGGTGATCGGCGCAGGCTCCCGTGGACGAGCCTATGCGAGGGCCGTCAACTCATCCAGCGATGGTGTTCTCGTCGCTGTGGCGGAGCCGGACGATTACAAGAGGGCTCAGTTTGGCAAAAAACAGATATGGGGAACCAATGGCCCTCCCACAGAAGGCGCTGAATTCAAGGACTGGCGTGATTTCATTGCTTATGAGACAGAACGCCGAGCACGAGTCGAAGCTGGAGAGAAGGATGTTCCCCCTGGTGTCGACGGGGTGTTTGTATGTGTCTTGGACGAGATGCACCGAGAGGTGGTTGTGGCGCTGGCCCAACTGGGCGGCCTACACATAATGTGCGAGAAACCGCTGGCAACTACTCTGGACGACTGCATCGATATGTACACTGCCCTGCGGTCGAACAGGGTCACCGGCGGCCAACAGGGTGTCTTTTCGATCGGTCACGTCCTTCGATACAGCCCTCACAACATTCTGCTCCGCAAGCTTTTGCTCCAAGACCGAGTTATTGGTGACATCCTCTCGGTTGTCCACACTGAACCGGTGGGATGGTGGCATTTCACCCACAGCTATGTTCGTGGAAACTGGTATGGATGAGATTCAATGTTTCCCATGCAAGCACACGCTCTGGGTAAGAAAAAGTACTAGCACTTTGACTGACTGGCTGGGTGCCTCCTTTTCCCTAGGCGCCGCGAAAAAACGTCTGCTCCTAGCCTGCTGACCAAGAGCTGTCACGATATCGACGTGCTTCTGTGGCTACTATGTTCACCCCCGGACTGCGCAGCGGAAAATGGCCCTCCACCTCATCTGCCATCTACAGTGACAAGTATCGGTTCTCTTCAGTACTTTAAGAGAACCCGAAAGCCACAAACTGCGGGGGCGGCCACAAATTGTCTCTCGTGCCCCATTGAGCAGTCTTGCAAGTATTCAGCGAAGCGCATATATGTCGGTCCTGACCTGGTGGGGCTAGGCACCGGAAACAAGGCATGGCCTATGAGCATTGTCGTGCCGGATATCGAATCCTACGGTAGCGAAAAAGAAGCAGAAGCCGCCGTCCTTGCTGAACTTGCTCGAGACTATGACGCCAGCACCCCAGACTCGCAAGTAGCTCGCCAGAATTGGTTTGGTAGGTGCGTTTACGAGAGTGACAATGATGTGTGCGATGACCAGGTCGTGACAATGAGCTGGGACGAAGACCCCGATTCCACTCAAGGTCGTGGTGCAAAGACAGCTACGTTCCACATGGTGGCCCAGACACAGCGGGTGTGTGAGCGCTACACAAACATATACGGCGTCGACGGAGAGATTTACGCAGACTCCAAGACTATCAAGGTGCAGGACTTCAACACGGGACAAACCACCCACCACCAGCCTCGCATGGAAAGCGTCGGCCACGGTGGGGGTGATGCTGGTCTGACTCGCCAGTTCGTCTTAGCTGTTGACAAGGTCAAGAATCACGGCTGGTCAACGGACAGAGCGCAGAGAGAGCTGATTGGGTGCACTCTCGACGAAGTGATCCGGAGCCATGCGATGGTGTTTTGCGCCGAGGTCGCGCGGAGGGAGAAAAAGGTGGTTGATTGGTCTACATGGTGGTCTGCTGAAGTCGAGTCCAAGATGGCGGCGACCTTGCACTAGAGGGAATCTATGTCCAGGATACTATATGTTGGTGTGTCTAGTTTTTTGATTGACGTCAAGCTGGTGGCGTACAAGTATGAGAGCCAAGCTTTGATATTACCAAAATAGGCGGTAGCTTAAAAAACAGGGAATCAGCACAATTCCAGCTCCGTTTCGTCTGGACCCCAAAAAGACCCAAAAACCCCTCCAGAAAACAAGCACCAAATAACCCCACCAACAACCAACGCCCTGCTCCACCGCATTGAGCTTTCATCGCACCCTATTGCACCCTTCATTGCATTGCGTCTCGCTGCCTCTTTTTACCCTCCCTTTTCTTTGTTATCCTCTCCACAACTGCCACTGAAGCAGCAAGCAACCCCTGTCTCATCACCGCCGCCCGCCTGGTCAATCACACCATTTCCCCACGCAAGCCTTCCGTTCTTCCATCAACAACCAAACTTACAAATCACCATGGAGACACCACCACAGCAGGCCAACGGCGGAGGGAGCTGGAGCGCTTTCCTCAAGGTCAGTAGCGTAGTTGGGAATCCGACGCAGGCCCAACAACTGTTTGGCTAACCAAGCTCTGTATCATTGGGTTTCGTACAGTCCATTGCTTCCTTCAACGGCGATCTTTCGAGTCTCACGGCGCCCCCCTTTATTCTATCATCTACCAGCTTGACCGAGTTCAGCTCTTACTGGTGTGAGCATCCCTCCGTCTTCGCCGCACCCGCCAAGGAGGTCGACCCGGCGAAGCGCGCTCTGCTGGTTCTCAAGTGGTTCTTGACCACGCTTAAGCAGCAGTATGCTAGCAGAAGTGAGCAGTATGGGAATGAAAAAAAGCCCCTGAACCCATTCTTGGGTGAGCTATTCCTCGGCAAGTGGGAGGATGCCGCTGGCACGACCGAGCTCATCAGCGAGCAAGTCAGGTTGGTCAACGACCCAGTAATATCCATGCCATGATAAACCTCTGTGGCTAATAAGACACCCCCTTCACAAAGCCACCACCCGCCAGCGACGGCATACAACATCACGAATCTTCCAACCGGCGTGCGACTCGAAGGCTACAACGCCCAAAAGGCATCATTCTCCAAGACGATCAACATCAAGCAAATAGGGCATGCAGTCCTCACAGTCCCCGTGCCCGGCGCAGCAGAGCCAGATACTTACTTGATCACCTTGCCTTCCCTCCATATTGAGGGACTCATTTTCGGCTCCCCATTTATTGAGTTGGAGGGCAGTTCTTACATTACGTCGTCAACTGGCTTCACCGCAAAGATTGACTACAGCGGCAAGGGCTGGCTGTCTGGAAAGAAGAACTCTCTTACGGCTGTTCTGTACCCCACAGGAAAGGAGAAGGAAGTGCTCTTCAACATTTCGGGGCAGTGGACCAAGACATTCGAAATTCATTCAGGCCCGGCCAAGAGCAGCAGCAGCAGTAATCTCTTGGAGACCTGGGACCCAGAGAAGACCCCAACCAGCAAGCTTATCGTTGAGCCCATTGAGAAGCAGCACCCGCTCGAGTCAAGACGGGCTTGGGCAAAGGTAGCGGCCGGAATAGCCAAGGGCGACCTTGACTCGGTTGGCGGGGAAAAGAGCAAGATCGAGAATGCTCAGCGCGAGCTCCGTACCAAGGAAAAGGCCGATGGACGCACCTGGGAACGGCGCTATTTTACTGCTCGCGGAGATTCCTCAGACCCGGTTCTGGCTCGCTTGGGGCCGGTAGTAAGCCTAGCTGAGCATGGTGATGCCGACAAGACTGGTGGGCTCTGGCGCTTCGATTCGGAGAAGTCGGCAAAGGTGCATAATGAGCCCGCCCTTAGTAGTGAAGATGCAGCAAAACTAGCCAAGGAGCTGCTCGGGCAGTGAGAGAAGGAGCTTGATGATGTTTTAGCGTGCCGGGCTGTCATGAAATGGGAGTGATAATATTACAGCGATTTATCTGTAGTGTTATGGATTTCACCAAGACCTGTTGCAGAGGATTATTCATGGCTGCAATGTGTCGAGGTCAGATATATACAGTGCTTTGCTTAGATTCGTCTTTTTTTTGTGTGTGCATTACTGTATCGAGGAGCTACAAGCCCGTCTTTGCCTTGTCCATTTCATAAAATAGCAAGTAAACCTCCCGTTGCATCCCCAGGACATCACGGGTGCTCGCTTCCTTTATCTTGTCATCACTGATGCGCCACCACCGGTCTGGGAGCTTCCGCCGCTTCGGCTGTTTAACCTGTGGTGCTGGCTTAGTCGCGTGCTGCTCGGTGCCGGGAGCTCTACTGCTTCCGCCGGCTCGAGAAGAAGGTCTCGAAGTCACCTTGGACAAAGTCGACCTTGCTGATGCAGCTACTGACCGCAAACTACTCGAATCTGGGTCTTTTAGGCGGGCAGCAGATGAGATCGGAGACGAGACCTCTGATTCAGAACCTGGTATTGGTTCCACGACCGTAGGGATTGAAAGCTCCACACCGCGCGCCGTGGATGGTATATCGGTATTTGACCCCGACGATGCTATTTCTTCGTCTCCATCTTGCCCTTGGCGCCGAAGCTCCTTGACCTTGCTCGGTGCCGGGCTGGCAGCCCTGCTGTAGGCCTCTGACGAACGAAAGGTGCTCGGATTGGAAAATGGCTCCGGTAGAGTCTGCCGACGGAAGGTCTCGTAATGCCCACTGTTGTGGCTACCCTTGTGAGTAACGACGGCGAGGAGCTTGTACTTCTTTTGGTTTAGAATACCACCCAACTTGAGGTCGTTGGGAAAGGCCACCTTGGCCGAGTTCTTTTGGGAGGAGTAGGCATCAAATATGGACCGGGAGAGGTGGACCGCGAGAATCTTTGGGAAGCTGGTGACGCGGATGTGCCGCGCAATACGGCGCTTTGGGGCTAGCTGTGAGTCTGGCAGCTGAACATCCTTTGGCGCATTCTCGGGGTCTTTCTCAATTGCAAGCTGAAGCTTTGAAATGGCTGATTCTACGTCTGCTTTCGCGGTTTCAGACTTGGACTGCTTTAATTCTGACTCCAAGACGCCCACGGCGTGAACGAGCCGGCACTTTTCACATTTGAAGTCGTCGATATACTCGGTCTTAAACATTCCATCAAAACAAGCCACCAGCGTCGTTGCTGAAGTCTGCGGGACGTTGAGCGTTAGGGAACAGAACGTGGTTGCTGTGGGCCGTGGCTTGAAGCCGCACGTCAAGCATTCGATCTGCGATTCTGACCTTCCTTCCATTGGGAAACCTTCCTCATCCTGCTCTTCCGCATCGTCCACGCCTTCTCCATCCCGATTACTCTGCTCTTCGCTATCCTCCAATGCTTCCCTTGTTGCTTGTGCTTCATCTTGTTGATGTTGTTGCTCTTCGTTGCCGTTCTCCAACGATAAACGCCTCGTTGTTGCAGCCCTCTTCTTAGAAAGGCCGGCCCGCCTGAAATGATATCGCGCTCTTCTCCCAGCATGGTATTCGTTGCACAACCTCTCAGCTACGATTTGGAGGAGCTCCTGGGCGTCCTGTTGCTGCCGACTAATGCGTTGACGAAATGCTTCTTCCATGGCGCAAACGAACGGGAGAGCCGAGATTGTTTTCTTGTATATAGGCCGCTCGTTCAAGGCATCCAATATGTCCTTCAGGCTCTTGGTGACGAGACCCTGCTGAAAACCTTGCATCTTCCAGTTTGGGGTGTCACTGCGAAAGTGCTCGTGATCGCCTGGCAGTGCGCCGACGGGCACGACATGGGCGTATACAACATCTTCGTCCAAACTTCGGCGGTGCGTTTCGCGTATGAGGTAAAGTCGCAGATCTCCGAGACCGGCAAGTGCCTGGAGAACCGAGTTGATGAAGCAGTCATTTGCCGGATTGGTCAGGCCGACGACCCCCTTTTTGCGATCCGACGATGCTGATGAGGGGCTGTTGTCAAGCAGATAGGTAGGCCCGAAGACGTAGACGAGTGCGACTGCCGCCAGCCCAGCCCCGGCGGCGTATGTTGCTACCGATAACGTCCTATCTGGCATTGTTGTCGAGCCAAGGTCTCGGAAGGAACTTGGGTGGGTTAAAAAAAAAAAGAGCTGAAAGAAATCTAGTGTCAATTGAAACCCAGCCCGTCAACTGCCGCGCGGATGAACGCGCCAAGCAAAAGGTGATGAAAGCTTGGGTAGGCTCGGTAACGAATATAAGCACAGCTGACTGCCCCTCAAAAGCAGTAGCGACGCTTGCCATGGCCACTTCCCGTGCCCTGCCCCCCACTTATTAGGATTCGCGAGAGCCTCACTCACGAAGTGGGTGCTTAACACCGTAAGGGCTAAACTACAATACCGAAAGGGCTAGATTTTAGCAAAACCTTAATATTTAACGAAGTATAATAAGATATTTTATAATATAGTTAGGTCTGCATACAGGCATCAAGATTATAGGCATATCCTCGATTTACCGGTCAAAATGCTTGGCCCCACTAATTTTATATGGGAAATAAGCATAACCTGCATATTGAATTAATGCTTACGGATTATTGCCAAGTCCCTATATATATCGTAATAATCAGGGAACCTATTTTAGCTTAGCCGCTAAACCCCCAGACTTTCAAGGGGTCTAAAGGCAGGGTTTTTCCATAGATCTTACTATATAATAAGGATCTTATCACATAATTCTCCTCCATTTGCAATCAAAATTCCATACAACCGCCCATATTACAGCGATCCTCCTAGAAAAAAGGTATATTAAGCTGCGATTTTATTACTAGATATTTTCCTAATTAAGAAAGCAGAGATTCCTCGGCTTCTAAGTATTATAACTATTAATAATATAATATTTCGTACACCGCTATGCCCTTGGCAGGGCTCGTCGGTGCCTCTATTGCTATTTACATAAGGAAACCGTGCCTTAAAGGCCGGCTGAAAAACCTCGTATTTATACTATAAGATCTTTCTATTGGTCGTATTAAGCCCGTATCTATACCGTACCGTTGTAAAAGGAAGCTAACCGAGTCATAGCTGCCTTATATTATAGGGTTAATGCCTAGGCTTACTTCCAGTTCCAGCTCTAACTTTCTAGCCAGGTTATATTTTAGAAGCTTGCCCAAATCCATTAGCTATATTAGAACTTTCTTTATAAGCCTTCCGGCCTTAGGGCTTCTATCCTTTAGGGCCTACTATAAGTCTTTACGAGAATCGATCCTTAATATTACCTAGGTCCTTGATTTCGGTAGGTCTAGGCATTATACTATTAGGTATTCTACCAACTTACGGCCGGAGCCGTAAATATAGTAAAGGATATTAATTCCCGGTACGCGGGCCTAAAAAAGGAAGTCCTTTAGCCTTATAGCCCCTATACGAGCCTATATTAAGAGAGAGTTATAGGCTTTCGTTAGTCCTTTATACCGCCGAAAGATAGCCTTATCTATTAAATCTAGGCCTTTTTCGTCCACTAACCTTAACGGCCTCTAAGGCTTACCCTCTATTTAAGCCTTCTACCGTTCTTTGAAAGCTATTATTAAGGCTTCTATAGAGCGTTCTCCTTCGCGGTTACTTTTACTTAAAGCCTTTTAAGACCTTATTATATTTATAGCCTTTTCTATTATTATTATTATTTCGTACACCGCTATGCCCTTGGCAGGGCTCGTCGGTCCCTCTACTGCTATTTACACAAGGAAAACCGTACCTTAACGGC
>MU867076.1:0-187346 GCA_033725935.1 Cladorrhinum sp. PSN259
CTCCCTTGATATCAGGGAAGATCTCAGACCCTGTAAAAGCCAAGGATAGATTACATCAGTATGTCGCAAGACTCGTGGTCCTGTAGACCCTAACCTACGGACAGAACCTCCGACGGGTCCTCCATTTCTAGACCCCTATTTTCTGACATACCCCCTCAGATCCAATTAACCTGTAGGGTCTGTCTAGGTATTTATGTCTCGGGAGGTTCTTCTAGTCCTAGCTGTTGAATGAATCTACTATGATACCTAATATTTAAGGCCTTTGTTAGTCCATCTGCCACCATACTGCTTGACGGAGTATACTCTACGCTAATAGTCTGCCGCTTAACTTCCTGACGTAACCAGTGGTTATGGATATCCACACGGCGTAGCTTTGTCTGTAATGTGGCCACTTCGGCCGTAACTAGCCGTATGGTCTGGGCATTATCGCACTGGATGGTAATCCGGTGGCTATCTAGCCGTATGGTCAGTTCTTGAAGGAGTCGGCTTATAAAAAGGGCTTCTTTAGCGGCCTGTGCTAAGGCGAGAAGCTTAGCCTCGGTTGTAGACGTGGTTACTGTGTCTTGCTTATTGGCTCGCCAGCCTACCAGTCTACCAAATAACTTCATTGTATACGCCTGCGAGCTCTTTCGATCTAACGAATTGTCTGTAAAGGACGCATTACTTGCGACTACGAAGTCGTCTTCACCCCCTAGCCTTAAGGCTAATTTACGGGTATTATATAGGTAGTGTAGTATTTGGTTGGCTGCTTCGTGGTGCTGTGGTCTAGGATTGATGTTAAATCGAACGAGTCGTGAGGCGGCAAAGGCTATGTCTGGTCTTGTGATGACGGTAGCGTATAGGATAGATCCAGTCTTTTGCTGGTACCAAGTAGTCGTATATAGCTCGGCCGTGCCTTCGTATGGCAGTAATTCTGTGTGTCTTATTGGGACCTTGGGTGGCCGGCTAGTTGAAGTCCCAGCCCGTGTGATGATCTTATCGATATAGGCAGTCTGAGAGAGCCAGAGTATCCGTCTTGCCCTGTCCCGGTATACTTGGATTCTAAGGAACCACTGTAGTGGGCCTCCTCCTGTAAGCGTATACCTCTGTTGAAGTTGTTGAGCTAGTAGTCCTGCCGTACCGGTATCTTTCTTTCGGTAAGTAAAGACGATATCGTTAACGTAGAAGAATATAAGGATCCTATTGTTGATTATGATATATGGTTCGTGTGGGACTGGCTGGAAACCTAGTATACTAAGAGCATTGGTGAGCTCCTTTTGCTAGAGTAGTGGCGATTGCCGTAGGCCGTAGAGAGCCTTCTTGAGCCGTAGTATGTATTTAGGCCGTATATGGCCGTGGGGCATCCTCATATATATGGCTTCCTTGAGAATGGCATTGACGAAGGCATTGACTGCGTCGTACTGGGTGAGCTCCAGATCGAATCTTGCCGCAATAGCCATCAGTGTCCTAAACGACCGGGCGGCTAGTATAGCAGCGAAGGTGTCTTGCCCTATAGGCTTCTGCTGGTCTCTACGCATAACCACTCTTGCCTTACATTTCTGGAATCGGCCGTCTTAGTCATATTTGTAGGTATATACCCATATATAATCTAAGATCTGGTTGCGGCCAGTTTGCCGCTTCTCGATCTCTTCCTACGACCCTATCTGGGCATGGCTTAGTAGGTGGTCCTTTCAGCTTGCAGGAATTGCTCTCCGAGTGGGTGATGCCGTAGTTACCTGTGCGATATTGGCGGCAGTGGCAGATCTTGGTGATATAGGCTCGTTAGGCTATCTGGCCGTCTAGCCAGTCGCTGGGCCATTGCCTTGGTAAGAACCTGTCCTTGGTATTGCACTGGCTATATTAGCCGTCCTGCCAAGAAGACTGCTATCTAGACTTGGAACCCTGGACCAGTGGTAGCTATTATGGCGGCGGCAGTGGTAGCTATAGCTGGCCGTATTACTGTGGCTAATAAGGCGGCCTCTGGTAAATCTGGTGACGGGTATAGTTCGAAGTACGAGCTTGTGTAATAAGGGGCTTCTTCTTGGTCTTCGACTCCCTCTGGCTCGGCGTTATCGTTTGCGGCGGATTCTATAGTCATGGCGTCAGATTCGATTATCTGAATATCGTCGTCTTCGTAAATACCAGTAGGCTCAATATTATATGGCTCCTTAATAGTGATTAAGAGCTTTTATAGGTCCTTAAGCCGTATATGGATGCAGTCGTCTTTTAAAAACTGCAAGTCTCCATTAAATATTTCTTTTTCATTAAAAACGACATCTTTAATAGCGACGACTTTATTAACGACTGGATTCCAGATCCTATAAATATTCGTTAAATTATAGCCGACCAGATACCCGATCTATGCCTTTAGATTCAGCTTCGGATTCCATTCTTCGATGCCGTCTGGCTTCTTATTCTTCCCAGTCCTGGCTACCTTGGTAAGAGCAAAGGCTTTGCAGCCATAGGCACGCAGGTAGGCTTGGCTAGGCTTCCTATCTTCCACTATAGTGCCGTCTTGAAATGCCACATAGGTATGGAACCGGTCGTACGGAGTCTTCCACTTATAGGCGTATTTCGGTGTTCGATTATTTAGGCATACGGCGGCTCTGACGATCTCTGGCCATAATTCTTCCGGTAGTCGTGCCCCCATACGTATGGCGCGCGCCTTGCTGGCAATCACACCCCCTGAGCGCTCTGCGCCTCTATTCTGGGCTGGCGTATCAGGTGCAGAGGGCTCGATCCGTACTGACTGACGAAGTAGATAGGCCTTAATTAGTCAGGTATTGAATTCGTTATTATACTTTACCACTCTCGGCTTGAGTTGATATTGCCGTTCTAAGATACCGAAGAGGTTTGCTAGGGCAGTTGTTATATTTATACCTTCTCTGTTCTTTAGATAGTAGTCCCAGACTATTCCAGACTACCTGTCTATAACCAGTAGTGTATGCCTGTAGCCGTCTAGTCCTTTATCGTAATTATAGATGTCTACGGCAAGCCGTAATCCTAGGCCTTCTATATGCTAGCGAGGCTCTCGTCGTGGCAGTCGTTTGACTTTGGATATGCCACAGGCGTCGCACTCAACCATGGTTGCCCCCTTGATCCGGACGCCTATGGTATGCTGGACTAGATGTTTAAGTGCCTGTGGGCCTGGGTGGCCAAGGCGTAGGTGCCAGATGCTGGCGATGGCTTTATTTAGCCGTCGACTGGTGCAAAAGGTGTATTTATGGCGCCGGATATGGAAGCTTACCTGTGTGTAGGGACCTGGCTGTGTGTGGTGGCTGGCCGATGCCATAGATCCTGCCGATGCCATGGATCCTGCCGATGCGTATAGTGGCACGTATTCTAGGACGTATTGGTTGAAGTGGTCTGATAAGTAGCCGATAATGGAGCCGTTATTACGCCGTAAGCAGTCGTTCCCTGGACTTATGTCCTACCAGTACCCACGCCTGCGTAGTAATCGGTAAGATACCAAGTTACACGCGAATCTTGGGCAGTAGGCTATATCAAAGAGCTATAAGACGTAGGCGCCCCTTGGACTATCGAGATGAATGGCCACTTTGCCGTATCCTTGTATTAAGACTAGCTACTCTCCGGCCTAGACGTGGTCGCTAGGAAGAGCATTCTTAAAGGTAATAAACCTGCTTTTCTTATTAAATATATAGAGAGTTAATCCATAATCAAGTATTACAGAATTCTTCAAAGGGTACTCAGCTGTTAAAAAGGCTGTTTTTATAACCAGGAAACTGCCAGAGCAACGGCTAACCTTGCGGCCTAGTCAGCTCTGTAATTTTAACTGGGCTGTCAGCTTTTCCACTTCCTTTTGAAGATCTGGATTAAGTAAGGCTTCCTTGGTCCTAGACCGAAGGTGCTCTCTTTCGATAAAACCCTTTGGGGCTAATTGCGGGAAAATATAAAAGCATCTTGTAAGACGGTGGAACTGGCCACAATAAGGGCAAATTGGTAAGGAACTTACAGAGCCTGACGCCTTCTTCGGCCTCTTTTTAGGTCTTCTGCCTCTCGAACTACCCTGTCGCTTTTTACCATTCTTTTGTTCCCCCTCATCTCTACCGGAGCCGTCTTTACTGTCCTGGGCGTCCCCAGAACAGGCCTCTTTAGTGTCTTCTGCACTAGCAAAGGAGGGACCGAATGAACCTTTTGTAACCCGGTAACCTATCGGATTATAAGCTTGCACTCTAGGTCTTATAGCCTCTCTAAAGGCGTTAGCCACCTTACGGTAGGTAAGAGTTAATTACTTAGCTTACTTATGGAGCTTATAGCTGGTTGCCCAAATAGGCACCACTGCTTCCACTGCACAAATGAAATCATTAAACCAGGTAAGTGCCGAAAGGGCCTCTAGTACTTTCTTGCGTATAGCATGAGCCATAGCTTGTTCCCAGGCTTCCGACCACTTTATCGGATCCTTAGGCATACAGGTAAGCGGTTTGGCGGCCGCGCGATAGGCATCTTACGCATCGCGTAAAGCGGCCTAGCTGGAAATGCCTGTCTGCTTTTTTAGATTATTATACTACTTGCTAATTGACTTATCGGCTTCGCAGGCTATAGCGAAGTAGTGGGTACTGACTGTCTTTATCACCCACTCTTTAAGTAGTCGTATATGTTCCTTTTATTCTTTGTAATCCTTAAGCTTAATCTGGTATATAGTTATCTGGTAGTTAAGCAAGCGGTAGTTTTCGGGCGATAGATCGTCGGGATAGCCATCGACATAGCCGTCGGTCGATCCGTCGGGAGTTGGTATGTTATTAGTAGAGGCCGTACTGCCTGTGACGGTGGCACTCGACGCCGTTGCTTATATGGCCTGCGTGGCTTGCGTGCCCTGTGTGGCTTGCGTAGCCCTCGTGGCCGGCGTGGCTGGTGCCGTACGTAGGTAATTATTGATGTCTGGAGCTATGGGCTTGCGTAGGAAGGGCTCAGTGCCTTAGATAGCCTCCCAGATGTCGGCGGCGATAGCCTTGCCTCGGAATTATTGGCTCTAGGTATCCTAGTCGTCGGCAGTCGATAGGATAGCAGTCTTATCGATAGAGGATATGGTAGATCTTGGTAGATTGGATTCGTTAAGGCTTGCTGTTACTGTTTTGGCTTGGCTAATCGGCCGTTGAGCGAATGAGACTCTTAATTGTCAGATAACAGCGCCTTGGGAAATGTGCACTTGGAAAAGCAATTGATGGTTCAGATGGTTGCTTGATTGACTGATCTCCTTCTGACCAGAAGAGTGGTCTGGCTCGACCTCCCTTGATATCAGGGAAGATCTCAGACCCTGTAAAAGCCAAGGATAGATTACATCAGTATGTCGCAAGACTCGTGGTCCTGTAGACCCTAACCCACGGACAGAACCTCCGACGGGTCCTCCATTTCTAGACCCCTATTTTCTGACAGGCACCAGCCACTTGCCCTGCACCCTATACGTACCACACGTTAACATTTATAAATTTCTTCAAGGAAGTTATAAGATTCTATAAAGAAGATTATAAATAATAAACTATATTATTTACGTAAGGAACTAAGTCCTTACGATAGGAAGTGTCTAGCACTTCCTTTATTTATAGTGAAGCTATTGTTACAACCTGCACCGTGTAGGGTTCAGACTGTAAGGTAGTACGCCTGGGGTAATATGACAGGGGAATCGAAGATTATAGGACGCTCTCAGACGGGGTCAATCACTATCAACTAACAGATAGCTCTACAAAGTATCGCTTATGAGTATTATAGACAATGAACGATTGTAATTGCTTGCGTAAGGAACCAAGTCCTCACGATAGGAAGTGCCCTGCACTCACCCTACTTATAGTGAAGCTATCTACATATGTTTCCTAGGTATTTTATACCTTACTCTGTCTGCTCTGTGGTCTTGGCACAGATCACACAGAGCAACTCTCAGTGCTCTATCTGCTCTATAGTCTTAGCACAAATCACACAGAGCGACTCTCTGATTGGTTTTCTCGGGACTTGTGGGTCTTTCCATCCCTGGCCCAATGATTGGCGGTTGTCTCCGCAATGCCCTGCATTGTGGTCCGTGTGAGGAGGAGACTTACGCGCGAGGCGTAACAGCTATCTATATATATTTTCCTAAGTATTTCGTACTTTGCTCGCTCTGTTCGCTTTATGAACCCGCGATTATAGCGAGTAAGCTCCTTGCTGGTTATGCTCGCTGTGTTTGGCGGCGGGCAGAGCAGGCATATCCTAATTAGTTAATTTAGGTCTTATGGGTCCTTATATCCCTGGCCTAATCATTGTCTGTGGACTACGTAATGCCCTGCATTGTCCGTGTACGGGGAGACTTACGCGTAAGGCGTAATATTTAGGTCTCTAATAGCTTCTTAACCTCGCTTATTTCTTAATACTCTAAAATATTTTTATTATATCTTTCCTTTTCGTTACGCTATCGAAGGTATTACGCTATATACTTATTTTGGCTTTTTTTATCTTTTTATTTTAGGTCGCTAGAACTCTTTTTATTTAGTCGTACGTAGCTTAGTTACGGTATATACGCTACTTTTATACTACTCTTCTAGCTTCTTTCGTCGTTTCTTTTACTTTTAAAGACTATTACTTAGCCTTTAATCCTTTATTAACCATCTTTTTTAGTATTATATCGAGACATAGACCCAGGAGAGGATTTGGCTAGAGATAATGACGCATACCAGGGATCTCGCTGTGATACCGCCTTACCGTTAGCGCTTCCAGAAACGGGACGACAAGCTAGCTTATGTAGATAGGGGCAGGAAGGCTACTATAGGAGGAGAGGATGCGCCTATACCATATATCCCCTAAGCTATCCTGCTAGGCGAGCTACGGGAACACCGTAGGTTATATAACACCAAGTCACAGTCGTGATTAGTAGCGACGATAGGGCTATGGAAGCCGCTCTTTCCGGCCTTCTCCTTTCTATCGCGGCAGTTACGTAGTTATCAGAAGTACGAGGGACCGGTAAATTGACACTCTTGGTTTCGAGGCGGGATAGTACGCTCGAGTACGTTTCTATCACTAGCCGCTGCGATAGGCGTCAAGTGTTGCGGTCGGAGGCGTTCCTTTTTATCCGCAGATATATTTCGCTCGATTCCTTTGTGCGCGATAGTACGATAAACGCTTGACTTAGGGAATAGTCTCCAGACTCTTTTTTCCTGAACCCTTTAGCAGCTTTTGCAATCTAAATCCGCTATCTATTCATAACGATGGCACCTGTCTGCCTTGATAACTAGATCTTTTACAATCCCCCGCTAGCAACGGGCCTCAAGCTCATAAGCCGCAGTAGTTTGACACGGGATAGGGACCCCTTTATAGCCATCTCTAGGGCCTCTTTGCGTAACCCCTCCCTTTATCCGTAGCTATAGGATGCACACGATCCTCGGTATAATGGTGCCGGGGTCTCACCGGAAAATGCAATGTTAATCAGTAATGTAAAGTCTGGTTACAGTAATTCCGATAACGGCTAATCTGACATTATTTTCCCGCTACTTAAGGAGCGTTCGGTCACCGGTGGGTCCGATTCGGACGACGAATCTATATTAACCTACTAATAACCTAGTAACCTAGAGTGTCCTTTAGCGCCATCGTTAGCCTTACCCCGGGCTTTATACGCGGAGCAGGACCTACTAGCTCCAGTATCCGGCCGCTTGCTCCAGTATGCGGGCGTTTCTTGCCTAAAAGGTCTCGGGTATCCTAAGCACCCTAACGTATTTAGTTGCCTAGCGGTGAGAAAGGATGGCGTAGGGCGGAACCTAAGCGGGACATAGCTAGAGCGATATCGATAGCCTTCTATCAGGACCCGGCGTAGTGTCCCAGGCGCAATGGAGGAGATGCATACTAATCGGGTAAAGTATGGTAATATATAGCTTAGGGAGATATGAATTAAGCGACCCGAAGAAGGGATCAAGTTTATAGTTAAAGCTCGATTTAGCTTGGCTAAGAAATCCCGCAACACACCCAAGTGACACAAGCCGGGCTGCAATACGCACGTGACCGGTCTCGTGAATTCCATGTCTCCTGCTTCTGATCATCTTGATCTCGGGATAGAAGAGACCTGGTAACAACTGCCGGTGCTCATAAAAGAAGAATCTAACGGAAAGAAAAGGAAAGGAAAAGAAGAAAGAACAAGAGGGAAAAGAAAGAGAAGAAAGAAAAAAAGAGAAGAAGAGAAGAAGGAGGAGGGGGAGAGGCTAAGAAGAGGGCTATATTAACCACTCGGGCTCCTCTTGACATATAATAGGGGGAGGAGACAACTGGAGTGCAGATCTTTCAACGGGCCAAGACAAGACCGGAGCCATCCCCGAAGGAAACACAAAGCGAGAAGCGGACTTAATTGACCAAAAGTACATAAAATAGTCCCGGGTGTTCCTTATACATCTAAAACCACCCACCTAACTTACACAACAACAACCCTCTCAAACCCCAGCCCACTCCTCCCATCCATCCACCCCCTGACATACGCCTCACCAAGCAAAACAACCCCATCCCCCCTCCTCCTTCTCTCCTGCCCATCCCCACCCCACCCGGGATCCCGCTGACTCCGCCCCGCCCAGCCAAACAACCTCGTCGCCACCTGCGCCGCCCAGTTCCCGCCCATCGCCGTGCGCTTCCTGTCCCGCTCCTTCTCCGCCATCAGCTGCGGCGTCGAGAAGGCGTACGGCGTATACGTCCCGGGCACGAGCATGATGGTGTCACCTTTTCCGAGCGAGAAGGGGCCGAGCCCGACCAGCCCTGCGGTGGTCACGAAGAAAGTGCGCCAGGTGGGACTGGCGACGTTGGTGTAGTCTTTTAAGGGGCTGGGTTGTTGGTTGGTGGGGAAAGAAGGGGCGATGTCGTGGTGGGCTTTGATCGAGTCGAAGACGGCCGAGAGGCGGGCGGCGCGCGCGTCGGGGGAGAGCGAGAGGAAGGCGGTGTGGTGCGGTGCGGTGGGGAGACTTAGACGGCGGCGTTCGGTGTCGTGGTTGGTGGATTTGTCGGTGTTCCTGAGGTCGGCGGTGGTTTGGGTGATTTGCTTGTGTAGGGCGTGGAGGAAGGCGGTGGTGGTTTGGTTCTGGTCGGACGGGGCGGGGCTGGTGCCGGCCCAGATGTCGGCGAGGTTGGTGTGGGCGATGGCTTTCAGGAGGGGTTCGGTTTCGGGCTCGTCGCTGCTGCTGGTGTTGCTGCTGCTGCTACTGGGGGGGTAGGTGGTTGGGGCCGATTCGAGGTACAAGAGCATGTCGAGGAGGTCCTCTGGCAGGGGAGGATTGAACCACTGCCACACTTTGTCGACCGTGTCGATGGTGTGTGCTAGAAGAGAGAGCTCTTTGCCGTTGGCCGAGATGCGCGTGCTGTTGGGAACGGACGTGCAGGCGTTGAAGCGGCCGCCGAGGTGTTTGAAGGGGACCAGCGTGCGCGAGACGAGACTGGACGGGTCCAGGTGCCATGATGGACCGGTCGAAGGCCGCGTGTTGGTCATGAAATCCAGCGCGGCACGCGGCAGGCCGCCCATGATGGGCGTGTACTCGCTTGCCTCGCCGACATAGGAGAGAAGGGTGATGTTGTTGGGTCGGGAGAGCAGGCAGGCCTCGAGGTTGAGGAGCGCCTCCTCGGTCGAGACAGTGTAGTCTGGTGCGAGGACGGGCCAGAGAGGTTTGCTCCGGAGCTTCTCGTACTCGTCCGTCTCGGAGAGATCTGGGGGGGAGGGTGCCACGTCCTTTATGGACTGGTCGATCCTGGCTTCGTCGGCACCTATCACACCCAGTCCTGCATAGACCAAATCGCGCCGATCTGTCACCTTGCGCCCCTGGCAGGAGACGACCCACTCTTCCAGCGTCTATTTCCCGCCCGCTCGGAAATGCGACACGGAGCTCAGCATATGCGGGATAGACCCGAACTGCAGACCGAACTGGGGCCCTCCAATCTCACCAAGCCGCTCCAACACGGTCTGGAGACCAAACTTGGGCGCCGGGTTCCCTATCCAGGTCAGCATGTCCCCTAGCTTCTCGGTGGTGAACTCGGCCTCGCCGCAGAGGAAGACCACGTCGCGCGAGAGCAGAAACTCTTGGAGAGTCCACACGCGCTGGAACCAGCGCCGTGACAGGACGAAGAAGACGCCCGAGAATTTCTTGGCGAAGCGTACCCCTTTCCGGATCAGCTCCCTTTTGCCCTTGACGTTGAGTTCTATGACGTGGCCCTGATATGGTGTCTGCTCAACCGCCTGGTCGGTCTGCGTCTCTTCAGCCAGCGTGTCTTCTGCCAGAGTCTCTTCAACCTGTGCCTCTCTAACCTCTGCCTCCCCTCCAGCATCCACGGTTTCCCTGTCATTATCCAAGACATCGTTATGATCCTCTACATCAGTAACCCTCCCAAACTCCTCCCCCTTCAGCCCCTTAATAGACCGCATCAACGGCCCCGGCACCGCCCCCAGCCAGACAACCACATCCTTCGCCTCGCTATAGATGCGCCCCATTATGCTCACCTGCGCGGCCCTCTCCTCCACATCCGCCTGGTTCATGCACACGGCATTAATCCAGTACGTCCCCACTACACCATTACCAGGCGTAATCCGGCGGCGCAGCTGCACCAGCGCGTCCTACAGGTTGGGCAACACATCGAGCCATTGCGTCTCGTTGCAAATCACCGGCCGCGTCTCCTCGTGCCGGTTAGCAATAGCTTCCGTCATGGTCGCGTGCTGCACAAACGGCGGGAACCAGCGCTTGCGGCCCGAGCTGTTACTGGTGCTCGAAAGAGGGCGGGCCGAGGTCATGGCGTCGACCTGGTCCTTGTTGCACCAGTTGACGTCGCGCTTCCATGAGTAGGACAGGGCCGTGTAGGTTGGCTTGTCGGCGAGGTCGACGATGGAGAAGGTGACTTTTAGTGGGGATTTATCGTCGCCTGGGTGGAGGTGGAGGAGGCGGATTGACGAGGGTGTTGGGAGGGGGTTGTAGATGTAGGGGGTGAAGTTGGTGGAGGAGGAAGGGAGAGTGATTGGCGTTGTGCCGTCGTCGCTGCTGGTTTTGGTGGAGTACAGGATGGAGTCGAGCCAGGCGTTGAGGAGACGGCTGGCGATGGTTTCGAAGGCGCCCATTTTTGAACCCGAGTTTGGAATAATTGTTGTTTCTTATTTCTTTAGTAGTTGGGTTATTGTGAGTAATTTGCATCTTTCTCATTCTACACGCAAGTTTTCAACACGACGGTGACTTCATATATTCACTCAGATCTACACAAGTTCCTTGCATTTGGCGATGCTTGGAACTTGAATGCGAATATTAAAACCGAAATCCGAGCTGAGGCGTAAGGCAAACACCAGCCACAACAAAGCCAGTGACGTCATAAGTCATCGATAACGCTGATTCGTCTTTTCTTTTCTCAACTCGGGAGTGAACCGGGAGGTCTCCTGAGTGGTCGGCCGATCGGGCACCATTTGGGACATGTTTGCCGTTTGTTCATGAGGCTATGCTGATGATCGAGTTGGCTTCAATTTTTAAGACGCCTTGGTTGTTGCACTCTCTCGAAACGCATTGCCAACTATAGAAAAGCCCACGGGAGGTATTGAATGCCTCAGTGATAGCGTGCTATAATTTTCTCCCATGTTGAAGGGGGAAAGGACTTTTGTCTTTATCTTTAGACTGTAGGGCGGTGGACTGAGCGGGTTCCAGCAAGTTGAGCACCTGCTCACATTCTGCGTCTGCCTCAAAGGCGAATTAAGCTCGCCTTGGACGGCTTTCTGGAGAGCGGGTGTTTGTTCATCTCGAAGAGGGCCGACGTGGTGATGGGGGGCGGTTGGCATTGACTCTGAAATGTGTATTAATCACATTGGAGCGGCCCGCTGAATGATCCCGCAGAAGAGCAAGAGAAGGAACTCACGCCAAGAGGAAACCAATAAAATACCTAGACAATCTACCGCCCGCGTTAGGAACATGTTAGGAAGGGGTCAACAGGACGGCCCCTACGCGTGCCTTCCTCATTCAATATGCACCTTCTACAACGAGTGATGTAAACCTCGTCAACGACTGAAAGAGCAAGAAGACCGACCAGTCTACCACCTTATAAACCCCATTTCCTTGCTCTCCTCCTTCATATTCATCCTTTCTTTCATGCCCGCGAAGAATCAGCAATCGGATCGAACTCGTCCCTCATCCAGCATACCGCCATCCGATGAAACCTCTCCGTCACTCTGTACGGCCGTGGATCAGTCCACTTGGGCAAGCCGTGCAGGAGCCTCACCCCATTGCATCGTACGCCCAAAACCTCCCCAGCATGTCACCTTTGTCTTTTTCTCTTCAAACGAAAACCCAGTCCCCCAGACCACATTCCTTTTCCAAACCATACTGAGTAATATAGACCTTAAAGTACCTAATCATCAATGCACAGATTAGAATCCAGTCACAGACAGAGCATCCTGGCAAGCTGCAGAGCAGCGCAAACGAGTGTCCGCGGTATCATTGTTTAAATGTTCTGCAGCAGCCAGTTTCGCGTCCTATTGTGACTTATACAGTGTGCTGTTCCACCGCCTTGTACAGGGACTTGACCGGAAGCAAGTGCTACAGTTTGTCCAGCGCATTGCAATGTTGGCGTCACCAAAAGGTTGCCCACATCAATCGCACTGGTAACCGCCTGTTGCGATCCTCAACGGCCATGCCCGTAACGGTATCGAATTTCCTGAGTTAACCTTTTTACGCCTGACTTTACCATCGATCATACGCCAAAATCCCATTTCGGCCTGAGCCCCGGAGGAGCGAGTGCTAAGGGTTAATCGAGAGCAATCATCGGAGCACTCGCCAACTTTGCTACGTGCACCCAACTGGTAGGGCCTGGCAGCTACCACTGTAGAGGGGCCCATTTCTGCAAGGTAAAATGACGGAATTTAATGTAAAGCGACCATAACCGGGCGGGAGCTAGCGGAAGCCGTCAAACCTGTGTCGTGAAGCCGTAAAATAGCGCTAAATTCATTCAAAACACGTTTTTACGCGTTTTCGCATTCGAAGCCTATATTATAAGTGCACTCCTTGGCTAGCCAGTCTGCTGGGAGGAAGCAATCTCGAACCGTTATTTTAGGCCCGATTTGACTAAATTCTACGGCGCAGTGTAATTACTTCGTGGACTGTCAGACTGGCATTGTTAAATCGACATTGAGTATTTTCCTGATGAAAAAAAAAACGAATGAAAGAGAAATTACCCACGACCATTCTTTTCGCAACTTCGAGATGTTTGTTAAACAACTGAGCTGAGAGCAGAGCAACTCGCCGGAGGTTGCGCTGTATTGCCTTTACGGTTTTACGGCTTGCCCGCTTCTTAACTAACCTTAGTCCTAAGCACTTTAATATAGCTATCGATACGCTTTTATATAGCTAAAGTACGGCCGATTACGCGCTTAGATCAGGGGGTAGCGATGATTTTAAGACCTAATCAAACGCTTTATTTCCTAATAATATACTTAACTGGCGCAGTTTCTAGGCTTATATCATAAAAACTATTCAGAGGAGTAATTAGCTAGAGGGCTAATAAATAAGATACGGTTACTACGTTAATTACAGAGGCTAAGCTTTTTGCCCTATTATAAGTAATTAAGGAAGCAATATTTACTAGCTACTTAATTAAGGAGCTAGGTATAGGATTTAATAACAGAGGAACCATTAAGCTCTAGGATAATAATTAATAGATTATACGGCTGGTTACGGCTAAAATAGCTACGTTAAAGACTAAGTTACGGCATATTGACACTTATAATTACTGGTTAAGAGAGAGGGCCTTATATAAGGAGATCTCAGTGGCTTATATACTTACTAATAGTATATTAGTGTTACAACCTGCACCGGGTAGGGTTCAGACTGCAAGACAGTACGCCTGGGGTAATATGACAGGGGAATCGAAGGTTGCGGGACGCTCTCAGACGGGGTCTATCACTGTCAACTAACAGGTAGCTCTACAAAGTATCGCTTATGAATATTGTAGACAATGAACGATTGTAATTGCTTGCGTGAGGAACCAAGTCCTCACGATAGGAAGTGCCCAGCACTCCCCCTACTTATAGTGAAGCTATCTACATGTGTTTCCTAGGTATATTGTACCGTGCTCAGTGTGCTCGGTGGTCTTGGCAACTGATCGTACTGAGCAACCTTCTGAGTCTCGGGTGCTCAGTGTGCTCAGTGCTCTTGGCGACTGGTCGCACTGAGCACCTCCTAATTGGTTGTCGGGGACTTTGTGGGTCTTCTCATCCCTGGCCCAGTGATTGGCTGTGGACCACACAATGCCCTGCATTGGAGTCCGTGTGCGGGGGAGACTTGCGCGCGAGGCGTAACAATTAGCTGACGGGCTTACTAAAGCGCTGCCTAAGGAAGGCTTTAAACACTTCAAGGAGTAGATAGGAATTAAAGTCATTAATAAGGTATTGCCTGAGAGAGAGAGGAAGGCTATTATAGTAGACTTAGAAGACTTGAAGGACTGCTTTCCTAGCGGTGAAGTAGAAGCTTGAGAGAAGGTATTATAAGGAAATAGGT
Organism: Cladorrhinum sp. PSN259; assembly: GCA_033725935.1. Taxonomy (NCBI): domain Eukaryota; kingdom Fungi; phylum Ascomycota; class Sordariomycetes; order Sordariales; family Podosporaceae; genus Cladorrhinum; species Cladorrhinum sp. PSN259. The sequence continues at coordinate 14,442 of MU867076.1, forward strand.
GAAATATACGCCAGGTTAGCACTTAGAATGCAGAGCACTACAAGGGAAAAGGGCTGAAAAGCAGCGAAAACGCTATAAATTGTCGTATTACGTATAAAACCCACTAAAAGGAGGCTTTAATATAGGTAGCCAGCTAAAAGCGTTACTTATAGCTGAGAGGGTGTGTCAAAGAGGAAAGGTCTAATTCTGGATTATTTCCTGGCACCTTGGCAAAAGCCAGGGTACCAGCCCCTGCAAGGAGGGCAAAGACCCACCTAGCCACACCTGAGCAAGTCCAAGGCAAATAAGCCCACAAAAAGGGGTCTTGGCTCAGGAGCACAGTTTTGATCAATACAAGCAATTTTGCAGCTTTTGACCCCCCTGAAGTGGAACGTTATTGCAGGCAATATTCACGGGTACCGGTGAACCTATTGGCTCCCGATTATGAAATGTAGATTAGTTAGCGAGAGTAAATGGTTGCTTAGTTACAGACGCGTAGAGTAGGGCATCCGGTTATGATAAGAGGTCTGGACAGTCCTATAGGACCATCGTTAGGTCTTAACCTAAGCTATGCCAATATTAGCATAGTACTAAGGTCGCTCTTAGCATGGGACTAAGGCTATACTCAGTGTAGGATTAAGGCTGTGCTTAGCGCGGGACTAAGTCTCACAGGTGTGTAAGTGCCCAGCGCACCTGGCACTTACCTACACTACAGACTTGCAAGGCACTTGGTACATACCTGGCACCGTATACTTGCTACAAGTTAACATTAACAAAGCTAAAAGTCAAGGAGGAAAGGCTCGAACCCTAGTCCCATTCGGGGGAATGCAGCCCGCTTAGCCCCCTGTATCCGGCGCTAACGCTCTCAATGGGAGCTTGTTAGTGACGAGGAAGCCTAAGAGACATTAGAAGAAGAGGAGGAGGATCAGGTCGAGGAGAAAATAGTAGTAGTTGAGGCTGAAGAAGAAGTTGAAGAAGACGAGCCCCTACGTATTGAGATCAGAATCAAGCGACGCCCACGCCGTGGATTACTGTGTGTTGGAGACGAGCGTCTCGCAAAGCGACGCAATATTGTTACGCCTCGCGCGTAAATCCCCCGCACACGGACCACTATGCAGGGCATTGTGGGACTATGACCAATTATTGGGCCAGGGATGCGAAGACCCACGAAGTCCCGATGCAACCAATCAAGATGTGCCTGCTCTGATCGCTGCTAAGCACAGCGAGCACGGCGAGCAAGAAGCTTGCTCGCTATGATCGCGGATCTACAGAGCGAGCAGAGCGAGCAAGGTATAATATATACAGGAAATATATGTAGATAGCTTCACTATAAGTAGAGGAAGTACTGGGCACTTCCTATCGTGAGGACTTGGTTCCTTACGCAAGCAATACAATCGTTCATTGTCTATAATACTCAAAGCGATATTTTGTAGAGCTACCTGTTAGTTGATAGTAATTGACCCCGTCTAAGAGCGTCCCGTAACCTTCGATTCCCCTATTATATTACCCCAGGCGTACTGCCTTGCAGTCTGAACCCTACTCGGTGCAGGTTGTAATACGTTACTTGCGTCATTTAAGATCGAACGTTATGCTCAGATATTACGAATAACCTTTAATATGGCTTCTACTTCCGCCAATCCCTCTACCGTTAACCCGAACGTTGACGAGGGAGAAGTCTAACTTCCGGATATTACCCCGCCTAGCGATGACGAGTCCGATGAAGAAAAGGTTCCGAAATTGAACCTTGAGGAGAAGATTAATATTATTAGACGGAAACTCCTCGGAATGGAAGAAGCCCTGATAGCGAAGAACGAACTTAAGGAACTTAAGGAGGAAATTATGCGTCTCTAGACCGCCGTCGTAAGCAAGCGTATTAATAGGACCGATAACGTTCTTAAAATCGCAGCTAAGGTCAGTAAACCTCCTATTTTTAGCGGTAATAAATAAGAATTTCCGTCCTGGATCTCGTACGTCAGAACTAACCTCCGATTCTATAATATTAAAGACCCCGAGTCTTAACTCTTTTATGCTGCCAGTTACCTCGGAGGAGACCCTAAGTAATAGTTCGACGGGATCTTTAGGAATTACTTCGATTACGCCGAAGATAAGAGAGAGACCCTTACTTAATAAATCTTTAAGGAAGGGCTAAGTAAGTTTAAGGAAGAAATTAAGAAAATATATGGCGAACCTGACGAGGAGAAGGCCGCCGAAGATCGTTTAGAGCGATTGGTGCAAACGGTATTAGCCGCAGTATACGCGATATTATTCCGTCGCGACGTTTTTAGGGTGAATTGGGCAGAAGCAGGCCTGAAGAATAGGTTCTATAGGGGACTAAAATCTAAGGTTAAGGACGAATTTATTAAGGAGGACCGATACGCTTTATCGCTCGACGATTATATTAATAAGGCCATTATCGTCGATAATCGTATCTTCGAGAGAATAATAGAGGATAAGGGCGTTTATAAGGACCCCCGCTTCCTTAAGGCCAATACCCCTAAGAAATATTAGTATAAGAGTACTTTGACTAGAATATACCCAGGACCTATAGATATCGGCGCAGTATAATACAATAACCAGCGTAAGTATGGCGATAAGCCTAAGGACAAGTCTAAAGTCAAATGCTTTAATTATAATAAAATGGGTTACTATGTACGAGATTACCGTGCCTTTAGAAGGTTTAAACTAGTATCCGAATAGAAGTATATATAGTTTGCCGAGAACGATCGTACTGTTAGGATGGCTTGGTAAGATAACGACGACGATACCTTCGTACTTACCTACGACGGCTTTAATAAGGAAGAATATACTAGCGAGTTAGAATAATATATATTACCTTTACCCGACGATAGCGAAAACTCGGAACCTGAGGGAACGATCGACTACCCCTTAAAGCTAGATATAAGCAGAGATATAGGCTAGTAGGTTACCTTAGAAGATATGGTAGAGAGCTTTACGGTGACTGGGAGAGTCGTAAAGGATATCCGAGAGACAGTGGTCATCCGAGAAAAGGGAGGACGATCCGATAATATACCCCTCGCCTTACCTACCTATATCCTATACCTACGCGTCGCCTGGTTTAACTGTATCTACGATAACTGCATTTATTACTATAGATATAAGGTTTTTCACGAATTCTTTCCCGTACGCCTGAATAACGAACCTATTTTTAAGGTTCATAAAGCAGGATCAGATGACGAATGGAATTTTAGGATATCAATAGAACGCGTAAATATTTTCTATATAGAAAGCCAGGTACTTATAGAATATTGGGATAAGGATAAACCCGATTATAAGGATTGCTTATACGTATAATGCGTCAGATACAAGAGAGAAAAAGCCAGAGAATGGCATAGACGGAGAACACGATAAAATTCTAACCTTATTATGGCGCTACGATCGGGAAACGGCCAACGGGCCTCCCCAGGCCCAAGTGGATCAGACTAATTCCATACCGACGGATTATAACTCGCATTAGGAGGCCGCGAGCCGGATTTAATAAAAAGACTTCTATAGCGTATTACGAAATAGTCGCTAGAGCTATAGTATTAGGCAACGAGAACGCCTTAACTGTAGAAGTTCGATAGAAGGACTCTAAAGGAAAGGAATACTGAGCCATTATAGTGATCGACTTAGGGAGCACGATTAATATTATTAATCCTTCGTTTGTGAATAAAACAAGGATACCGTGGGCTAAAAAGAAATAACCTTATCGAATAAGGACCTACGAAGGGCAAACGGCCAATTATAATAGTGGAATTAGTTTACGGGAAACGATACTTTTAATTACAGTGGATAATAACTTATAAAAAATGAATTTTAATATCCTACCGACAGGTCCCAAATGCGATATGATTTTAGGACATCCGTGGTTAAAGAAATACAACCCGGATATCGACTAGGAGAATAGCCATCTCAACTCTAGGCTTGATACCAAACGGGTGAATAAAATAGAACTAGATAGGGCTCCCAGGTGCCCAGAGGGACAAAAGATCCCCTATAAGCAAATAAGATATATAAGCCACGATAAGCTGATATTAATTAATAGAGTAAGACTTAAGAAAGGACCCTCGCACCTTAAAGAACCAAAATAATAGATAATGTATATTAGACTAGAGAAGCTAGAGGATAACCCGAATAACGATCCGGGATACGAACTTCTTAAGGAGAAGGAAGACCTTAGTAATATTCTAAGGGAATACTATAATTTTACCGTCTTTAGATATAAGATGAAGAACGAGCTCCCCGCGAGAACCTCTTTCGACCACGAAATTTGACTGAAGGAAGGAGCTAAATTACGATACTATAAAACATATTACCTAAGACTACGACAAGACCAGGCCTTATAAGAATATATTAAGGAGAATTTATTAAAAGGGTTTATTCGGAAGTCGCAAAGCGAAGCGGCCTATCCTATTTTATTTATACCTAAGAAAGGGACAATAGACTTAAGACTTATAGTTAATTATCGCTAATTAAACGAGGAAATAATTAAGAATAGGTATCCGCTGCCGCTTATTAGGAAAATAAAGGACAGATTAGCTAGCGCCCAATAGTTTAGTCGTCTTAATCTTCCGATAGCCTTTAGCTATATCCGGATTAAGGAAGGGGACGAGTAGAAAATAGCTTTTAGGACTCGCTACGGGCACTTTAAGTACCAGATTATGCCTTTTAGACTCACTAATGCCCTGGCGATATTCTAAAGCATAATCGACCATACCTTATGCCTTTATCTAGATCGATTTGCCTTTATATACTTAGACGATATCTTAATTTATTCTAAGACGCTTAAGGAGCATTAGGAATACGTGCGACAGATTTTATAAACGCTATAAGACGCGGGATTATTAGTAAATCTACGTAAGAGCGAATTTTACGTGCAGAAAACGATTTTTCTTAGATTCGAGATCTTTCCGGGAGAAATCCGAATAGAACTAGCTAAAATTACGGTAGTTAAGGACTAGCTAACACTAATAAACCAGAAAGAAGTTAAGATATTTATCGGATTTATTAACTTTTATAAATCCTTTATTAAAGGATTCGGTAAAATCGCTAAACCCTTATATAAGCTTATTAGCGAAGGATATCTATTTAAATAGAAATAAAAACAATAAGACGCCTTTGACCAGCTTAAAAAAGCTATTAATAGCGAGCTAATATTACGGATGCCAGATTTTAGCAGACCTTTTTAAGTCGAGACGGATATATTAGACTTTGCTATAAGAATAAAGCTTTATTAATATTTTAACGACGGGCGATACCCCGTAGGATTCGTTTCGAAGAAAATCTCTAAACCAGCACTCAATTATCCAATTTATAATAAGGAGCTTATAGCCGTTATCGAGGCATTCGATAAATAGAGACCTTATCTTAGTAGGATTAAGGAACCAGTGGATATTTTTATAGACTACCGGAATTTAAAATACTTCGTTACTAAGGAACTAAGTCCTAAATAAATACGATAGGCAGAATTCTTAGCCCCTTTTAATTTCCGCATCTATTACGTTAAGGGAAAAGAAAATATTAGAGCAAATGCGCTTAGTAAAAGACCCGATTATAAAGGTAACGAGAAGTACGATACAGTACCATTTTTCAAGGAAAAAAACGGAACCTTAGAATACGCAATTCAGATCTGGGAGGACTGCGCCAGAACCTACCATATAAAGTAGGAAGATTACGAATTTTAGGCTAAACGACGAGATATCGACGAAGATAAAATAGAAGAACTAGAGTTACGAATAGGACCCGAAGATAATAACCTAATATAGTACCTTAATAAAGCATACGTACTAATGGATAAGAGACGAGCGTATGTTACTAAACTATACGAAAATAAACTTGGAGGATACCTAGGCATTAAGAAGACGCTCGAACGCGTATAATAACACTACGCGTTCCTAAGAATGAAAAAGGTAGTAAAAGAGATGGTTAGAGAATACGAAATATGCATTAAGAGTAAGGCGGCAAGATACAAGCCGTATAGACTACTCGAACCTTTCCTTACCGCAGAACGAATATAGGGATCCATATCGATGGACTTTATTATTAAGCTCCCCGACTTAATGGTACCAGATAGAATAGACGTTAAATACGATTCTATCTAGGTAATGGTTAATAGACTCATTAAATGGGCCTATTTTATACCCTTTAAAGAAACCACTACGGCAGAATAACTAACCTACCACTTCGAACGGAATATCGTGAGCTAATACGGGCTGCCAGATAATATTATTTCGGACAGAGATAAGTTATTTATATTTAAGTTTTAGCAAGCCTTAATAAAACGACTGGACGTTAAATCTAAGCTTTCGACCGCGTTTTACCCCTAGACCGATAAATAGACCGAACGACTTAACTAGGTTATTAAACAATACCTTCGGTACTATATTAATTTTAAGCAGGATAACTGGGTTAACCTGCTACTAATAGCGTAATTAGTATATAACTCTAGCAATATAGAGTCAATAAATATATTACCATTCTTCGCTAATTACAGGTATTAACCAGAGCTACGTTAGGGACTAGTAGCTAATGTACCTAAAGCAGCGGTATGTGCAGGACGGTTGCAAGAAATGCACGATATGCTGAAGGAAATACTCGAATTCGTCCAGGAACGAATACGTATCCACTACGACAAATATAGGGTCGAGGGACCTCCCCTCGAGGAGGGAGATAAAGTGTTTCTTCTCATACGTAACCTCCATATAAAACGACTAAGTAGGAAACTCAATTTTAAAAAAATCGGACCGTTTAAAATTAAAAGGAAAGTTTCGATATTAAATTATGAACTTATCCTATCCGATTCTATAAGAGTACGAACTAAAGTATTCTATATTTCCTTATTTAAATCCGCACTAAGAAGAGCTAGACTCGAGACGCAGCTCGAGGTAATTAACGACGAAGAAGAGTTCGACGTCGAAGATATCCTAGATTCCCGAATCAGCAACAACGAACTTTAATATCTTATTAAATAGCTTAATTACGGACTAGAATCTAACTCGTAAGAACCTATCGATCTTTTAGACTGCTCGGAAAAGCTCTAGCAATTCTACCGACAGAACCCAGATCGACCTAAGATGCAAAATTTAGATCCAGATTCGACTAGTCAACCCCTAAGGACATAAGCTAGTCAGGGTTATCAACGTCCCTAAAGGACAGTTAAAGAAGATCGCCCATTAAGATTAGGAACCCCGATCCCGGAATAGTGGCGAAAGGAGCTACCTATTCTCCCGTCTCCTCCTCCCGTAAAAGAGTAGACTCCCGAAGAAAAGCCTTATAGGCCTTTCCCTTCAGAGCACGAGATTATTCTTCTAACCGTGCAATCTTTGCAGTCGCTTCCTTCAGAACTAATACTGCAGCCTCGCGCTTACGATCAAGGCGACGTTTCTCTTCTAAAATACCCTAAAGTATTTGAAAAAGATTACCTAGAATATTATAAGCAAAGTCCCGACCCGCTAAAAGGCAATTCTAGCAAGATAAGCTTCGGTTAGAAACCTTATAATCGGATAACCGTAAACGTAAATAACACGAACAATTTATGGGCATGGCGAAACCAAACTCGTCGGTAAATTTAGCGTTATTAAGGCGACGTTCCTTAAAAGACCGCTATTACGATTTCTTTTTCTATTAAGGTTTCTTCTATACCCTGTTAGCGGATATTTTGAGGAATGGATGAAAGGGAGAACTTATAGTCATAACGACAAATTTCCTAGCGTCAAAAAGTCTTCGAGGCGAAGACTATAGAGGAGGGGAAACGTGTTACGCCTCGCGCGTAAATCCCCCGTATACGGACTATTATGCAGGGTATTATGGGACCATGACCAATTATTGGGCCAGGGATGCGAAGACCCACGAAGTCCCGATGCAACTAATCAAGATGTGCCTGCTCTGATCGCTGCCAAGCATAGCGAGCACGGCGAGCAAGAAGCTTGCTCGCTATGATCGCGGATCTATAGAGCGAGCAGAGCGAGCAAGGTATAATATATATAGGAAATATATGTAGATAGCTTCACTATAAGTAGAGGAAGTACTGGGCACTTCCTATCGTGAGGACTTGGTTCCTCACGCAAGCAATACAATCGTTCATTGTCTATAATACTCAAAGCGATACTTTGTAGAGCTACCTGTTAGTTGATAGTGATTGACCCTGTCTGAGAGCGTCCCGCAACCTTCGATTCCCCTGTCATATTACCCCAGGCGTACTGCCTTGCAGTCTGAACCCTACTCGGTGCAGGTTATAACAAATATACGGAGCCGTACCGGCAATACCATGGTTGACGAGCCACAGACTGGTTCGAGTATGGGAATTGCTTCAAATTCTACGAGGATCAGGTCTGGCCGGGTCGTAGTCCTAACAAACAAGAGGCGGTATGCAGATGTCTCCCATACTGGAGGTCGTGGGTAGATAGAGAATTAGCAAATACATTAAATACACTTGATCACCTAAAAAAACTTCGTCGTTTTTTATGTTGGTCTTTTTCTGTGGCCTTGGTTGTCTATTTTATTGGAATTTTGATGCCTCTATAATGCCGAAGATGATTGGGATGATCAGGCATAACCCTGAAAATTAGAGACTTTTCCGTATATAACCCTGGAAGGGGGTGCCCATGGATTAAAAATGGGGGTGCCTACCGATCAAAGGGGTGCCCAAATATCCATATGGGGGGTGCCCGCCTATAACTTGCCAATGATCAAGGATGAATCGACATTGTGAATCATCGTAGTCCGATCGTGGGAACGCTTCCCGAAAAAAATCGCCGGCGAGAACATGTTTTAGAAATCACCAACCCAAGCTGCAACTCTTGGCATCAAGATAAGATTGTTGGATGTCAGGTGACGACCACCTGGCCGGTGCTGTGGGCGGACTACCTAGGCCTTAAGGCTTAGAAAACCTTCCACTTTTCGTAGCCTAGTTTTAGTTTTCCCAAGAACATCAGCTTTTCAGGGTGTCCGGATTACCAAGTCGGAACTAAAAAAAAAAAAAAAAAAAAAAAAAAACCAGATCTGATAAAATAACCGGATAAAACAAGCGGCCATAGTACCTAGCCTAGATAGCTAAGACTATTATATTTCGCGCTTGCCCGAAAAATGGACAAGACTAGGGCGGCCTACCAGGCCTTAACCATCTATACCACCTATCTTAAGCACGAAAGGATCCGAGTTAGACCATCTAGCCGGAACCCTTACATAATCCGATCTCCAGAAAACCTTTTAAACAGTACATAGAAACATATAAAACGACAAAAATGCAAATTACCGTTTCTACAATTCTCCTCTTTCCTCGAACTAAACAAACCCTAACTTTATAAAAACTCAAACAACACTTTACCAAAAACAATCAAAGATGGGAAAAGCAGGCCTTTTTAATATCTTCAAACTCTTCAAGAGCAAGAATGCCAAGAATAAGGAGAATAATGCCATGATGCAACAGCAAACCTAAGGATTCGCCGCCTAACCTCCTCGGCACAATATCTAAAACGGACAGGTCAGACATCGTCCTGCTGCTGGTATATTGTTACGCCTCGTGCGTAAATCCCCCCGCACACGGACTCCAATGCAGGGCATTGTGGGGTTCATAGCCAATCACTGGCCCAGGGATGGAAAGACCTATAAGTCCTAATGCAGCTAATTAGAAGGGACTCGACCGACTCGATATTCGAGTCTATCGAGTTATATACAGACCTACCGACTCGATAGACTCGATGGTCGAGTCTCTCGAGTTAGGATACAATATACCTAGAAACATATATAGATAGCTCCACTATAAGTAGGAGAAGTGCTAGGTACTTCTTATCGTGAGGACTTAATTCCTTACGTAAGCAATATAATCGTTCATTATCTACAATATTTAAAGCGATACTTTATAAAGCTACCTATTAGTTAATAGTGATTAATCCCGTCTGAGAGCGTCCCGTAACCTTCGATTCCCCTGTTATATTACCCTAGGCGTACTGCCTTATAGTCTGAACCCTACCCGGTGTAGGTTGTAATACGTTGCTTGCGTCACTTAAGATCGAACGTTATGCTTAGATACTACGAATAACCCTTAATATAGCTTCTACTTCCGCCAATCCCTCTACCGTTAACCTAAACGTCGATAAGGGAGAAGTCTAATTTCCGGATATTACTCCGCCTAGCGATAACGAGTCCGATGAAGAAAAGGTTCTGAAACTGAACCTTAAGGAGAAGATTAATACCATTGGACGGAAACTCCTCGGAATGGAAGAAGTACTGATGGCGAAAGACGAATTTAAGGAACTTAAGGAGGAAATTATGCGCCTTTAAACCGTTATCGCGAGCAAGCGTGCTAATAAGACCGATAACGTTCTTAAGATCGTAGCTAAGGTCGGTAAACCTCTTATTTTCAGCGGTAATAAATAAGAACTCCTATCCTGGATCTCGTACGTTAGAATTAACCTCCGACTCTATAATATTAAGGACCCCGAGTCTTAATTCCTTTACGCTGCTAATTACCTCGGAGGAGACCTTAAGTAATAGTTCGACGGGATCCTTAGGAACTACTTCGATTACGCCGAAGACGAAAGGGAGACCCTTACCTAATAGATCTTTAAAGAAGGGTTGAGTAAATTCGAGGAGGAAATTAAGAAAATGTACGGCGAGCCTGACGAGGAAAAGGCCGCCGAAGATTGCTTAGAGCGATTAGTGCAAACGATATTAGCTATAGCGTACGCGATATTATTCCGTCGCGACGCTTTTAAGGTGAATTAGGCAGAAGCAGGCCTAAAGAATAGATTCTATAAGGGACTGAAACCTAAGGTTAAGGATGAACTTATTAAGGAGGACCGATACGCCTTATCGCTCGACGACTATATTAATAAAGCTATTATCGTTAATAATCGCATCTTCGAAAGAATAATGGAGGATAAGGGCGTTTATAGGGACCCCCGCTTCCTTAAGACTAATACCCCTAGAAAGTACTAGTATAAGAGTACTTCGACTGGAACTTACCCTAGACCTATGGATATCGGCGTAGTATAATATAATAACTAGCGTAAGTATGGTAATAAGCTTAAGGATAAGTCTAAGGTTAAATGTTTCAATTATGACAAATTAGGTTATTATGCACGAGATTGTCGTGCCCCTAGGAAGTTCAAACTAGTGCCTGAATAGAAGCGTGTGCAGTATGCCGAAGACGATCGTACTATCAGGATGGCTTGGCAGGATAGCGACGACGATACCCTCGCACCTACTTACGACGGCTCTAACGAGGAAGAATACACTAGCGAGCTAGAATAATACATATTACCTCTACCCGACGATAGCGAAAACTTAGAACCCGAGGGAACGATCGACTATCCCTCAGAGCTAGATATAAATAGAGATATGGACTGGTAGGTTACCTTAGAAGATATGGCAGAAAGCTTCACGGTGACCGGGAAAGTCGTGGAAGATATCCGGGAGATAGTGGTCATCCGAGAAGAGGGAGGACGAACCGACGACATACCCTTCGCTTTACCTACTTATATCCTACACTTACGCGTCGCCTAATTCGATTATATCTACGATAATTACATTTATTATTATAAATATAAGGTTTTTTACGAATTCTTTCCCGCTTGCCTGAATAATGAACTTATTCTTAAGGTCCACGAAGTAGGATCAGATGACGAATGGAATTTTGGGACATTAACAGAACGTGCTAATATCCTCTATATGGAAAGCCAGGTACCTATAGAATATTGGGATAAGGATAAACCTGACTATAAAGATTGCCTATACGTATGGTGCGTCAGATATAAAAGAGAAAAAGCCAGAGAATGGCATAGACGGAGAACACGATAAAACTCTAACCTTATTATAGCGCCACGATCGGGAAACGGCTAACGGGCCTCCCTAGGCCCAAGTGGATCAGATTAATTCTATACCGACGGATCATAACTCGCATTAGGAGGCCGCGAGCCGGATCCAATAAAAAGACCTCCATGGCGCATTACGAAACGGTCGCTAGAGCTATAGTATTAGGTAACGAGAACGCCTTAATTATAGAAATTCGATAGATAGACTCTAAAGAAAAGGAGTACCGGGCTATTGTAGTGATCGACTTAGGGAGCACGATTAACATTATTAATCCTTCGTTTGTGAACGAAATAAGGATGCCGTAGGTTAAAAAGAAATAACCTTACTGAATAAGGACTTACGAAGGGCAAACGGCTAGTTATAATGGTGGAATCAGTTTACGGGAAATAATATTCTTAATTATAGTAGATGATGACCTATAGGAAGTGAATTTTGATATCCTACCTATAGGTCCTAAGTGCGATATGATTTTGGGACATCCGTGGTTAAAGAAATATAACCCGGATATCGACTGGGAGAATGGCCATCTTAACTCTAGGCTTGATACCAAACGGGTGAATAGAGCTGAACTGGATAGGGCTCCCAGGTGCCTAGAGGGATAAGAGATCCCCTGCGAGCAAATAAGACATATAAGCTATGACGAGCTGATGTTAACTGATAGAGGAAGACCTAAGAAGGGACCCTCGTACCCTAAAGAACTAGAATAATGGGTGATGTATGTTAGACCAGAGAAACTAGAGGATAACCCGAGTGACGACTCGGGGCACGAATTCCCTAAGGAAAAGGAAGACTTTAGCAATATTCTAAGGGAATATTATAGTTTTACCGTCTTTAGACATAAGATGAAGAACGAGCTCCCCGCGAGAACCTCTTTCGACTACGAAATTCGACTGAAGGAAGGAGCTAAGTTGCGATACTATAAAGCATACTACCTAGGACCACGACAGGACCAGGCCTTATAAGAATATATCAAGGAGAATTTACTAAAAGGGTTTATTCGGGAGTCGCAGAGTGAAGCGGCCTATCCTATTTTATTTATACCTAAGAAAGGGATAATAGACTTGAGGCTTATGGTTGATTATCGCTAACTGAACGAGGAAATAATTAAGAACAGGTATCCGCTGCCGCTTATTAGGGAGATGAAGGACAGATTGGCTGGCGCCTAATGGTTCAGTCGTCTTGATCTTCCGATGGCCTTTGGCTATATCCGGATTAAGGAGGGGGACGAGTGGAAAATAGCTTTCAGGACTCGCTACGGGCACTTTGAGTACCAGGTTATGCCTTTTGGACTCACCAATGCCCCGGCGATATTCTAAAGCATGATTGACCATACCTTACGCCCTTATCTGGATCGATTTACCTTTGTATATTTGGACGATATCTTGATTTATTCCAAGACGCTTGAGGAGCACTAGGAATATGTGCGATAGATTTTATAGACGTTATAAGACGCGGGATTATTAGTGAATTTACGTAAGAGCGAATTCCACGTATAGAAAACAATTTTTCTTAGATTCGAGATCTCTCCGGGAGAAATCCGAATGGAACTAGCCAAAATTGCGGCAGTCAAGGACTGGCCGGCACCAATAAACCAGAAAGAAGTTAGAATGTTTATTGGATTTATTAACTTCTATAGATCCTTTATTAAAGGATTCGGCAAGATTGCCAAACCCCTATACGAGCTCACTAGCGAAGGATATCTATTTGAGTGGAAATAAGAATAATAAGACGCCTTTGACCAGCTTAGAAAAGCCATTAGTAGCGAACCAGTGCTACGGATGCCAGATTTTAGCAGACCTTTCTAAGTCGAGACGGATGCATCAGACTTTGCCATAGGAGCAGAGCTTTACTAATATTTCGACGACGGGCGACACCCCGTAGGATTCGTTTCGAAGAAAATCTCTGGATTAGCACTTAATTATCCAATTTATGATAAGGAGCTTATGGCCGTTATTGAGGCATTCGATGAATGGAGACTTTATCTTAGTAGGACTGAGGAGCCAGTGGATATTTTTACAGACTACCGGAACTTAAAGTACTTCGTCATTAAGGAACTGAGTCTTAGATAAGTACGATGGGCAGAATTCCTAGCCCCCTTTAACTTCCGTATCTACTATGTTAAGGGAAAAGAAAATGCTAGAGCAGATGCGCTTAGTAGAAGACCCGACCATAAGGGCAATAAGAAGTACGACGCAGTACCACTTTTCAAGGAAAAAGACGAAACCCTAGAACACGTAATTCAGATCTGGGAGGACTGCGCCAGAACCTACCACATAGAGTGGGAAGATTACGAATTTTAGGCCAAACGATGAGACGTCGATAAGGATGAAATGGAAGAACTGGAGTTACGGGTAAGACCCGAGGACAACGACCTAGTATGGTACCTTAATAAAGCATACGTACTAGTAGATAAAAGACGAGCGTGTGTTACCAAGCTGCACGAAGACAAACTTGGAGGACACTTAGGAATCAAAAAAACGCTCGAACGCGTATAATAACACTACGCGTTCCCAAGAATGAAAAAGGTAGTAGAAGAGATGGTTAGAGAATGCGAGATGTGCATTAAGAGCAAGGCGGTAAGACATAAGCCGTACGGACTATTCGAACCGCTCCCTACCGCAGAACGAGCATGGGGATCTATATCGATGGACTTTATTACCAAACTCCCCGACTTAACGGTACCAGATGGAACAGACGTTAAATACGACTCTATCTGGGTAGTGGTTAATAGACTCACTAAGTGGGCCTACTTCATACCCTTTAAAGAAACCACTATGGCAGAATAACTAGCCTACTACTTCGAACGGAATATCGTGAGCCAATACGGATTGCCAGATGACATTACTTTAGACAGAGACAAGTTATTCACATCTAAGTTTTGGCAAGCCCTAATAAAACGACTGGACGTCAAATCCAAGCTCTCGACCGCGTTCTACCCCCAGACTGATAGACAGACCGAACGACTTAACTAGGTTATTAAATAATACCTTCGGTACTATATCAACTTTAAGCAGGATAACTAAGTTAACCTATTACCAACGGCACAATTGGCATATAACTCTAGCAGCATAAAGTCAACGAATATGTCACTATTCTTCGCCAATTACAGGTACTAACCAAAGCTACGTCAAGGACTAGCAGCAGACGTACCCAGAGCAGCGGTGCGTGCAGGACGGTTACAGGAAATGCACGATATGCTAAAGGAAACACTCGAATTCGTCCGGGAACAAATACGCATCCACTACAACAAACATAGGGTCAAGGGACCTCCCCTCGAGGAGGGAGATAAAGTGTTTCTTCTCATACGCAACCTCCACACGAAACGACCAAGCAAAAAACTCGATTTCAAGAAAATCGGACCGTTTAAAATTAAGAGGAAAATTTCGACATCAAACTATGAACTTATCCTACCCGATTCCATAAGAGTACGAACCAAAGTATTCCATATTTCCCTGCTTAAACCCGCACTAAGAAAAGCCAAACTCGAGACGCAGCTCGAGGTAATTAACGACGAAGAAGAGTTCGACGTCGAAGATATCCTAGATTCCCGAATCAGCAACAACGAACTCCAATATCTTATTAAATAGCTTAATTACGGACCAGAATCTAACTCGTAGGAACCTATCGATCTTTTAGACTACTCAAAGAAGCTCCAGCAATTCCACCGACAGAACCCAGATCGACCTAAGATACAAAATTTAAATCCAGGTCCGACCAGTCAACCCCTAAGGAGACAAGCCAATCGGGATTACCAACGTCCTCAGAGGACAACGGGGGATAGCCGTCCCCTGAGACTAAGAACTCCAATTCCGGAATAGCCGAAACGGCCGCCTCTTCTTATTCCAATCTCTCCAACTCCTCCACAGAATCCACACCACGAGAAAGAGCCCGCGCCATCTTCGCAGTCCATTTTCGCTTCTAAAGACGCAACCGGTTAATTTTCGCGTCCAGAGCAGCACGCGCTACCTCCGCTTCCTCCATTTCAGCTTCCAGCCTATCATACTAGGAAACTATTTTACGAAGCTATCGCACCGATACCCCCAAGGCATCACATAAGGCTTGATTATCCTAAATACACGCCGCGCAGCGAAAGGACGATATAGGCGAGGACTCGCATGGAATCGCCTTCCCTTCGCAGTAGGAACACGCGCGCACCATCGTAATCGGGGACCGGAGAACTGCTTCTAAAAGAGCGTTACGCTATATAATCCGAACGTAAAGAACATTAGGTCGAAGGGACTTATAATTCTTCTATACCCTATTAACAGACATTTTAAGGAATTAGATAAAAAGGGAGAACTTACAGTCACAACGACAAATTTCTTAGCGTCAGAAAGTCTTCGAGGCGAAGACCATAGAGGAGGGGAAACGTATTACGCCTCGCGCGTAAATCCCCCCGCACACGGACTCCAATACAGGGCATTGTAGGGTTCATAGCCAATCACTGGCCCAGGGATAGAAAGACCCACAAGTCCCAATACAGCCAATCAGAAGGGACTCGACCGACTCGATATTCGAGTCCATCGAGTTACACACAGACCCACCGACTCGACAGACTCGATGGTCGAGTCTCTCGAGTTAGGATACAATATACCTAGAAACATATATAGATAGCTCCACTATAAGTAGGAGAAGTGCTGGGCACTTCTCATCGTGAGGACTTGGTTCCTCACGCAAGCAATACAATCGTTCATTATCTACAATACTCAAAGCGATACTTTGTAAAGCTACCTGTTAGTTGACAGTGATTAATCCCGTCTGAGAGCGTCCCGCAACCTTCGATTCCCCTGTCATATTACCCCAGGCGTACTGCCTTGCAGTCTGAACCCTACCCGGTGCAGGTTGTAACATATATACCTTTCTATCTTCACTCACTCCTAAAAAAGTCTAAATTGGTTAATTTTAATCATGATATACTAACCAGAGCATAAAGAAACAGTTACAAGCGTAAAGCTAACCCCGGCGGAACTTGCTCAGGCTAAGTATAAAATGTACAGGGCCCGGAGGGAGTAAAAATCGTTTGAAAGCTTTGCCTCCCACAAAAATGCCTTCGACGTAAGTTATTCACCCCGTCTGGTTTAATGTTTGCAATAAATATAAAAATACTAATTAACGGACGACGATAAAAATAAGCACCTACTAAGCGTGCACCCCCTTTGCGCGCACCCCCTTTTACTATTTACGCACTGGTTCTTATTGCCTACCTCTACCGCCCAATTTTACACCGCTTTCTTTTCTGCCCAACCACTTGATCTAATTACACCTACAGACTTTTACCTTTTTTTAAGGCGCATTATAGGGGGGCGTTAGCCTTTTGATAGGGGGGCATCTGCAGTATCGGCTGGCACTTAAAAATCAGAAGCGCGTGTACGGAAATATGCTTGGAAACGTTATTTTGGCTGTAATTTCAAGGGGGCTTGCACTTGTAGCTTACATGCAGGGCCTTTTCCAAAAGCGGTTATATACCGGCCAAATATCCAGAGTATACCGTCCGAATATCCATCCCGATATTCTACCAACGTTACCGCATACTATGACTCTCCACTTTGCACAGAGTCACATCCACTGCAACGGTGATCGGGCAGAGTGGAAGCGCTACATTACGTATTACGTGCAAGTTCCGATGTGATGAAATGATGCTGATGCTCTCTGGTCACACTTCCTAAAAAGTCTACAAACTATCGATGCTCTAGAGCCAATCATAGGGATAGCTTGCATGACACCTGCTATAGGTGGTATCACATTAGGCTAAGCTCACATATGCAAGGGGAGAAATGCATTACTGTGCCACATGGGCGGCTTATTTGCAGCATAAAGAACAGGTTAGACTAGAAGCTAACCAACGTGCAGCATGCAACCCTTTATGCTACCCGGGCAGGCAATGCTGCAGACTAATCCGTAGAGGGTGGTCTAATCCATGCACGGCCCCGGCGTACTGGGGACAGTTAAAGGACTTAAATACCATCGTCAGGCCGGCTGCAGTACTGATTCTACTGCTCTTGGGAAACCAACTCCTCTGGCACACCGTTCCACCATGACCCCCACCACTATTGTATTCAATATCCTCGCCCTCTGCGCATTCGCTCAAGCAGGCGCGAGTCGGCTATCGAAATGGAATCCGCGCCAGCTTCCACCGGATTTTGATCCATCCAAGCTTCCGACCTATAACGGAACGGGCCCCACGATGCTGCGCTTCGGATGCCACCAGCTCTCCATCGACCGCATCGATCCGCTCGTGAACCCGGGCGCTATCCCGTCGCCGCACCAGCACCAAATCGTCGGCGGAGACGCCTTCGACGCCTCCATGCCGCTCTCCGACATCGCCGCCGAGTCGTCATGCACAACCTGCAGCTATAGCGACGACTTCTCTAACTACTGGACGTCGAACCTCTACTTTCGCGCGCGCAACGGCAGCTACCATCGGGTCCCGCAAATGGCGCCCGGCAACCAGCCTTTTTTCAACGACTCGTTTTCGGAGCAAATTAACGGCGGCATGTTGGTTTATTATATCTCGCCCGGCCAGAACCAAGTCACGGCGTTCCCCCCCGGGTTTCGCATGTTTTTTGGCGATGCGACGCTGCGCAGCGAACCGGCGGGGCCGTGGAACCTAAGTTCGCAAACTTGCTTCCGGTGCTACAACGCGCCAAATTTCGGAGGGGACCTGCTGCGGCCATGTCTTGATCCCCAGGTCGATTCGATGCACCTGCCAGACGGGCCTTGTTTTGGGATCAGGTCGAATATTTTGTTTCCGACATGCTGGGACGGCGTGAACCTCGATAGCACCAATCACAAGTCACATGTGGCGTACCCCGTGGAGGGTCCGCATATTTTTGATGGCATCGGCACCGCCGAGACTTGCCCGCCGTCTCATCCTATCAAGATTCCCCAGGTTATGCTGGAGATTATTTGGGACACGACGCCGTTTAATAACCCCAATGACTGGCCCGAGGACGGATCCCAGCCGTTTGTGTTAAGTACCGGGGACAAGACAGGATATTCCCAGCATGCGGATTACGTCTTTGGCTGGAAGAACGATTCGCTCCAGTTCGGCATGGAGGCGGGCTGTGCTGGTGCGAGGTGCCCGGGCATGGCGACGCAGACGCTGCAGCAGGCGGACCAATGCTCGGTTCCGGAATTGGTGGGAGAGAAATACAGCGGCTGTAAGTTTATTTTTCCCTTTTTCCACTCGCTCCGTTATTTTTAGCGACTATAATAGCTGACAAGGCCGATGCGCAGGGCTTGCCACACTTCCTGGCAATCCACCACAGCCTCCCGTCACGACTGGGACAACCTCCAGCGCGCCTGCCCCCACAACAACAGGGAAGGGCAAAGGTAAGGGAAAGGCAAAAACCCGTAAATAGATCCTCGCAGAGATACTCTCCCAGACAACTATTAGCAAATATATAGTAATATTCGATTAATACTTATACTTATCTCTGAACATTATTTGCTCCGTATATATAGCTTTGAGGCATGCCAAGCATTATACTCTATATGCTCCCAATGCACCCAGAGCGCTAGTTCCTCCTTAATCCGATCGGTCGGCTACTACCGGGCAGTCGTGCATAGACTCCTCAGCTATTCAATGAGGGGAGCTCGTTAGTGCCAGTTCAATCTTCCAATGAAATAGCGCCACATCATGATGGCAGCCTAACCGCCATGAATGTGAAAATGTCACCGGCTTTTTTTTTTTTTTTTTTTTTTTTGCCCAGGGCAAAAATGTGGATTATAACGATCATATTACCTTTTATAAGTAGGACCACAACTACGTTCAGCTCCCCTTGTAGATCTCAAACACCCGACTTAATTACGCTCTAATAATATCCTAAATCAACCTCGGATCCTCTTAAATGGAACCTCTGGAGGCATTAAGCCTGGCCGGCACGATTATAACATTCGTCCAGTTTGCTGTCCAGCTGTGCAACGGCGTCAAACAAATCTCAGAGTCCCTGAGCGGGGCATCCGAGTCCGCGGACAGTCTTAAGGATGTCTGCAGCACACTCGTCGGTTTCATGTCGGGCCTCCAACTGACCGAGCAAGGTGGTCTGCACAAATCACTCCCCCCTCATGAAGTCAAGCTTCGCAGTCTAGCTAAGGCTCGCCAGGCGGATTGCGAAAAGCTGCTCGGCATCCTCAGGGACTTGAACATTAAGACTAGGTCTGGCCCGGGATGGTGGAGGTCATTTCAGGTCGCCTTTCTCGAGGCAGCAAAGTCTGGGGACATCAAGGCACTCAAGGAACGCATCGATGGGTACCAGGGTGTCATGGAAATGATTTTCTTGGATTTGACCAAGTGTGTTTCCTCCATGAGGGCATTGAAGGCACATGCTAACGACACCGTGCCAGCAAGAGCATCGTCGCCGGCAGGGCCGAAGTGGGCAAGCTCAGGCTGGAGACCAATACGACACAGCTACAACTCCTGCAGGATTTGCACAATCTTGAAGACAAGTTAGAGAAACTCGGACAAAGCATCAAAGACATGCTTCTCGACCACTACAGCAGCGGCGATTCGCCGACTCAAGCCTTCTTTAACCAGCGCACGGCCGAAATCATGGCCCTCCATCGAGAGACGCAGATTCTAGCAT
Source organism: Cladorrhinum sp. PSN259 (assembly GCA_033725935.1). NCBI lineage: Eukaryota > Fungi > Ascomycota > Sordariomycetes > Sordariales > Podosporaceae > Cladorrhinum > Cladorrhinum sp. PSN259. The sequence goes on from MU867076.1 coordinate 34,820, forward strand.
GCGAACAGGCCCTGCTTTTTAGCTTAGATTTCCAAGATCGGTGCGCCCGACACGAGGGTATCGGGGTCTCTTATCCCAAGACATTTAGTTGGGTATTAACACCTACGCCTGCTGATACTGCAACGGCCACGTCCGAATCCTCAAAACCCCCTGACCCAGGTCGACTCATGCGATGGCTAGAGACAGGAGCCGGCATCTTCTGGATATCGGGAAAGCCGGGCTCGGGGAAATCCACCTTTATGAAGTTTCTCTGCAACGAATCCCGGACATATGAGACCTTGCGGACATGGGCTGGCAGGAAAAGCCTCCTAGCTGCGTCGCACTACTTTTGGGCGACCGGCAGTGCCCTCCAGCGATCCTACGAAGGTCTGCTGCGCTCGCTCCTCTACAGCATCCTAAACCACAGCCCTGGAATTATCGACAAGATTTTCCCTGAGCGATGGCACAGGACAATGTCTGCCTTAGTCAACGGCACCACCTCGAGTTCAGCCAGGGAGCCGTGGTTGCTCTCCGAGCTAGTTGCCGCCTTGCGCAAGGTTAGAGAGCTACCAGAGCTGCCTTTCAAATGCTGCTTCTTTATTGACGGCCTGGATGAGTATAAAGGGGACAAGGACAGTCTGTGTGAAGCGTTGAGGGAGTTGGCTTCGCACCCTTGCATCAAGCTCTGCGTTGCGAGTCGACCGTGGAACATCTTTGAAGAAAAATTCGGCACGGAAGAAAGCCTAAAGATCTATGTACACGAGTTTACCGAAGACGATATACGCCTTTATGCCGAGGGCCGACTGCGTGGTCATGCTCGATGGGCCCAACTAGCTGTCGATAACAAGGTAAATGCGACGGAACTCCTTGCAGAGATTACAAAACGTGCCAAGGGTGTTTTCCTCTGGGTCTTCCTCGTCACAAGATTGCTCCGGGAAGGAATGACCAATTACGACACCATCGCGGACCTCCAAAAGCGCCTCAACACGATCCCTGAAGATCTAGAGCAGTTCTTCAAGCAGATTCTATCCTCGGTCGAGCCTTTTTATCACGATAAGATGGAAGGCACCCTCCAGCTAGCCCTAACAGCCCAGGGGCCAATGGACTCCGAAGTCTACCTCTTCCATGACCTCGAGTACGAGGATGGGCCAAACTACTACCTGAAGCACAAGGTGGAACCGTGGACGATGAACGAATGGTACGACTTCAAAAAGCCGTTTCCCTGGCGCCTGAGCTCGCGATGCAAAGGGCTGCTCGAGATAAACCGCGGCAAGGTGGAATTCCTCCACCGCACCGTCCGAGACTTTCTCCGTACTGCCGAGATGACGAGCTTCATCGCCGGCTACGCGCGCGCGGACTCCGACCCAGACATTTCCATCACCAAGAGCTACATTGCCTGGATCAAACACCTTGACTGCCGTGAGGACCTCCCGCAAGGCTACTGCCGCGTCGATCTGCCCATGGATAAGATCGACCCCATGGTCGTTCGAGCTCTGGGCCACATCTCCCATGCCTACGAACGCGCTCACCAACCCAGCGAGACAGCTGCTCTCGACAGTATCATTGACCATATAGAGTGGTGCCTATGCACCATGCGGGAGAATATTGCGGGCGGTCCGACCCTAGAGTCCCCAGCCTTGGTATTCCGGACCTACATCATTCGCACCCACCTATCCCACTACATCTGCACCAAACTAGACTTAGACTGCGCCCACTTCGACAAGCTCGATCCGCCTGCTCTGTCTACAATTCTCTGCTACAATGGAATATTAGCCTGGACGGACGCTAGGTTTGCCGTGCTGCGCAGCCTGCTCCTCCACGGCCACGACCCGAACGAGCCAAACTACGCTCACCCCTCTCTGGCATCGCCTTGGCGTGAATTTACGCTGAAAATGTCAGCTTCCTCCGCGACCACGGTCCTGCTGCCGCCGATTGTAAAGGCAGGGATCATCCCTATGCTGCTTGAATTTGGCGCCGGCCCGGCGGCAGCGGCGGGCTTGTCTTTCGATCGATGATGTCCCACTATTTCACTGTGGGAGTTAATGATTTAGGAGGCTGGATCCACTGGTTGTATCGGCGTTGCCTCTCGTGAAGGAACGATCACCGCGCTTGTAAAACCATGGAGCGCCTATTAGTGGACAAGGCTTTTGATCCAGCGAGGCGGATGTTCTCCTTAAGTCCCTGGAGAGGGTTTGTACGGCCCGGAGGCAATAGACCTGTGGGCGAGAAACGACTACTCACGAATGTCTCTGCTCTTCATCTCTCATTTGGCGCGAACAGACAAGGAGATGGAGCAAATAGGTATGTACGAAGGTCACGGTGGAGGCTTTGCTTTGGGGAGGATGGTCATAAAGATAATCTAGGGCTCAAGCTACCAAGATGGAGAGTTGGGACCGACTGTTAAATCTTTCAGGGATAGTGAGTTCATCGCTCGCATGGAGGGCATTGAGTATGTTGGGGCTGCTGACGAAGACGCTGCGGATGCGGAGTCTGACGCGAGAACTAGTGTAGCTCCTTGCTACCGCTAGTTCCAAGGCGACGTCGATGCGGGCTATGGATTCAAAGTACGGACTAGTAATAGGTTGGAGTCGGGTGCGTTACGCAGCTGTTCTGATACTAGTATTGCGGCCTGTTCGCCCTAAGCCCTACCAATACTTGTCTCGGATTATACCTTACTAAAATATCGGAATAATATTATAAGGGTTCTTTTTCGCTCTAGGGTTCGGACTATAAGGCAGGGTACTATTAGTTAGCACAGGGATAAGCCCTTTTACCAATATAGAAAATAACTTCATTACTACTTCGGAGAAATAAGACTTACTAATACTGATTTGCCCGGAGGTTTAAGTATATTGTAAAAGGAAGAAGATAGGTAGGAAGAAGATAGATAAGTGGCATAGATTTAAAATAGGAGGTCGCCTAATATAGTTCTTAATTGTATTCGCCTAGGGCGAATTGTTACGCCTCGCGCGTAAGTCTTCCCCGCACACGGACCACTATGTAGGGCATTGCGTGGTTAATAGCCAATCATTGGGACAGGGATGTGAGGACCTATAAGTCCCGGATAACCAATCAAAAGTTGCTTAGTATGATCGGTCGCTAAGACTACTGAGTATATTAAGCATATAAGACTTAAAGGGTTCCTTAATCTACTTAGCTGCTAAGACCATTAAGTATTGAATTGGTGGATCTAGCCATTTCGGGGCAGTGGCCCACCTCACTTGGCTGCGTGCCCTGTGTGGCCTGTGTGGCCTGTGTGGCCTGTGTGGCTGTGTAGAAGAGCACCTTCTTGGGACCAGTCTTACTTTTTGCAATATATATAGCCGTATACCCTTCCTTTCACTAGGGAAGGAAGGCAAGCACTCAAGCACTCCAGCTGGCACAAAGCACTCTAGCAAGCAAGAAAGGAGGAGGCTTCCTTCCTGGGAGGCTTGCTCCCAGGAAGTAAAACAAGAGCGAATTCACCACCACTTCTTTCCACACACTCTTTTTCCACTTGGTTTTATACTTGCTTACCTGATCAGAAGGGTCAGATGGCTGTGTGAGCTTCTTTTTAGTAGAAGCCTACTTCGTGGGCTTCTTTCTTGGTGGATGTGTGGGTGGTTGTAGGTTTGTGTTTTCCCTCATTTAGTATACTAAGTAAGGTATAAGGTACCCCAGAAATATATATAGATAACTTTACTATAAGTAGGGGGAGTGCTAGGTACTTCTTATTGTAAGGACTTAGTTCCTTACGTAAGTAATTATAACGTTCCCTTATTTATAATATTTATAACGATACTTTATAAAGTAATCTATTATTAATAGTAATTCATACCCTCTAAGAGCGTCCCACAATCTTCGATTACCCTGTCATCATACTCAGGCGTACTGCCTTGCAGTCTGTATCCTATCCGGTGCAGGTTGTAATAGTATATTGGGCCCTAATAGCACTTAGAGGCTTACTTTAGACTTGACTTCTTTATTGCGATCGAGGAATCTATTAATCTAATTCTTTCCGAGGGTGTTACAACCTGCACCGGGTAGGGTTCAGACTGCAAGGTAGTACGCCTGGGGTAAGATAATAGGGGAATCGAAGGTTACGGGACGCTCTCAGACGGGGTTAATCACTGTTAACAATAAGTAGCTCTTGCAAACTTCTCTAGAGAAGTTTCCAGGTTCTGTAAAGAAGCTTATAGATAATGAACCTTATATTGCTTGCGTGTGGAACTAAGTCCTTACGGTGGGAAGTGCCTAGCACTCCCCCTACTTATAGTGAAACTATCTATATATGTTTTCTAGGTATATTGTACCTTGCCTGCTCTGCCTGCTCTCCGAATCCGCGATCACGGCGAGCAAGCCTCTTGCTCGTCGTGCTCGCTGTGCTTGGCACCGAGCAGAGCAGGCATACCCTGATTAGTTAGCTAGGACTTCGTGGGTCTTCGCATCCCTGGCCCAGTGATTGGCTGTGGTCCCATAATGCCCTGCATTGTGGTTCGTGTGCGGGGAAGACTTACGCGCGAGGCGTAACAGAGGGGTTGTGTATCGCCGCCTTTAGGTAGGATTTTCGTAACCAAAGCGCGGACCTGGACTTTGCTAGGCGCGCGCCCACAGCTTTGTTCGTGTAGAATCTAATTGATAAAGTAACCTTTTTGTAAAGCAGAGAGCCTTTAACGTTCTTCTTGAGCTTCGGTAGCCGTACGTTAGCTATGTAGTCGTAGTCGTAGTATACTGAGTGGAACGATCCATTTGGAAGCAGCTTGTCGGTATGACGTACCGGCTTTCTTAGAAGATATGGCCTAGCTTATTCGGTATTCCTTGTCGGTTATTTTGATCTAAAAAAAGGCTTGTTTTAGTGGGGAATTAGTAGAGTTGTGGTGGTAAGGAGAAATAGGGTGTGTGGTGTTTGACACGAAAAGTCGCGGTTCAAAGGGGGGGGGTGTGTGCTAAGCAAGGGTGGTGGGGTCTAACGCGCGCGGATCAAAACGGTAACGCCCCCCTATAAGTTGCCTTTAAAAAAGAAACTCCTCGGGTCATTTAACAGGCCGATCTTACCAGCTGCAAAACAACACAGCCCTCACCTCGGGTGGTGATTAGCTTCGGGTAAGCAGTTATTAATTAGCTAGATATTACTTCGCATAATGTTCGGCAAATTACTAAAGCTGCACTGAAAATTGTAGACTGTTAGATCGTGCGAAAAATGCTCGACGCGGCTCGCCTATAAAGACTCGTTCTCGTCCCGACTTCAAATCGCTCCTCTCTTCCCGAGCATCAGCATTAGAGAACTCACTGCCTATATTAAACTTGAAAACTCACAATTCTAATTGATCAACCAATCGATTAACCATTTTCAAAATGAAGACTGCCTTCACCATCCTCGTCCTCCCCCTGTTAGCCTTTGCTAACCCCGTTCCCGAGATGGAGGCCGATATCGAGAAGCGCAGCTATACCTGTTCTACCACTGGCTCGAATCTCAAATATCACCGTAAGCCGAGTACCTCATCTACCGCCGATGGCGAATTCGGCGCCAAAGGAACCAAGGTGGTGGTCCAATGCTGGACCGCAGGGACCTGCGTGAACGATAATTGGTGAGTTAAAAAAGATGTTAATAGTTATGCCTGTTTAAGATAGAGGCTATATACTGACAAACGCTTAGTCTTTGGTGGAAGATCGCTTCAGGCACGGGTAAGGGCGATTACGTGACGGATTATTATATTAATAATGGCTGTGCGGAGAACTTCCATACCAAGTGCTAGGCTGAGGGTTTTGATATAGAGAGAGTTCGGTTGAGACAAACATTAGCATAAAAGTTTTTCAGTTACTTATTAGTTGAACTCACTGATACTATCTTCTCTGATATCGAATTTATTATTATCAGCTTTGCTTTCTCATTAGAAATCGTTTTGTATACAGATAGTCATAATACCTGCGAGCCCCTGAGCGCGGTGGTGGGGTATTGATCATCCCAGTAAACATCCTCTAGGCATTTTGTGCGCTCTCTTTACTAGAAAGTGGCAAACATGACAGCTCCCAGGAAATGGGGGATTTGTTTTCAGCTCGCATCCCATTTGTACATCCCGACTAATCCGTAAATATATAAATCTACGAGCGCGCTTCGAACTTTGAACAGCAATCTCCTAGAATATACGATGTGAAACCGTGGCACGGCAAGAGGGCTGTGAAAGAAGCACAAGAAGGCTTGGCAATTGGGCACATCACAAGTTTTGGTGGATGTGGAAAGCAGTACGAGACACAGCTTCTATTGTAGCTAGGAAGGGTACTATTGTGCTAGTCTCAAGGTACGAGCACCGGTCCCGGGGAGCAAACTGGGATATCTGTCCTGCAGATTAATTACATCTATGCTCGAGTTATTGCGCGCTAGTTTGATCTAAATATCCAGCCGTTTACTCTGAAAGAAGAATGGCTCAAAGATGCCCTCATTCTGGACGTCCATCTTAGGATCACAAAGTCAACGGAATTGAAACGGCATTTTGAATTAGACTCGCTGCCGATCTATACTCACAATACGCCTGGAAAGACAAGGCATGAAGGTATTATATACAATAAAGGGATACACTATTATAGCCTGAAGTCTTCCAGCGGCCCAAGGTACTCTGTATTCCTGAGAGTACACTCTTCCTATCTCGCCTCGGTCATGCCTACGCTGGTTCATTTTTGTATTAGCTCCTCGACGCCCCTTTCCGAGAGTGCGTAAGGACACAGTCGATCGAATGTATAGTACCCACCGCTGGTGTAAAGTGTTACACACAAGAATAAGGGCTGCCGGCACGTGCGTAGTTACGTGACCTCAACTTGACATTGTATCCTGTAATACGAACGGTTACTAAAGACGGTCAGAAATACTGCTTCTAAATAGCGCTCCCTGCGTCTCTTCATTCTGGGCCAGATTATTACCGATCTGGCCCTTGGCAAGCGCCAGTGGAAATACCCGGTGCAAATCTACGCAGGGATATTAGCCAACGACTCTATGCGCTCCTATCATACGGTAGCTACCTAACGAATAGCCGTCTTAGTAACCAGACTACTCCCCGCGGCTCCTCCAATCATTGGTGCGTCTTGCTAGATCCGATCAAAATTCGAGATTGCTCCGCGATTGCACCCGCTTTCCGTCTCCACCACAGGTTAAGTAACCGGGTTAGACGAAGAAACACATCACATCCAGCAGCCCAAGATAGCTTCGTACGGGTACAAATAGCCAATAAACCCTCCCGCTTTGCCAGGTTACTTTTGTTTCGCGAACCCTCCGTCTACCCCGGAAACCTGTGTTACTCATTCACCACAATGGGTTTTTCGTTACGACTCCTGGGCGCGGCGCTCCTCGTCAGCAACTGGTGGGCTGCGCCAGCCGTTGCTCAGCAAAACTCGACCTTTTACAACCCCATCCTGCCAGGCTGGCACTCGGACCCGTCATGCATTAACGTGAACAACACCTTCTACTGCGTGACGTCGACCTTTATCTCATTCCCCGGTCTGCCCATCTACGCATCTAAGGACCTAATCAACTGGAAGCATATCAGCCACGTGTGGAACCGCGAATCGCAGCTCCCTGGCTATAGCCACGCGACCAACGGCCAGCAGGAGGGCATGTTCGCCGCTACGATCCGCTACAACAAGGGCATTTTCTACGTTATCTGCGAGTACCTCGGCGCCGGCCGCACGCCAGGCGTCCTCTTTCAGACGACGGACCCCTACAGCGACGCGTCGTGGACTAAGGCGGCCCTCTTCCCCGCGCCCAAGATCGACCCGGACCTGTTCTGGGACGACGACGGCAGAGTCTGGATGGCTACGCAGGGCATTCAGCTCGAGAACATGCTCGACACGTCCACGGCGCGCATGGGTACCACTAACACCACCCTCTGGACCGGCACCGGCGGCGTGTGGCCCGAGGGTCCGCACATCTATAAGAAGGACGACTGGTACTACCTGCTTATCGCTGAGGGCGGCACCGCTACCGACCACGCCGTGACTATGGCCCGCGCCCGCGCTGTTACGGGCCCCTACACGGCCTATAACCGCAACCCCGTGCTGACCAATCGCAAGACGCAAGAGTACTTCCAAACCGTCGGCCACGCCGACCTCTTCCAGGACGCTAATGGCAAGTGGTGGGGGGTCGCGCTGGCTACCCGCTCCGGGCCCGCCTATAAATCCTACCCCATGGGCCGCGAGACCGTCCTGTTCCCCGTAACGTGGAACACGGGTGAGTTTCCCATCATGGCGCCCGTGCGCGGCAAGATGAGCGGGTGGCCGCTCGCGGAAGCTACCCGTGACGTGCCGGGCGATGGGCCCTGGAATCGCGACCCGGACGTGTACGACTTTCCCGTCGGCAAGCCCATCCCCCGCAACCTCGTTTACTGGCGCGTGCCGCGCGACAAAGCCTTCACCGTCACCGATAAGGGTCTGACGGTAGCCCTGGCCCGCAACGATCTATCCGGCGCGCCGGGGATGTCGCAGGCGCGGCACATCTCCTTCATCGGCCGCCGGCAAACCGACACGCTCTTCACCTTCAGCGTCGTTCTATCCCTAACCCCTACCGCCAACGGCCAGGAGGCCGGGGTCGTGACGTTCCTTACGCAGCAAGCTAATATCCAACTAGGCGTCGTGCAGCTTAACGGGCAACTGAGCTTCCGCTTCAAGACGACGGCATCGAGCAGCCCGGCCAAGGTGACGGCGGTGCCGGCCGCATGGGCCGGTAAGCCGATTCGGCTGCAGGTGCAGATGGCGAGTCCTACGACGTACACACTCTCAGCTATGCTGGCGTCGGACACCTTAACAAAGATGGAGCTAGGAAGCGCGTCGGCCGAGCTGCTGAGCGGCGGGTCGGGGTCGTTTGTGGGAACCTTGATCGGTGTGTATGCGACTTGCAACGGGGCCGGGTCGGGCACTGATTGTCCATCGGGAACGCCGAATGCGTACTTTAACCGATGGAGGTACACGGGCGCGGCGCAGTACATCTCGGCTACTGAAAGCGTGCCTGCTAAGGTAAATATGAAGCAGTCTGAGGTTTGAAGTACTGTCGTAAAAGGTTTCTGGACGGTAGTAACTGATGATGCCTAAGGGCAGGTGCGTGTAAATAAGACCTAGGCTCTAAAAGCATACTAGCTATAGGAACAAATTTATCATGATTTCTTCCCTTTATCGACATTTTACTGCGTGAGATCAGCGTTAGGGACTCGACAACGTAGCTATCGTCGCTTGCGAACGGCCTATGCTGAAATCGTAATATGCTGTATTTGATTATTTGCCTAACGTTAACGTATGTGATAAGTGAGCTGACTAGAGAAGCAAGTTAACCACTCTAATTTCTTAAAGGCGACTGATGGAGGGGCACCCCCTTTTGATGTTTGGGCACCCCTAACACTTGATCGGTGGGCACCCTCTTTTTGATAAATAGGCACCCCCGCCCAGGTTAGGGTTATATAAGTAAATTCTATGTGGCCCACCATGTGTGGCCCACCCTGCTGCAGGCGGGGCAAACCCCAACATATGCAATAGCCAGCCGTTTTAGTATGGAGTTAGCACTTTATGGGATTCTTTCTTCCCACATCATGCAAATCATTACATTCTTCTTCATTGTCTTTGTATGCCTTCATCCTACAGTAAATAATTTTTACTCCAAATAAGTGGGAGGTCGCTTTGTGAGTGGGAGGAAAGTTGGTTGTTAGAGGAAGAAAGTAGTGGTAGATTTTTTTGCAAGTGGGAAGAAGTAAGTTGTTGGAGGGAAAAAGTAGTGGTAAATCTTTTGCAGGTTCTTGTAATTGGGAGGTTCTTGCAAGTGGGAGGGTCTTGAAATGGGAGGGTCTTGTAAGTGAAAGGTTCTTGCAAGTGGGAGGTTCTTGTAATGGGAGGTCTTGCAAGTGGAAGGTTCTTGTAAGTGGGAAGTTGGTTGTTGGAGGAAGAAAGTGGTGGAAGTTGAATTGAAAGCGCACAAATTTCGAAGTAAACCCTAACCCGGAAGGGGGTGCCTAAATATTAATAAGTGGGTGCCCACCGATCAAGTGCTAGGGGTGCCCAAATATTAAAAAGGGGGTGCCCCTCCATCAGTCGCCTTCTTAAATATTACGCTGAAAATATACCCCTGCCTAAATCACTAAATTTGAATTGTGGTATAAGTTAGAGCGTTATCGAGCATAACCCTAACCCTAATAGTGCCATTACTATTAAGCGACTCAAATAACGATTAGGACTAATTAGGTATGGTGGTAGCGTAATAATGACGTGAGATAGCGGTCTCCTGCAGGTCTTGGAGCGGTACCGTGCGCTTGGATTAAAATTTACGAAAGGACAAAATATGAGATTTAATCCGAATACGGAAAGGCTTTGTGGGAGGGGCTGTGGGAGGGTCTGAGTGGGAAACCTTATATAGGGGGACCCTGATAATCTTACTAATCTGACCAATTCAATTCTGGTCTAAAACTTGGCTCAAAAAATTCGAAAATTGGCTTGACTGAGTTGGACTGCTTGGCGAGATTGCCAAGGAAAGTTGGACTGTTGCCAGCCCTGTGATAGACAGAGTTAATGTCATGAAGAATTAGATGTTATTAATCTAGAGATACAGTAGGCCAAAAGCTCCAGGCACAAGGTGTCTTAACAAGGCTAGACGGCAGCTTTCGAGCATGCTTTTCCCGAATGAGTAGGGCCGTTCCTGTTATATTGTGTGGCTGCCTAGGCATTTGCTTCACTGGGCCAACATGTCATTTCCCTAATATCTTTTTTTCTAGGTCCCCAATATGTTCCTCTTTTAAATCTTTCCGAAAAAGGCTACCAACTCCCATATACATCATACCTAACTCTTGACATGCCTGCTATTCTCTTTATATCACAGTGCCAGATTCGACAAGTGCCTATGTATTAATCTGGAATCTGAAATTACGGTCAATGTTAGCTTTGAGATTTACGAAAACGAAAGACAGACCCTAGAGGGAGAAGAAAAAAGGGGGGAGAGAAGAGAAATAATAAAAAAGAGAAATAATAAAAAAGAGAAATAAATAGAAAGACCTACTTTTACTTTGTGCTGCCACCTTTAACCGCTGCACCAATAGCTCCTAATGGGCAGCCAGCTGTTGGGACTCGTCTGGAAGGAGACGCACTCCCCAAACCCAGCAACGACCGACCTTCCGCCAGAATCGCAGTTGGCGTTCGTAAACACGGCGCAGAACTCTCCCCTGACTCTGACGGACCAAGGATACTGAATGTTGCCCGTATTGCAGGGGCCGTTGCTGGCTCCGCCGTTAAGGTACTCTCTGCATCCCGTGCCGGGCATGTCCTGAGTAAAAGTGAAGCATCGATTGAGGTTGGGCGCCCCCGTGAGGATGCGGTACACGGTTCCCGAGTTTGCCGAGCAGTCGGGCACGTTGTTGTAACCCGTCAGCTCCCAGGCTTGGGCGAAGCCCGACAGCAGGGAAAAGAGGTAGATGGCTAAAAAGGTCTGGAGACGCATCCTGTTTCGTAGTGTATTGGAGGAGAGTGGGTTAGGGAGAGGGTATAGACCATTGGATTGGGAGAAGAGCAGAAATGGTGGAGGTATTTATATTGGAATTTTACCCCTGCATCTATGATATTTCTCTTTCTCCGGAGAGGAAGGATGTGTGAGAGAAAGAGTGAGCTTCGTAATCGGAGGGTTCCGAGGCACTAACCATGTTAGTACACTATATTCGGTCTAAGACGGCCTGAGCTCCGCTTCTCTTGGCTTCATGTCGTTGGGTTCATACAAATCATGCAAATGACTATTATATGGTTGTATTGTGGGATCATTGGATTGTGTGTTGGTGATAGTGTGTGTTTGTTGGTTGGGTGCCTAGTTAGTAAATGCTACCGTTATCCACAAGGTTTAGTGGTACATGTGGGTGGTGTAACATGAATGGTTCGTGACAATGCTCAAATTAGAGCCTTTACCATTTTTTAACGTGATGTACAGTACATGTAAGCGTCGGATGCTTGGGAATATCGCATTCTCCATTTCGGCATCTCTGTATAGGCTATCTACTCAACCTTCTTAGCTGCACTCTGGAAACCATGGAACGCTCAGAAACGGTTTGTGACGCATTAGCAGTGTCCAATCCGAAATACTGGTCTGAGGGGGGCCGAGGGCCAATGTCAGTGGTGGGCGAAAGGCACCGGAGAAGTGCGAGATGTCGAGATTCGGCTTGTATTGAAGGATTTATTCGGCAAAGTCCATATATATGAGGTTTGTATTTACTTTATAGTGAACTTGGACTGGAATCCTTGTCGAGATTCTGTCGGAAGGCGAGGTTGTTTTTAGGTCGTTTAGACCCCTTGTTGTTGTGTTTAGCGTAGTAAGCTTGCTCTTCTAAGCAAAGTCTCGGAGAGCAAATCGGTCCTCTTCCGTTGATACGTTGGCATAGGGCGATCGCATATCATTAATTAGACTAAGATAAGCGTATATTCGATCTCGTTTATTAGTGTAGATAGGGTCGCTGAATCGAACCAAAAGGTCAAGTATGCCTTGGCAGTTTTTTTACTGGTCCGTCAGGAGCGGGCATAGACTCTTCTTATATATTAGCAGAGGCTTCTAGGTTTATAATGTGATCGAGGACCCTACGATCGAATGGGAAAGAGCTCCTGTAAGCACATATATGGCGTAGTGTAAGGCGTGGCTCGTAATGTTGATCGAGCCGCAGAAAAATGGGCGCCGTGAGCAGCCTCTTGAACCACCTATCTTCGCTGGAACCATGGAAGTATAAATAGGCACCGGATAGCGTCGAACCGAGTGCTACCGAATAATCCTTTTAATTCTTCTTTCACGCTCGTATTAGCTCTGTCGGCTGTTACGCTTGCCTCGTGTCGTGAGCTGCTTAAACCCTAGAGGAAGTTGATACATTTGTCCATCTCAGAACCGTCGCCGAGCCAGACAAGTACCGATGATGCAGTAGTGTGAATGAGGCTCATGTGTTGCACTTGTTGGGATAGCTCCTTCTTATCCTTCTAGTTAATGCATACTGCATCAGCTGCAGTTCCCCATAATAAAACTTCCTCCCCTCATCGTTTTCTACACTTTACTTTACTGATGCTTAGTAGAGAGTGCCATCATTCGAGCATAAAACTATAAATAATAGTCAAACATAAAAGTAGGAGAGTGATTTAGAGAGTATAATTCTAGGCTATATGAAAGGTGAGGCTAACTTAGACTATCTAGAAGTGCAGAAGTAATGGCCCTAACTTAACATGGGGCTGCTGTGCACGCGCAGTTAACGCCGCCTGGAGCTTGGCACGCAGGGCAACAGCAACAATTTGCTCCACACTGGGTACCCGTCTCACCTGCACAACATTGCGTGCTGTCTGCATTGCAAATTCCGTTGTTCGCCGAATTGCAGTTTGCACACCGCTCAGTGAGCGGGGTACATATTGAGCTGCTTACTGCTGTGCATACACCAGTGGCGGCAGTACCTGCTAAGCCGCCCGCCGCCGCTGCACAGAAGCCAGCGCATACTACTGCTCCCGGACCGGTCACGGGAGCGCACGCTGTTCCGCATGCACCGGCAGCCAATACTCCAACACCAGCACCGACAACTGCACCTATGCCCCCACACACATTTGTTGTTATTGCGGTCGCTGATGTACCACAGTATGTTTGTTGGTCTCGACAATCCGGGCATCTCTCGAAGCACATTCCAGTCCGGCTGCAGGTGCTTTGCTGCTTCCGTACCAACTGAATAAGATCCGACGGCGATTTCATTCGGCCTAGCACTGGTGCAGGCGCGGTGATCCTATAATGCTCGATGCCTGCCAGCATGCTTGGTGTGAGGTCGTGGTCTTCTCCGACACGTTTCACATGCCTTCTCACTCTGTTGGGTCCCCCACAAGTCGCGTTGTCCGGTTGGTTAACGATTACCTGATAATCTGGTCTACCCATTGCAAAGTCGGAAGCGCATGTTTGGAATGAAGTCAACACCCCGACGGTTATGTCGGTCAACTGACTCACAAATGCCGAATTTGCCAGTAGTTGTACACAGGTAGAATGCTCCGTAGGATCAGTGTATATCTGGCATGGGTTTGGACCTAGTGCCGCTAAGAAGTCGCTTGGGCTCGTAATTCCAAGGATTGCGGTCTGCATGCGATAATCCACCAACTGCGGACTCGCGATGGAGTTGGTTGCCAAGATGCCGTTGATGACACCGGAACACGAGGCTGTGTAGGTTGAGCAATCAGCGGGGACGGCGACACAGGCGCCGGATTTGCAGGTGGTGCCGGATGCGCACTACAATAGGTGCTGGTGTTAGTCGGGCGGGTTCGTTGAATGGACATGAGGGGATCTGACATCCTCTAGGGTTGGAGATGAAGCTCTATAAAAAAGCAGAAAGGGAGAAAAGAAAGAAAAAAGGTTAAAAAGTACATACTGCATTCCCACAAGCCCCACAGTTATTGTTGTCAGAAGTCAAGTCCCGGCATTGCCCGCTGCAAGCAGTGCCAGAGGTGCACGTGGTCGGCGTGCAGGCATCGACACGGCACTTGCTGCACCGGTACGAGATGGAGAAGTAGTCGTAGGCGGTGTCCCGCTGGGTGCACTTGCGGTCGGTGCTCCTCGCGCCCGGCTTGCAAGGATACTGTTGCTTAAAGGGAATCTCTTCATTGGACCCTACAGCCGAAACGGTGCCTGAGAAGGCTAGGTAGAAGCCGAGGCCCTCTCTGTCGCCATTAGGGCACATGCCGGCGAGCAGATCCTTGGTGCTGGTTGAGCTGGGCTTTTGCAGGATCTCAGCAAAGGGAACCTTGCAGACGAAGCTGCCGCCGCTAGGTGCGGCCTCGCACTCGACTGTGGCCGTCGGGGGAGGCGAGGACCAGTGGCTCGTATCGAGCACGTTGCCCGCCAGCTTCCAAGTGACTTTGGCTGTTTTGGTAACATGGCCTGGGAATGGCGCAAAGTTGAAGACGACGAAAGGACCACTGAACTCGAGGCAGACTTTGGACACTGCAGTTGGGGCATCCCATGCACCGATGAAGGTGGGAGGGCATTGCTCGGACCAGTTGTTCTCGAGGGGAAGTTGGAAATTGTCCTTGTCCGGGATTGGGACATCACGAAGAGTACAGTCGTTGAGACAGACGTCATAATCCCATCGACGGGAAAGACTTGTGTCGCCTCGTGATCTGGGAGATCCGGTGGCAGCCGAGGCGAGGCCACATCCGGTAAGAAGTGCCGCGGCTTGCGCCAACTTCATCATGATATTCTTTGAGCGCTTTTGTTGTGCTGGCAATGACTCTCGGGAAGGTGGTAATGGAACTTAGACTGGGGAAATGTTGCAATAGCTGTGACAAATGTTGCAATGGCTCTGGACTTTTATCCTATTCTTGAGTCGCACAATACTGACACTTTTCTCTGTTCTTCCAGACCCTTCGCGTCAATGCATTCCAAAAAAATAACTTACAGGGCGTGGTGCAATCACATGGCCAGGCATTAGCCGTAGCTGCCAACGCATAGCTGGGCGTCAGCCGAAGGGAATAGTTCGTCGATAGTTTGATTTCTGAGGGTGATATTCATTGAAAGCCTTCGTGCTACATACGGCCAGCACAGCGAGGTCTATTCTTAGGATAGCGCCTGGTCACCCCCTGCATCCCAACATAAACCACAGAGTCATCCCCTGCCTCCAAACATGAACCAAACGGAGATACCTGTGACTTAAGGTCGCAGATATAAGTTGATTGCAGAGAGCTTGAGACAGGTCAGAGTCTACAAGGGTGATAACTCCACTTAGTTAGGAGTTGCGAATGAATTAGTCTGGATTGATCATCGAGCACGAATGTTTGGGCGGATCGTAAGTTGCGGAATATCCCGTGCGGGGTAAGCATCCCGGACCCGAACCCCGCGTCCAGCCCCACCCTCCGATCTATACTAAGGCTGTCACCCCTGCGTCCAAGGACCCAGGGCTGAATGCAAGGTGTGTTGTCTAAACTGTCGGTGACGGCGAATATCACACCATGAACACGAGACGACTGGGGCTTTTTGTATGCCGACATGGTCTTTTCGCCATGCGACGAAGAAAACAACCTACATAGAAGTTACGAGCCACCGATTTGGAGAATCACTTACGTAACCTGAAAATAGTTTGTTTTGTCGAAATCTCCTTGGGTGAGAATGAGGTCTATGCAGACGGTCCCCGATGGCTGAGAACTGGGGAAAGCAAAGAGTTTCTCGCCAAGGTAGGGGGTTCTTCTTGTTGTTCCCTCGGAACGCTAGAGACAGTGGCCTTTCGAACTCTTAACCGCAAACATGCATGAGCGACCAGGGCATGGGAATTGCAAGCAAGAAGGAATGCACCGAACCTCCCCTCTTGGGCAGGGTAGCGCCTAATATTGGAGGGGAAAGCAACTACGGCGGGCCATCATCATACCCTAGCTCGCAGAAAGAAAGAGACCCGGCATATGCAAGAGGATCGAGACTAGCGCGCAGCCTTGCTCGCCGCGTTCTCCAGTTCAGGAACAGTTACCCTGGTGCTTGCACGGCCTGCTAGGGCCCAAGGCAGATCCAGTGGGGCAGGTGGGCTAATAATGTGCCCGATACGCAGTCGGCCTAGTCTGCCCGGCAAGAGGCGCTGGAGCCAAAGACAAGGTACTCGGGTTTATTCTCCTGCTTAGGTCATTTCGCGATGTCAGTTACACGTGTAGGCCCTTCCCCTCATCGCAGGCTTCTTGCTGCCACAGCCTCCAGTCCTCGCCGCCACCATAACGTTGCCGGTCGACTCCGGCGGTTACCTCCTCTCAGGCAACCCTCCTCGTCAGCGACGCCGGAGCGAGTTTCTGGAATATCGTTGCCTTCCTTCTTCATGTCGGCAAGCCAAGGAGATAGGACTTTTACATGACGACGCGGTCTTTCGCCGTGCGACAAAAGAAAATAACCTAGAAGGCACTAAAGTTACTAGCCCACCGATTTGGAGAACCACCATCCCTACTGTCATTTGACAGCAGGGATGGAAGCCATTCGGTTAGATGTATGCCGAATAACTCGAAATGATACGTTTAGCCTCCTTGGATAGCTCCAGGACCTTAGGAATCTAAATATATTTTCAGTGTAGTAATAATCTTTTGGAAAAAAATATCACCGCCTCTTTTCTCATATCATAAGTTATCCTTCAGATCCTCACACACGCCTCTCCGAACCCGGCGTCCGTTTATAATACCAAATAGCCTTGTCGCTCTTAGCACAGCTGCTCGTGCTGCCACCATTAATGTCTGCCTCAACAGGCTTGCCCCTCCCCGCTTGCACTGGACCATAAACGTGGTAATAGTACCACACCTCGGTCAGTACTGTCCTGCCATTGTCCATTGACCCCTTGCCGGCTACAGTCTCGTTATACCGAGGCCCAGAGCAGCCGATGTAGGGCTTGGCGCCGTGCTGAGCAGCCAGAGTCGACTGGATGTCAGAGAGCGTGTATAAGGTCGAGTTGCTGGGCTTGATGGATTTGGCAGTCAGCCAGCCATAAGTGGGCAGCTGGGTGAAATACTCGGCCGCGACGGAATAAAAGGTCAGCAGGTCGGTGTGCTCCCTAAGTGCCTCAGCTGAGAAGCACGAGGGCGCGAACGTGCTGAAGCATGTGGCGTGCTTCGAGAACTCATGAGCCCAAAACTCGGTATTAGGCTGGCCCTGGGCGATCCAGAATTTATCCATCCACGCAAGCAGAGTACGACCAGGGCGGCCGAGGGCAGCTAGGAACGTATCTACTGTTGGACCACTGTAGGGCGGCACTGGCGTACCTTTGGCTGTGCCAGTCGTCGTGTTCGGCGATGGATTGGGGTCATATTGCCGGTTGAGATCGCAGTACTGCGTCCATGAGCCGTTGCAGAAGTCGGGCCACAGTCCATGTAGAGTGAAGGAGTTTTTAGGGAGCAGCTGGTCTTCGGATTCGAGCCCTGTATATGTGTTCCAAAATTGTGTTGAAAGCACCAGTCCGCCAAAAGTCTCGACGTCGCACGAGTTTACCAACCCTGACTCTGCGGCCGCAGAGCAAGAGAGCTCCGGTTTAGCGGAGTGACATTTGCCGGCGCCGTGAGCGGCACTGAGGGTGCCAGCCAGAACCGTCTGGACCGAACTAGCTGCAGCTAAGATAAGCAAACCGAATCTTGTCATGATGGAAAGCCTAGGGACCGCAGGTATTAGATGTGCCAAGGGCTAATGTAGAAAGAAAGTTCGCGAGAACCGGGGAAGCAGCTCGCTACATAAAGCACCCTCATTTCTTTCCTGGGTCCTCATTCCGTTACTCTGGTCGATTATCGTAATTCCCCGCACCGACTTGCACCCTCCTGTTTTTGCCGCCACGTGGGATTTACTCATCTATAATTCGTCCAACAACACCCACTCGAAAAACATACCAAACATTCGGTGCTAAATTAGGAAGTTGCAGAACTGGGAGCGTCGAACAGTCAGAAAAAGTTAGCCCCCCATTCAAAAACTAAGATAAGCTAGGAATAGTGTAGTCACCTTGAAATGTTTAATGGAGATTTGGAGACAGGCATAACCATGTCAATTCACTGTAGTAGAATCTTCGCCTTGCCCACCTGCGCGCGACGCGATGTCTCATTCGTTAATGGACGATGATTGCTGCACCCCCGGAGAGACCCATTATGGATGTAACACACCACATTGCGTGTCGTATCCTGATCTGAATATGTATTTTCTTACACGTTATCTCTAAACCTTTGGCGCAGTAGCCCAAGTCACATTCTTGATATCCGCCGTCCAAGTAAACGCAGTATCCTCTGTATAACACCAGTTTATACCCTCTGCATCCTTCTCGCAGCTTAACGGGCTGTCCACCTTAGTCGTAGTAACACCTTTAAAGTTGATCCTGTTTTCTTGTCAGCACTCCACCATTTGCTTCTCCTCAAGGGAGGGAGAGAAACTTACGGATTCTTATCATCCAAATCTTGACAAGCCCAAGCAGCGCTGAGGACAACCTCCTTTTCCTCGGCTGCATACTTTACGCTGCACTCATAAGGCCAAAGTGGCGCATCATTTTGTCCGTCTGGCCCAATCTCGCAAGGATAGTAAACCGCATCTGAACCATGAGGAATCGCCACGCTGATTGGGATTGGATATTGGAATCCGCGACGTTGCGTGGCGAGGATCACTTCAAATGTCACTGTTGTGGTCATGTTGTCTGAAGCGAGGGAGAAGGCGCTGAATGTCCATTTGGGACTGAGAATTGAGGAGAGTGTACATCCGTCTGCGCGGGGGACTGGGTCCTCGATTGCATATGGAGGGAGCGTGACGGCTTGGGCGATCATGCCTTCGAGGCCGATGACCTCGACTTCAGGTGCACAGGTTCTGATCGTGGTTGGGTGGTCGTTATAGTCTGTTGCGTTTTTGGTGTCGCATTTCAGGGGAAGAGTGGTTGCCGCTGATGCTGTTATTTGGATTCTACCATTAGAGATCCGGTTAGTAAGACAAAAAATCTCGAACTGATGGTGCGGTGCAACTCACGGCTTTGCTGGGTTGTGATCATCACAGTACCAGGTCTGGTTAAACGAGAAGAGGAATGTCTCGGGGTCAAGGTTGGCAATAGTGTTGATTGCATAACGGTTTGGGGCTGATTCTTGAAACTCTGTACCTGCGCAGACGAGCGTTGTAGGTCCAATCTCGTTGGTGAGCGAGCCATGCATGCAGCTAGCTTCGTATCCCGTAACGTCGTTGACTAGGAACAGGTTGAAGACACGGGAAGATACCGATTCAAGACCGTCCCCAACGCTGTCCGAGTACAAGATGTGTGAAAGCGTCCAAGAAGGCTTCTCTGAAGAAGCAAGACAGCCAAGCTTGTTATGTGCCGTGGGTCCTGGAGCATAAACTGGCGTTATGGTCACTGGCTCAAACAGGCTCCCCTTGATAAGAATTGGCGAGATCTCGGGGGTGTAGAGTTCGTTAGATGTGTCGAGATTCACGGTGTTCTCTCCTGCAGCAACAAATTTGATGCTATGGATCACCAGTCAGTGAGAGTCGGGGATACGAGTTAATTAAGAGAATCTTACGGCGAGGAGAGGTTCCGGTCATTGCATTCCCATGTCTGGTTGACGGAAATGTGTACAAATGTGTCATCAACCTTGGCTTGTGCTTGGAAACTGTCGTCTTTGACTTTGCAGGTGCCATCAGCTTGACATGATGCGGTGGTCGTGATATTGGCGGGACGATTAAGGATTTCGAAAGACAGCTTCCCACTCGCCGGAGCATATGCGAGATCCTGAATGAACCAGCTGGGGATAGTAAATGAGTTGGTTGTGCATCCTCCAGGTGCTTGTGGCCCCTGAGCTGAGACAAACACCACCGTTGAGGCAAGCTGCAACAAGACCGTTCGGGACAACATAGCTGCCCTCTAACAAGGTTCAATCGCGAAAGTTGAAAGGCCTACGGGATGAGAAGGCAGGCATTGGACAGGAATTGGGGTAATGTTTTTATTTATCAATGTCTGTGCAAAACTTCTAGAACCACATGTGCATTGGAGATCCCGCGTGAGGAGAAAAGGGGGGTAACTCTCCACGTGTTTGTCCTATATAGCCATATTAAGTGAGAATTGGGGACAAATTGATGATACAAGGTAGTACACCCTTCGGGTTAACTGCCGGAGATTGTTCAAGATGCAGGGGGAGATAGATCCGGAAGAAATGGCACGGCAAAAGGCTGTATCCCCAAGACCCGGTCAGACGAAAGTGATATCCCTTTTTTTACGAGGAATTGGCCAATCTCTGACCCTGAATATTTCTCTAACCTGCATGTGCGAATTGAGGCTGGGGCAGGATCTGCGGCTCGCGGAGAGCTCGACCGAGTACCATGTGGCATGTTGATCCCTTTATCAGTGATAAATTATCTGTGTTACCCCGAGTGATGTTGTGGCAAACGGCGGTCTACACTATCTGCAAACAGATGCTGGTTACACCATCAAGGTCCTTAATGCATTTCCCTTCCCACTCTGGGATCGACAAGAGTAGACACACAGTCAAGATGATATGCCAAGTCCTACGCTACATCTTGAACCACTCATGCTCCACAACCGCCTCCGCACTTATCCTCTCCTCAGGCTCATACCGAAACAACATGTAGAATAAATCAGCCATAGTCTTCTGCTCCGTCTCACCCGTCCACAACACCTTCCTTTCCGGTGCCACTACCTCTGTCGGCTTACTCAGCAGGACCTCCAACGACCACTCCTCAACTTCGAGCCCATCCGCTTCACGCTCCAAATCCGTCAAATACCTGCCCTCTTCATCAAACCAATCCTGTCTCGCACTCCATTTATCCCACCAGTTCTCCGGCATCTTCCCAAAGAACCTCACATACTCAGCTAACAGCTCATCCCGATCATAAATCATGTAAAAGAGTGCTATCTGCTGTCTGATCTCAAACAAAGTACATCCCAAAGCCCAAATATCACAAGCAGGGCCGTTGAGGTGCTTGAATGGCTCCTACTCATTTTGGAGTAGTACTTCGGGTGGGAGATAATTCTCTGGAATGCCCAGGGACTCTGGTTGGGAGTCGATGGGGTAGGACTCCCCAAAGTCTATGATGCAGATTTCGGAGGGGAGGTATTCGCTTGGTAATTTCGATCTGCCGACGGTACAAGGTATTGTGGTGATCCGACGGGGAGAGGTTCTCCAGATTCTGTTTTAACTTGATACTGAATCGGTTTGCCAATGAGGGATAGGAGTTCTTCCTCGGAGAGATGATCAAGATTCGTGAGTTTGACGAGAATGTCGGATGGACGGAAGTCTCCGTGGCAGATCTTGTTTTTGTGGAGGAATTTCATGGCTTGTGCTGCTTGGTGGGCAAGCTTCCGGAGGATAGGGGTTGGATCCGCCGCGAGTTGGAGCTAAAGGTTTGACAAGACGCAGGGACCAAGGACCGGAAGGACGATGCACTGGTGGGTGCCATTTGGTCCAGTGACCGAGAAGTGGTCGGAGGGAATGGCAATATGCTGTGCACCAGGAACGTCTCTGTCGAGGTTGTTGAGGTTGAGATCAAGGATCTTATCCCGCGTGAGGTCTCCGATCATGACTTTGAGGGCTACGTAGGTCGAGTTTCTGGTGTCTTGAGAGAGCCATACCGTTCCGAATCCGCCGCGCCCGAGCTTATGGATAGTTTGGCAGCGGCCATCTGGTCCAAGCAGGTCACCAAGATGAAGAGGATGGAAGCCGCCCGATTGATACTATTTCTCCAAAGGCTCAACTCCGTCATTGATCCCATCGAGGTAGGTGCCCAATGAGTTTACTGGGGCATGGTCCATTTCGATGTAAATGTCAGAGGCATCATCGGGATATGCGCCCTCCATCTCAACAAGTTCATCATAATTTTTATCATTGCCAGGTGATGGTAATGGATAATTGTTTTCGTCAGTCATCATG
Organism: Cladorrhinum sp. PSN259; assembly: GCA_033725935.1. Lineage (NCBI taxonomy): Eukaryota > Fungi > Ascomycota > Sordariomycetes > Sordariales > Podosporaceae > Cladorrhinum > Cladorrhinum sp. PSN259. The sequence continues at coordinate 57,134 of MU867076.1, forward strand.
ATCAAATGGCGCAAAGTTGCAACGTGATGCAGTCACGACTGGGACTGAGGTGTGGTGCAGAGAAATATGTGGACAAGTTTCACCCGATCGCAATGATGAAGTTTTGTGTTTTGCGTTGGTGATTGTTGCAGTGGAAGAAGTTTCATGATGATTGGCTCAACTTCAACGCCAAGAGCTGTAAATACAACGTCGCTGCGGATACACGATGAGCTTGATCTACATGGCGTTTGTCTTACCATCAGGCAGGTCAAGAAGGCATTTCCTCTGTTCTCATTGAAAGAGCCGGGGGATATTATGATGTTGAACTCAGGTGCACATGTGCTTAAGGCCAACTTTTTGAGGACGGAACGATTAAAATGTTGAATGACTGAGCTGAACCATGCATGAAACCTCAGAGGTGCTTTTCCAATCAAGATTTCCCTGCGCTGCTAAGAGGACCAGGAGTCTTTCGCCGTTCAATGTTTATATTTTCTGTCTATTCTCGGCATATTCTCCCATTCACATTCACCTGAATTGTCACCGATCTAAAGGCAGATATTTTATTTAGGTGCTAAAAGAAGAAAAACCGCGCCTCAATCTACTCGTGGACCCTTGTGAGCTTTGCCAATGTCAGCCCAGAACTGGAACACATGACGTTCTCAACAGTTGCATAACAAATATGAATTTGTCAGTTCCAGTCTCAACATCGATACTGAGCACACCTTGTTCATGCATCAGTGGCGCATCTTTCCAACGCCTCCGGCAGGCAAGCTGCACGTGGGATAGGGTGCCGCTGTCGTTGGCGTTCATCGCCATGTTAGCCTCAGACTTTGAGCGGCATTTTCCGACAGGAATGAAGGTGTATTTCGGATTACATCGCAGGGAACTCGCCACGTCGTCATCAGCATCAAATCGAAGGACGTTGGCATGGTTGAGTCCGGATCTTCAAAACAGTTTCCTCTCGCTGTGTCTTATTATTGTGCTGTAAATTGCATGCTTGTTGATTCATTCTCGTGGACATTATAACTGACAGATATTGATCCTCCTGTGATAAAAATGAAACTTTAGGATTTCCTCGTCCCGCCTTCCTGCCTGCCTGCCTGCCTGCCGGCGTCCTTCATATTTCGGTACCCGACAGTTCTCTAATGCATGTCCACGGTACATATACGATGTGGCGGTGAGGAAAAAACAGGGAAATTTGGAATTCCATACTTTCTTCAAGCAAATAGAATGCCTGGGACAAAAGAGAGCAAGGGAGTGGCACAGCGAAGGCGAAATGCATGACGGTAGGGTAACAAAGCGGACAGTCCCCGAGTATCGCGAAGCCCTACTTGTGATCGTCGTCGGTGAATAGATTACGTACTTTTCCGTTTCCCATATCGGCGTTTACCAAATTTAACTTTTCTCTGGAACGTATGGGGTTCGAAATACGACATTGTTTAACCACATTTGTGAGCCACAGAGCTTCATTTTTCCATCCTGTCTCGCTTTCCTGTTTTGCCTCCAGTAGTGTTAAATCACGAATGGTCACCACTTTGGAGGCATCAAAAACTTACCTTATCTATCTAGTGTCCCTGAGTGCCGTTCTAACCGTGTCTCCCTCATCTTATTCAGATTCGTGATAGCACTAACGAGGTGCAAATCGTGGGAAGAGCATGGGGTAAGTATTAGGGGTGGTTATATGCAAACTAGGGTTGCGATAAACATTTAGAGTTATTTTTTGGGATAGAACAACAGGATCATCGAGATCTGCGGCCAAAGAAATTCCAGAATGTACAGGAACACATGCAGTGAAAGAATGAAACCTCTGTCGCCCTGTGTCATCTGAACTCGTTCAACGTTTGTTGGCCACACAGTGTTCATGCATTCAGGTGTCGTTCTGACGAAGGAGGGTATAACCCCCACGTCTTATCATGGCTCAAAAGGTAGGTACATATGCAAGCGTGGCATCATGCAGCATCTTGAGTGATATGAATCTTTGCAAACAGTGGAGAATCTGGGCATGTAACGCTTTGGATCAGATCAGGTGAGTGAGATTGTCAGGTTGCCGCTCACTTCCAAGAAAAGCTAAAAGAAACGACGAGAACAAAAGGATTCGTGATGGTGCTTCGGAAACGATTCGATACCCGTGGCGGGCCGTTTATAGTGCGGACGCCAATAAGCTACCCTGATCGCCCCATGGGTCACACACAGAACAGCTGTCCTGAAAAAGATAGGTAATCCGAGAAACCTGGCTGTGGTTTTGGTCGGTATGGCATCCAATAGCCATTGGCCCTTTAGCGAAGACTGTGCCATTCGTCTGCAAGCCACATGCGTAGGTTTAGAAACAGGATAGGCATATTCTGTCCCCCTTGAACAAGATTTGTCGATCTGATGCACCACAGCATTAGCGCCCTGTTGGTAGCCCGAAATGTGCACAATATGCCCCTGCTTAGCCAAGGAAGTAAACACTGATACATGACACTGGTCAAGAAGCAATACTGCAACGTCGCTTGGCTTGTCATTGTTGATGCATATCCCTGGTGTGGGCTGACGGGCTTGGCTGCATTTTCGAGTAGCATTGAGAACATATCGCCGCCTTAACAGATGCCTGCCTGTTTTTCTTCCCAGCAATGTTAGGGAGATACCAAATAAAATGGGCTCCAGTGCGGCTGAGGGCCCTTTTGCATGCAACGATCTGGATAATACTCCCGAAGAGGCACAGAACCGGTCAGTTTGCACGGTTGGAAACAAGACATCTACTTACTACATAATAGTCGGCCGAATCTTACACCGATCTTCATTATTTCTTATCCAGTTTTAACCTTCCCATTAGCACCGTCCCTGATAATTAGGACCAATACTGCATGATGATCAGGGATGCCAGATATCCGCTCCCTTCAACATAAACCCTCGGTCACCTCCCAGTACTCGCAGCAAAAAGGCTACGCACGGGAACATATCAGCTTGCCCCTTCCAAGGCAGACAGCCAGCGCCTTAATGGGTTCACAACATGCAATTCCGTTGTTCCTGTCGACCTTGAGGTTGGACAAGCTTTGAGGCTGCTCCGAAAGCCGACATGATGTTTTTCCGGTGCCCCATTGGGTTCATACGCAGGTGGCGTAAGCTTCTACCTCTATTTGAAATTGCTGCGCACGGGTAGGCTTTCCCTGATTCCGGAGACATCCTAACCGTATTTGGTATCACTTGATGTACCTTTGGGGGGGGGGTTATTCGTTGGCAACCAAAGGATGGGCGCCCTCGGTAAGCTCGCCCGACTGTTTCATTCAATAGGTCCATCAGAGCGAATGAAATGGATGATTGGGGAGTATTCCGGTGGCAATCCAAGTGGGTTTACATTACTCTTTACATCACCGAAATCCGGTAATCTTCCCGACACCGGCCCCCTTTTGTTGACATCAGTCCACTTCCTTGAGCCACTTACACATGTTCCGAAATCGCATTGCGTGCTCTCCTTTGCCTCTCTTGTCGGATCAGCACCTTGTTTTTGTCAACTGGACGATGGATGCAAAAAACAATAAAGACAAATTAATAATCAGGATAAAGTATTTCAGAAAGGAACCGTGACACATTAACGAATCGCTCTTGCCCTTTTTCTTTGCTAGCAGCCCTTAGCCCTTCCTATGCATATGCGGCTTTATCAGGCAATCATCGGTGTTGCCTTGCACCCCTTAAACAGCACGGGCAGCTGACAAAAAAAGGCCGGCATATATCAAGGTAGTCATTCCAAGCTTTCAAAGTTGTCCTTTACCCACCCAGATATAATCCCTGTTTCCTGCCAACACCTTTTTGTCGCAAGTGGTGGACCAACTATTTCCCATACATAGCCAAGAATGGAGAATAATGAAGAGAGAAAAAAGTCCCACCGAGGACGAAAACGATGGACCGAGGAGGAGGATGCAATCCTTTACGACGAGGCCAACAAGCAGTGTAAGTTGGAATCCTTCTCCCATATAAAAACCCACCTTTGCCCTCACATTGCAGCTGACGTGAGATTAACAAATGCCAAGCATCAAATGGTAGTGTACGAGACTGGAACAAGATAGCCACAAAGCTGCCGGGCAGAACCAACAAGGACTGCCGCAAGCGATGGGTGAACAAGGTCTGCGGCGGACTGAAGAAGGGGTTATGGGACCGCGAAGAAGACCAGCGCTTGCAAGCAGCCGTCGAGAAGCATGGATTGAAGTGGCCCCTTGTCGCTGCCGAAGTCGGATTTCGGAGTCCTGATCGCAAGTTCACCCAACATCACAACCTTCTCTCAAGGCAATCCTCATTAATACTTGTCCTTACCAGAATGTGCCAAGAGATGGCAATACGGATTAGACCCCAGACTCAAGCACCGTGAATGGACTCAAGATGAGGTTTGAGACTTGAAATTCTTCATCATCGTCAAACACCCACTGACTCAAGTTCAGGATGATCTTCTGTTATCCTTGGCCCAACTACATGGGAGGCAGTGGAAAGCATTCCAACAGAAACACTACCCAACCAGGTCTAGAATCGACCTCAAGAATCGGTAAGAATTGTACTCGCCATGTTTTTCTATGCCGTCGTTCAACCACTAACTTCCTCCCAGTTATACCATCTTGATGCGGAGAATGAACAACAACGGAGGTGACCAAGACTCGACATGCCCAGATGATGAGACCTCAGAGACCAGCTCAGTATCAGGGGCCGGCAGCGATGAAGGGATGATAAGTAGTGGTGCGCATTCAAGAACAGGCTATGAGAGTGATCATGCCCATCACAACGGCATTGACCATCAACACCACACGTCCAACATGCAAGGGCTCCATCAAGCAGATTGGCTCGCCGACATGTCAACATACTTCACACCACCACTCACTCGAACTTCATCCGGTCATCACCACGGCTCACTAGGCCACCACCTGGATTCAGATTCCCTCGGGGACGGAATCACCCCTACTAATCATCTGGGAGGGCTTGATTTTCTAGATTCGGCGACGCCGATGAACATGACTTCCTCCATGTCTCACAACTTACTTGCCAGCACTTGGGATGACCCGATACTCGGCACTTCTTATCTCCACGGGTATACATCTGCACCAGCAGCAGGACATGGGACTTTCAGTGCGACCTCAGATATTCCAAGCACCACAAGCATGGAAGCAAAACAGGACATCAACATGGAAATGCCACTGAACTTTGACCCAGAGCTGATGAACCATTCTGGACCAAGAGTCGTGCATACTACAGCATCACAATCACATGCAGCGAACGGCGGCATGGTGGACCCAGATCATGGTGCTGGTCCATCAGATATGCAGACGGAAGAAGACGGAGAGGGGCCGGGGGACATGGGAAAAGTAGTCATTGCGGTTGATGGATGCGACAAGGACACGTTGGATTATTTGTTTAGTATGACTCGTCCGATTAAGCAGAGGGTCAAGATGGAGATCACCATGTGATTGTCGAATGCTTTGTCAGTTCAGATGGGTGCGGTAGTGCGAAAGAAAAGAAAGGGAGTGTTTTAAACAACAAATCTAGCTACCGCAGTGATGTATTTGATCATATGTGGCCCGAGCCTTGGAAAGGGATTCCATCAATATTCGCTCGTCCAAACGTAATAATGTGATGACAAGACCAACATTCCAACAATAACATTGCTTTGCATACTGCATCAAACCGCCTGGCGCCGTCGGACCTCTCCACATTTCCCCCCTCCCAAAATGATCACGACAAGACGTCATCTTCACAACAACGCCAGAGTCCAAGCGCGCATCATGACACTGCCTGATATATCACAACCTCCCAGCCCCTCTTCCATGCTTTCACTGCAATCCTATTCCCATTTCTCTGACAATTCTTCAAGAGAAAAATTCGTCATCTGAGCATCTTCCCTAAAATAGTCTACTCTGAGAATACCACCAAATCCATCAAAATGATGCCCGGAATCCGCATCGTGAAATCCCTTCGACCCTCAACTATCCGGAGCACCAGCCTCCTTCCATGTCGCGCCGCCCGCTCCCTCAGCACAACCCTTCCCCGTCCAGCATCTCCCAGCCCCGCAGACCCCCGAGGCGGCGACCCAGTAGATGACATCGACGTAGTCTTCGACTACCCCTCCGAAGCCCAAGGTTCCATCTCCAACTCCCCTCCATCTCTAGAGTCGTCCGGTCTGGGAGCAGGTCTCTACCCGGGAGGCAAGTACACCGGCAAAGGCATAGACGACACCATCGGCTCGATGAGGCACACCATGGGCAGCATGAAGGAAGGGATGAAGGATACCATGGATGAGATGAAGGACGGCATGGGAGAGATGAAGGACAACATGATGGGTGAGGCCATGGGAAGCATGGGCGGCGTCGGACGGATGGTGGGAAGTCAGTTCAAGGAGCCCATGAAGAGGATCGACAAGGAGATGGGGTATCCTGATAATAATGTAATGTGAGTTTTGAAGAGTCAAAAAAAGAAAAAGGGGTTGATGCTAATGACGATTAAAAATAATAGTTATGCCGGACTCGGGGCACTTGGACTGGGAGCTCTTTACATGACACTTCGTGAGCCACCTCCAACCGAGGAGATTCGTCGACGAGATCCGACCGTCGATGCGAGACGGACCATGCGTAACGCAAAGCACGACTACCCAGCTCATGCACCTCTCGAGAACAAGGTTGAGAAGATGATTGGACGCAGTGGTTAGGAGCCAAGTCAGTATCTTCGTTTCCGAGTTGTATGGATGGATATTGGAGTCACCGGCTCGCTTGTGACGACGAGAGTAAAAAAAATATGCTTCGGACAAAAGCGTACTGGGGCAAGGAATAACCACATCAAAGACTGACCTTAGCTGTAGGTTGTGGTTGTGGTGGTACAAAAAGAAAAAAGTAGTCATGATCATTTCCAAATGTTCCCCTTTCCGCTGATCCTCAGTCTCCTGGATCTCCCTAGAAGCAACAATATGCAACGAAATGGGTATTAATGCATCCTCCCAAAATAAACTCCCAAAAATGCGATGCTCAATCCCTGTGCAGATGTGCCATGTGGTGTATGTGCCGATTAAAGCTCCCCGTCGTCCTCTGCCGCTAGCATCAGTGCGCCCTGGTTCGCCAGTCTGTCTGCAGCCTCATTCCCTGGGTGGCCTGCGTGGCCCTTCACCCACTCGAGTTCGGTAACGGTACCCAACTCCAATCTTTGATCGTAGATCTCTCTGATTGCTTCGACCAGATCTCTGTTCTTGACTTCTCCTGTTGTTGTGCGCCAATCGTTCTTCTTCCATTTGTTTGACCACTGTGTGATGCAGTTGATCGAATACATACTGTCGGTACGAATGACAACAGGCTGAGTTTCGGGAAGCGCTTGAAGCGTGCGGAGGACGGCGGTGAGTTCGGCGCGTTGGTTGGTTTGCGGCGAGCCTTTCAGGCGCTCGGAAACGTTTCTGGAGAAAAGACAGACATGTCAGCAAGAAGCGGCACCAACAAGGGATCAGAAAACGAAGAAAACATACCGTGGGTCTCCAGGTCCAAAGTATACACCAACACCTGCTCTCGCATTCGCTTTCCCGTTGCTGAGAGCGCTGCCGTCGGAGTAGACAATTAGGGGAGCCCGCACAACAGCCGTTGTTTGCTTCTGAGCAGGAGTCATAATGTTCTTGCTCCCCACCTTGGCCTTTGCCGACTTATCCTTCTTGATCACTGCTAGCTCGTCCTCCTCCGTCTCACCTCCATTCTCCTCTATTCCATCAAGCACACCTCCATGTTTGACGACAAATGCCTCAGCCTCAGCTAGCGTTTCGAACTTTTTGTATTTGGGGCCCTTTTGGCCTACTATTAGCCTCTCCACCGTTGGCCAGTCTGTGGTGACGCCGCTCTTGTTGCCCGCGATGTAGCCATAATATCGAACTGATTGCGGGGCTGAAGCCACTGGACGACCAGCCACGAAATCAGCAGCATCTTTTCTGGAGAAGAAGGACTTGAACGAAGCGCCGGGAAAGCCAACAATTTGCTTTTGGCAATCGGCCCAGTTCTGGTAGACTCCTGGTTTCTTGCCCACATGAACAGCATAGTACTTGGGAGTGTCGGCGGCGGGCATCTTGCGCTTCTTGGATGGTGGTTCGGACGTTGTGGCGGGTGGGTCGAAATGTGGAGAGGTGAAGGGCGCCGCCCTTTTATTTGACGACGGCATATTGGCAGCTGAGAGCCTTGTGCGGAGGGTGAAGACGGTGATGATGGGTATTGTTTTTGTGAGTCGCGCGGTCAGCGAGTCTGCAAACGCCGACAGTTCTCGGCAAGTACTCTTCCAATAAACGAGCGGCCAGGGGGAGAGACCTCGCTCGTAAGAACTAATGAAGAAAGGAAAAGAGAACGCCGTGTGAATAATGGACGCAATTCCGTCGTTGTCTGGGGAAATCTTGGGGTGGCAGACCAAAGCGGCAACGCGCTTTTGGAGGGGTGCCAGTGGCCCGGGGCGCTGCAGCAGTCAGACTGGCAGCATTGTGTTTTGGCAAGCTTAACCGTCCAGCGGGCCGCAATTTTTCACTGCGCTTCACTGCAACGGAAGATACTTAGCTACAAACACCCCCCCAAAAAAAAAAGGAAGCGACGCGTAAGTTTTGCTAAAACCTTGACAAAAGCGCGTTTCAAGAGGCGAGTTTTGCAAACTTAAAATCTCCAAGTTCACAGCATGCTGCAGTGCAAGATGGAGCCGAGCTTAAAAGCGGCAAGAGGCGATAAGGAGAATGTGATAAGAAACCCCTGTTCTTTTTCGCACCACACAGCGTCCACGGCCAATCCGCAACCATCTTCAATCCCAAATCCTCCTTGTTGACTATTTCCGTCGACCCCATATGTTGAACGTTATATCTTAACCATCTGCCTTGGACGGGTCCTAATGTAGGCTTGGTTTTTCCATCAGGGCATGAATTAGGAACATCAGTATGTACTAGGACTTACTTTTCAATATAATAGGCAAAGCCGCAATTTTCCACTAATTATCGTTGCCCTTTTCTTTTCCGTGTACATGTGCAAAAAAAAGGAATTAATCCCAACCACGATTATCAGCAGCAAATCTCCAATGTCCATCCTGATCCTTATTATGAGTTGTCCTAAGCCCGCTCAAGGACGTCCTCCTCCATGGCCTCCGTAGCCGCCGTAACCACCATATCCACCATATCCTCCGAATCCCCGAGCACCAAAACCGCCATAGCCACCATACCCCCCATACCCGCCATATCCTCCAAACCCACGAGCACCAAAGCCACCATATCCGCCATAACCACCATAACCACCTAGCGGATATCCGTACCCTCCATACTTGGGATAAGGATAAACAGGGACAGGAACGGGCGCCGGAACAGGAATGGGCGCCGGAACAGGTACAGGCGCCGGAACAGGAACAGGATCAACATCCACCGCCTCAATCTGCGAGGTGACAACAGGCTGGACGGTGTCGACCTGAACCGCCTCGGTAACGGGACCGACGGGTCCAACCGGTCCCATTGGACCAGGCATACCAGGAGGACCAGGTGGCCCACTAAATCCCGGCGGACCGGGCTTTCCAGGCGGACCGATAGGTCCAGGGGATCCATTAAGACCTGGCGCACCATTAAAGCCTGGAGGACCCACAGGACCGACCGGACCAGGCATACCATTCAAGCCCGGAGGACCGACCGGACCAGGCATACCATTCAAGCCCGGAGGACCGACCGGACCAGGCGCACCATTCAAGCCCGGAGGACCGACAGGGCCGGGTGCTCCGTTTGAGCCCGGAGGTCCAGGGGGGCCAGGTGGACCCGGAGGTCCAGGAACGACGGGAACCTCAACGGGGACATTGACGGATTCGATGACGCTTGCGGGTGCCGAGGCAACCTGGACGTAATCGGCTGCTGCGTAGATGTTGCCGTCGCAGCTGGGGCAGGAACTGGCGTAGGAGACGGGGTAGGACGAGAAGTCGGAGACGTCGAAGGAGCTGACGCTTGCGACTGCGGGAGCTGAATAAGGTTGGTAGACTGGGGGAGCGGAGCAGGATGCACCACCGCAGCCGCTACCGCCACGCTTGGTTATGGGGGCCGCGAGGGCAAGAGGGGTTGTTGTGAGGAGGAGGGTGGTTGGTTTCATTGTGAAGAAGATAACTGCAAACGAGGGTGGAGGGTGTGAAACGCGAGAGAGTGACCAGAACTCAGGACCCAGCCTGCTTTGTGTGCGCTGATGAGAAGAAAAGATGGAATACTGGTGGTGCTGTGGATGTCTATATACCTGGAGAAGCTGCCTGAGCGTGCTCAGGGTGTAATGGCCGTTTCATGCTTTACGGAATAGCTCCCTGCTCGCCCGACGGATCGTGCCCTTCCATGTGGTTCTTGGACTCTTGGTTCCTGCTCGATGGCTGGGTACTGGAGAGATCATTACGCCCAAGGTCGAGATGTGGTGATCTTCAATGCATCCTGACGTTTTTATGAGAGTTTAAGGCTCTACCAAGCACAATGCGGGATACGAAGAGACCGAGCGTTCAAATTCACAGGTCCAGAATTGCGAGACAGTCGGAGCAGGGAGAGAGGAGCACACGAAGATATGAACTAGCAACAGTTCATGACTCCTTGAATTCAGTCAAAGCACCGTTTCTATCTGCATTCTCGGACAAAGAATATTTCGTTGATATAATTTACAGATACACTGAACGATATGTCATCTGCCATCTCATCAAGGAGATGCAATGACCCAAACCAGGGAGAAGATCTGTGTGTACGTTGATGAGATCATGCATGTACGAATATGCACCCGCCCCTTTTTTGCTTTGCGTCTTACATTGACCTTACATTCACATACACGGAGGAGATATCATTGCAATTTCTTGTCATTGACCCTGTGCTTCTATCTATTTCTGCAACTGAGCCTTATCTCGAGTTCTCGTTGCTCCTTGTCCCATTACCAAGAAGCTCCCTTGGACTTCTTGACGACGAATGCACCGCGGTCCATAGTATTGATGACAATAAAGCCGCTGGGAAGAAATGGATAGTGACTCCAGCTGCCAGTGAATGTGACATTTCCACCGCCTGGAAGGTTGTCATCCTCGGGGTAAGTATCAAAGTAAGCCACCTCCTGGATGCCCTTGCCGGTTGGATCCTTGGGAACGGAGCGCAGGTCGAGAACGCTGATACCCAAGGCATAGTTGCTCTGGTACGAGAACCCGTCCCTTACGAACTGGTTGTGGTCGATGCCCTTGCGAAGACCCTTGTAGTGGCCGGTTTGCTTGGGGTTCTCGAGCGAGCTGATGTCCCAGATGTAAGAGATGGGGTAGCCATCCTTTGCGGGACCGACCGCATCGACCTCGTCGTACTCATCGTCGGTGATGAGGAATTGTTGCCACTTGGGATCGAGAACCCAGCCTTGGTGAGTGTAGGAGGCTCCCTCGTACGATGTGGTGGAAATGACCTTGATGTTTTGCTTGTCGCTCACGTCAAAGCTGCAGACTTTGTTAGATCAAACGCAGCAGTAAACAGCAGATGAGAAAGTTCACTTACATGGTGAGAGCGTCTTCATCATAACCGTAGCAGATATCCTTTCCGATATACTTCCTGTCAGGTCCACGGTACACCAAGCACTGGGCATCGTGAACATAGCCGTCCGCACCAGTTCCACCCAGGGTCTTGGGGTTCGAGGGATCGGTCAAGTCGAAGAAAAGCAATCCTGCCCGGTAGGTGGCGTTTCTCGGCGCGAAACCTGTTGCTACACCGTAGTTCCTCTCCTCGTTGGTGACAACGTTGTGTGATCTTCCAATGGGAAGTCCCTCACCCCACCAGCCAGTCAAGTCCTTCTCGTTGGTGAAGACAACGGGAGATGCAGGATCAACAGTGAGCAGCTTCTTGAGATCAAAGATTTGCACACCGTGCTGCTCGGCCTCACTGCCAATGACGATGTAGCTCTTATAGCCCTTGATCTCGCGCCAGAGTGATGGCTGGGCGGTGGTGTACTGAGGCAGCCGCCCAAGGTAAATAAGCTTTCCCTTCTTGCTGATCTCGACAAAGGCAGTGCCATCAATCTGAGCAATGGCAACAAACTCGCGTCCGTCGGGAGATGCCCAACCCCACGATCCAGCACCTCGTCCCTGTAGGCTGCCAAGCTGGGCGTGTGTCTGGAAATCGTAAAGATCAAGGTTCTTGCACCTGAAGGTGTACTTGGGGTCGTTGGGGGCATATGTGGCAACGCCATTGGTGCAAGCGTAGAAGTCGTCGTTCTTCTTGATTGGGAACTTCTTGTACTGCTTCGAGTCATAAACTCCTTGGGCAGCAAACTCACTCCAAACCCGCTACAAGATTGTTAGACCAGGTAACTCATTTCGAAGACACAGTGTTGCTTACGTTCTTCAAAGCCATGATCTGCTCATGGCGGAGGCCATTGTCAAAGATGGCCGCTCTCCGCTCCTGATCGCGGGGGAGCTCCTTGGCCGATGTCAGGGTGCCAAAGGCCGCCGTGATGGCGAGAAGTGTCTTGGGAGTCAACATCCTGGCTGCTCGTCGATGATGTACTTGGCGAGAAAGCTTGACCGACGACGATGGTGGAGTAGGAAAAAGAGAGGTGGTGAAGAGGCAGGATTTATGCTCGAATTCAGTCTCGTCCGGCTTCGTCCGGGGCGGCTTGCCACCGTAGCAGTCGATCGGAGGGTCTATGTAAATTCGGAAGGTAATTTGACAGAGTCACAGTTACACAATGCCCACAAGACTTGACGTGACGATCTAGAACAGCAGGTAAGGCAAGTGCGAAATGCCTCTGCCTGTGCCTGCTCGATGTAGCCAAGCAAGCGGCTCCTTCGGAAATGCAGGTGGCGTCCTCTTGGCGATCCTTTATACAACGCGAGCGAGGTTAGAGCCGGCATCTGCTGAGTCGGATGTTCGAGATGACGGGGTGGTTTGGCGTCATGTCCAAAAGGGGCAGGTAATATATATTTATGCCGCTAAGACCGGCATATGGCGACAAACCAACCGCACCGTTGTAAAGCAGCACTGCTTTCCCGCCTTCCTTCACTTGACTAGCGGTCTGCCTCCCTTGTCAATTGTCCATATTAAATCTGCTTCAACCGCCTGGTCAATGCAAATCCTCCACGATTCGGAGATATTCATCCGAATGATCTCTGATATCGATGCATCGGGATCGCTAACCGAATCAATTCCCTATCGGCAGGTAAATAATCCATGTTCGGTCACCGTAACGGCAGTTCCTCTGCATATGCAAGAGATGTAACGGACCGAGTGATGATCCGAGGCACCGGAGTTGGACGTTCTGATACCATACATCAGTCTTATAGGATCATGCTGCAAAACCTAGCTTCAGTGTTACAAGAGGGAGAAAAGACACAAAAAGAGGAAGAACGAGAAAGCCAGAACATGTAGCATTCCTCATGGCCATTAGTGTCCCAGGGTGACCACCAGCTACACAAGCTTCAGAACCACAGCAAGGAATAATTAATTGTCTCATACTGTGCAAGGGATATAGTGGTGCAGTTTTCCTCGTGATTTGGCCTTCCTCTCGTCGATCTGACAGAGCTTATGTGTGGGATAAGCTCCAAGTGATGCACGAACTCCAGGGAAGACGTCTTAATCGCGCTGCAACAGTGTCGTTTAGCTCATTAGCGATAACGCATATCTAGAAAGCAGTGTTTAGATGTAATTGTAAGCAATCAAGCACACAGTCTATGGAAAATTATGTCTGAACAAAGAGTACTGTATTCCCTATGTTTACATAGCCCGCACCCGCGATGACCCCGGCTTCAGGCTCGGAAAGACATTTCATCTGGGATCGCACTCCAATATTGGCCCAGGTGGTGTGGAATGCGACATCGATATCTTGGACTCGGGTCAGCTTACACTTGGTTGGATGCCAACAACGGGAAAGGAACGCCACACCTAAATAGTGTCATGTACCAGGCCAGAAATATGAAGGTTTTAATATGCAAAGGATGAGTAATCATGACAACCCGAGCGATTGATGGTGAAGTATCAGCGGTGAGAATTTTCGCAGAAGTATAAAAACCTGGGCTGTTTTTCTCTCACCCCACCCAAGTAAGCAGCATTCATCGACTCAGCAATCGCACGTATCAAAAATTAATGTTTTCATCATGAAGACAGAAGCAATCATCAAAGCTCTGGCCGGTACTTACGCTCTGGTCAACCTTACAAACAGCCGAAATGGTATTCCAGATCCAGCACCAGAGCCCGGAAGATGGAAAGGACTCTTGATCTACACCAGCACCGGCCGGATGTCTGTCAGCATGACATCGTACACGCTCGCAGACCTACCCAACAACGGAGCCGGCATGACTTGGCCGCCCCCCGATGATCTGTCTTTGGATCCCGGATGGACAATCGTCGGCAAGCATGTCCTGGCTTATGGAGGACCTTTCTCGGTCGACCCGGCTTACCCAGCAACCAAGGAATCTGGAGGAGTGATACATGGGCCCCTCGACATCATGTCAGCACCCGAGCTCATTGGGACTATCCAGCGGAGAAATTATACGGTTGTACGAGAAAAGGGGAAGGACGGAGGTGTTTACGTGAATTTGCATTTTGAAATACCTGCAAGGGGACTGGCGAGTGTGCTTTGGTGGAAGAAGATTGATTGATGGGGGAAATAGTACAAAGGGTTTCTTTTACAGCAACAAGAAAGAAATTGGGAAATAAGTTGAAGATCACCCCTCATCCTCCCTCCTCCTGTTCCTAAACTCCAATCTGAACCTCATATCTGGGTACATGCTCCCATTCGGCATCCGTCCCTTCTCCGGCTTCCTAGTCTCGCCCTTGTGCACCCTAAATCTGATATCATAATTCTGCAACAAGTGCGTCAACACAACCTTGATGGTATTGTCAGCAAACATCCTCCCGGGGCACGCCTGAGGTCCGTCGCCCCAATGCGGACTATCCGCCCCGAGGTTCGCAAACTTGTACTTGTTCTCGTTTCCTTCCTTCTTGCGGGCGTTGAAGTGACGATACGGATCAAACTCGTGGGGATCTTTGGAACAGTCTTCTTCGCCCCAGTACTCCGGGGAGAAGTTGATGCTATGGGCTTCCACGCATATTGTTGTTCCCGGCGGGAGTGTCGGGACCTTGTGGCTGGGGAAGGAGGTGAGCGTCAATGGTGCGAGGAGACGGCGGTAGAGGATGACGTGGCTGAAGCAATTGACGCGGATGGATTCACGCATGACTGAGTCCATGAGACGTAGTTCGTTGAGTTGCGTAGGTGGGAGTTTGCCTCCGAATGGTTTTGTCGCTTTAGCAATTTCCTCGCGGAGCGCCGTTACAAGGGATGGATCGGCGGCTAATTCCATTAGAATCCAGTAAATCGTTCCCGACGTGGAAGGGGCAGATTCCAGAGAAATGTCAAGAACGTCTGAAACGACTTGTGGAATTGGGTTCTTGTGTATTAGAGAGGATTGCGGGTAACGGTTGAGGAGAAAGGTGGCGAGAGCCATCTTGTTATTAATGACTGTCGGTTTCTCGAGAGCGGATAACTCGGCTAGTTCTTGTTTAAGAACTAGAGTTAAAAGATGTCGAAGAATGAAGCGTGTGTATCGAATTGGAATGAAGAGGAATGGTTTGAGAAGTTGTTTCAGAATTGGCGGCAGAAACGAAAGCACAAATGTTGGGAAAGCCACCCAGATGGTGAGAAGCTGGCTATGACGGATCCAGGTCTTGTTGTGGCCGAGTCCGCTTCCCACCAAAGCGCAAGCATTGATGGTTACGGCAATACTCTGTATCGCTTTATACACTAAAATTTCTTTCCATTTTGGACAATCACCGATATTGTCGGCAAATGCTCGAGCACAATCCTTCTGTCGCTGCTCAATGATGGATGGAATATTTCGTGAGAGATCGACCGAAACCGCTCGCATCATCTCAGGGGTGTGGGATGGCATCCCCGACCATTTTTTGTTGAATGAAACCTTGAAGAAGGCCAGCAGAGATGCTCTCGACTCGGGGATTCGTTTGACTTCATTGTAAAATCTCGAGGGGAGGACGACGTATTCGACACCGAAAGCTGTGAAACGGTATGCCGAGTCGGGATACCTTTTGGTGTTTTCTTGGATCTTTTTCACCGAGTTCAACTTTCCCTTCATCACAGGAATCCCCAGTTTCTCCAGCGGTGATTTTGGTGGGAAGAAGACCGATTTGATGGTCCATAATACCAAAATCGTTCCTGCGATTTGCCATCGCAAGCTTAGAGAGGCAAACGCATGGATAGGAATATAAACATCCACAACTGTGATATTTGACAAGGGCATGATGCTATGTGAGCAGACCTAAAGTGAAGTGATGTATTCAGGGTTGATGAAGGAAAAACTTGAGCGCATTTCAGTTTCTCCAATTTAGGGCATTGGCGTGAGTATTTGCAATGAACAAAGAAGCAGTTTTCCCCTTGATCTTGTTGTTGATATTGTTCCAGCGGGTCTTTATTGATCAATGAAAGGTAATTAAATCAAACTGCCACTCGCTCCCAGCAGGTCACTCCGTCAATAAGAAAACTAGTAATATCTTGAAACACTCAAACTCGTCAATAAGCTTCAGGTTTTACGAGAAGCATGAAGGATAACACTGGAAAATAGGATGTATCGGTATTTCTGCGATTGGCACTGCAAGGACAACCAACTGCCACTATCTCACTGTCCAGGTGTTGCAACAAAGACAACCAAGACAGCCAAGAAACTAAATGATACCATTAGCCCCTATTTGCAATTCTTCGACCTCACGCGCGCAGCTTAGGGTAGAGTTTGACTCACGCGCAAGTTGCAGTGAAGACTTGAGCCCTCGTGATGCCAGTGAGCATCATCAGTCCAAAGGTAAAGATTGCGGTAAAGCCTGCAATAAGAGCTATTTGTCTAGGTAAAGTCTTCATGTTCAACAAAACTGCGATTGCCGCGATCGGCAACATGCAAGCTGTGAATGTGACAGATTTGGAAATAGCCGGGAGGAGGAATCCGGCTTTGTAATATGGGAGAAACTCCTATGTTTGAATCAGTCTAATGACTCGGCCGGGGAAATTCCAAATCGCAATCATATACTCACAAGTTTTAAGTCACGGATATCTTCTTTATGGCCAGCAACAGGTAGGGCCTCTTCCAAATCAATTTCGACTCCGTCTCGCTCCAGAGTGGTGAGTTTCTTATAAACAGTTGTCAAAAGATAAACGACGTCTTCCAACCAGAGTGTGAGACCATCGGCTGTCTTGGTCGCCCGCGGTGCGATCAAGTCCTGCCGGGTTGATGACTTGTCCTTCGTGAATATATTGCTGATCAAAGCTTTGAGCTTTTGGCTTAAGGTCTGTTTTGAATATGGAAGATTATACTTGTCACGCCAAATCCCACTTCCACGGCCCGCGATCTTGAAATTAGCTGCCAAAGGAGAGACCATCCACTCAAGGAGTGAGGACACGTTTCTGCTTCTCGGGTGTGGAAGTGCAGAAACACGAGAATACTGGAGAAGTGCCTCATCTGTAGTCACAACCATAAGTAACTGTATGATCACTGTTCAAAAGATACGGAGACATACATACCATATTCCTTCAAGCATCTTCTAACCTTAAGGATAACATCCCACTGATCCGTGTCCGAATCGATCAATGTATCCGCATACTTATGAAACATGTTTTCATCTTCCCGAGCCAGTGCGGATGGCATGCATTGGTCCACCCGTTCAATTCGTTCCAAAGAATGCTCAAGGGATGATAATTCGACTTGGTAATATAAAAGGTTCTTGACGTGCAAACTCTGAAATAGTCCAAAAGCCTCGTAATCCGGCCTGAAACTCATAAGCTTGGCAAGAAGCGGCCAGCCCTCAACGCTACCACCTTCCTCTTGACGACGAGCGTTTACCCAATCCCTAGGTTGTGCTTTAGGCGGGGGCGTTGCTGGCATTGTTTTCTCATCCTCAATTTTTGCATTGCTCGGCCCAGGCTGTCCGGGTGCTGGTTCACGCTTTGGGTTCATTTTTGTCAGTTACAGAGTGGCAAAACGAAGATGATTGCTCAGAAGAAGACGAATTGAACTCTAGTTATGGAGAAATAACATTGAAAAATGGGAGCGGGGAAGGCAAATAGTAACTTTAATATTTACTGTCCTCGATCCTCTTTAAGTCCGCTACAGATGTTTTGAGAACAACCCCCCCCCCCCCCCCCCCCCTCTTCCCCCCAAAACAAAACCGGATTATGCGATGCATATCAATAAATTGTGTCTGACAATGCAGGCGTTTTCCATCGTGATAGGTTGATCCAACTGCCGGCCTATGTTTGAAACTAATTTTATCACGATATGGGGTAACACAACATGCGCTTGCAAAGCCTTATTTGGGTGATGGACTAACTGTCTGAGATGGGAGCAAAGATTTTGCTTGCGAGGCGGTGAGAACATTTTCTGGCAATTAGCTCTCACATCCTCACATGTTTTTCTCCTCAGTCTTGTTAGGGAATTCTTTAAATCCAAGATCTTCACTGCGAAACTAATGTCGTTTTTCAGGTTGCAAACCTCCTTCGACCAGTGTTGTCTAAAGAGGGGTTATTCCACATCAAGCCATCTTCATGTTGAACCCAGTAAACTAAAACTGAATGGGAGGATAGTTATGCCCGAAGAAAACCAGGCGGTCGTCGATATTGCTGGTGCACGTCGTAAGCCAGCAGGCCTAGAAAGAAGTCAAGAATGCCTAGTATAATAATAGGAGCTAAATATGGGCAAAGAAAAGTAATAAAGGCATAAAAATCATGGGTAGAAGAGGGCATTTGCTTATTGGTAACTCTTCCCGATATGATTCAGGTGTAGATTTATTATTGATTAAAACACTGAAAGAGCAAGTTAAATACGCACAAATTGCATGACCCCGTGGAAGCCTGGGCATCGGGTGACGTCTGGTGGGAAAAGCTGGCGAGGCTGCTCACCAAGACTTTGCCAATATGGGACTATTCTTTCTCTGAGCGTGATATTGTTTCATTTGGCGAGCGCTAAATTATTTACGCCTGGTGGTAAACAAATCGCAGATATGCGCTGGGACTTTCCGAATAGAGACAGACATCTTTCAGCTCGAAGATGCTCAACCCCTGAACTCTTGGCAAGCCACAATACCTGGTGAACAAGATAATATCCGTATTCGCCATGTTTGAATGATGTCTTGGATCATTTCAATTTGTAACTTGGACAGTACACTTGCCGTCAGGCTTTCTCCATGGGTTCCACTGGCAAAAGATCGTGGTGGATAAGATCCTTGGGGTTGTTGATATGTAAGTGACAACGTTTTGTAATAGGTTACCGGCATTGAGCATGAGTCTAATTCTCTTTTGCTCAAGTTTTGTGTAGATTTGCCAGCAACTTGGTGTTTCTCCTTGGGTGAAGAAAGCCGAGTCTCATTGACTTTGGTCTTTACAGAGTCAACGCTGCTCAGTTAGCATCCAAATTCCAAAGCAGTTCGTCAAATAATGTTGTAAACATCTCTCAACTTCTGCGTCCACGTTTACCCACTTACTGGGGCTGGGTGCTTTCGGGCGTTTGCGATGTTTACGAGCAACATGGCGCCTCCAAAGATGAGATCATTCGCTGTCGACGGAAGTTTCCCCCAACTCAAGATCTCCTGACGCTGATGAAACAGTCAATGAGAGACCGTCTCAACCAAGACAACAATACCATTGGCAGGAATAACAATACGGAAAGAATTATCCAAGATGTAGTTTCGTCCTGGAATGCGACACTAGCGGGTTCAAATTTAACAATAACTTTGAATGGAAAGCAAGCAGGACTCGCCCCCCGACTTCGCGCCAGCGCCAGAATTGGGGTACTCGCCATTCTGACAGATTGCGTGATTCCTGCTATTCTTGTCCGTTGCCTCTTTTGCAGCTTGAAATTATCGATCTTATTTCTTCCCGGTGTTATTTTATCCACACTGGCTGGAACACTGGCCATTTTATCTTCAAAGTACGGGCTTCATGGCTTCATCAACAATGGTGAGATTTGGGAAGTGGGAATTATACTTGTGTTCTTCAGTGCGGGATTTCGTGTCCTGTTTGTCGGGTTTTCGTTTTGCTTCTCATATGCTCAGCACCGCGATGAGAAGCAACGGGCTCCCGAGGCACAAACAACAACATTCACCGCAATCACACACGACACGATTTAAGGAACCGTCCAGGGGCAGAAGGTCCCGGTACATTCGATCCAACACGCCTCCATTTCCATCACCGCAACTACGAGTCCACCAGACTCACCAACTCGGCATACCTCAACGCATGGCCCACCACGTGTTTCACCGTTTGGTACTTTAGCACCTCAACCATCATCTGCTTCAACCGGCCCACCCACACATCCTCCAGCCTATCAACCATAGCCTACACCTAGACACAGATCTTTGCCAGCAAGGGCTGAATCTCGTCCACTAAATCATCCGCCAACTACGGAACCCGCGTCGGTATATCAACCACCACAACCACGTACAACAACACAACCCCAGAGCAAGAAAGAAAGAAACGAAGATATCGGATACCAAGGCGAGAAATTTGTCTTTAAGTTTCTCAAGGATATGACCCCCAACTGGTCGTTTGAACACTGGACAAGCAAGCTGCGGAGCAGAGAAGGGTTCCCAGCGTTCACAGGGTTTGAAGAAGATTACGCGGAATTTACGTACGTCGACTATTCGGGTATTATGGGGTATCTTTTGCACGCACAGGGGGGGTCACTGGAATTGAGAGTGAGTGGCGGGATCAGGCTGGAATCCAAGTACCATGTCGAGGTCAAGACTATGCCCGGGAGGTGTGAGCAAGAGTTTTATGTGATCATCAATCAAGTGCAGATGGTGAGTGAGTCCTTGCAGGATTTCTTCCCCCCCCCCCTTTTTTTTTCCGTTTTTTTATTTTTTTTTAAAAAAAAAAATAACTTTAAAGTTGTGAACTTGTGATGCTGATTCCCAAGCAAGACAGGCTTATATACTCGCTCGAGTTTATCATATCAACAATCCGCGGCGGACTGCCGTAAAGTTCTTTGCCAATCCATGGTCGAATGACGATTTACTATTTAGTGAAGAACCGAAGGAGGATGGTTATTATGTAGTCACCACAAGGTCGGTCATTCTACCCCATGCCCTCCAAAACACACACGCACCCCGTCTAGCGCCTGCTGACCGACCGACGGGAACCATGCTCAGGCCCCGAGGGAGGTTGTGAGTATCAGGCACATGAGAAAAGCCGAATCTTTGTCTCGTTTCGCCGCTTGGACATCGGAGCCAAGGCGACATGCCGTCATTGACAAGACTTGATGTGGACCCTGACTCGAGCTGAAAACAGGGCAGGAGATGACTCGGCGAAATCCACACTTGTAAATAAAACACCACTTCCAACTCGTTTCAAGATGTTGCTTACCTTACGACAACTCGTATAACAAATATTTTTGTCAGTTTACCTAATCTATTACCTACTCACCATGGAGAAACACGAGCATGAGATTACCGGCAAAGACCAACTGCCGGTAATCCGGATGATGGTCCTCGAAACGGATGAACCCCACCGAGACACCAAGAACCGCAGGGGCACTTTCGGAGAGATTCTTCATCATCATTTCGTTGATGCCGGGAAGGCTCATGACCCGCCACTGGGCATTGAAACCGACCGAAGGTTTGTGGTGACTGAGAAAGGGGGCACAATTCCAAAGTTCTCCGAGTTTGAGGACTGTCATGCTCTTCTGATCACCGGGAGCGTATATGATGCTCATGGAGATAACCCGTGGGTTCTTGAGCTGTTGGATCTTCTCAAAAGTACGTATGAAGTCTTTTCTTCCCTCGGATTCTTGGCTGACGTTGGCAGAACTTTGGATCCACCACCCCAAGCTACTTTTCTCGGGAGTGTGTTTTGGACATCAGCTCCTCTGCCGTCTCCTTGGCGCCGAAATCGCCGGCAGCCCATCGGGTGATTGGGAACTCGGTCACAGCGCAATCAATTTGAACGAGATTGGAAAACGAATCTTCCGGACTTCTGACGATAAAGTCCACCTGCATCAGATGCACCAGGATCAAGTCGTTGCACCTCCAACTCCTTCTTCGTCAAACGGCCTACTGGGTCCAGAGACCAAGGTGGAAGTGTGGGGATGGAGCGAACATACAAAGGTCCAAGGGATCTACATCAGAAATCGTGTTTTTACAACGCAAGCGCACTTGGCATTTGACCAGGGAATGGTGTTGAAGCAGATTGAAATGAGAGTTGAAAGTGGAAGCATTGAAGACAAGGACCACGCGGATGAAGCGGCAGAGACGGCAGATCTGGAACACGACGGAGATGTGGTCGCAGCGGCGATATTGAGGTTCTTTCACGGGGAGGATGATAGTATTGAGTAGAAGTCATACATATGATACTTGGGCGACATACGCTTTTTGCAGGTCTGTGATCTCCAGAGTCCTCAAAGCTGTCTTTGTGGGTCAAAATGATGTGCACGTCTTTGACGACGATGAAAGCCGTAGTCTAGCTGGGAAGGATGCACTCTTCGGCCTCAATTTGCTCTCCGTTGCTCAGACTCTCGTGTATCTCGTGCGGATCGCCGGCCGAGATATTGTTGGCGTTTGAAGTAGAAGAACTCCTTTGTCTGGCCGAGCAACTGGCCTTCAAACCACGGCCGGTCGATGGTGACCTTCATGGCACGGAACCCAATCTGGACGTGGGTGTTGGGCGTGGTCACCTTCTTGGTATTCTCTGACGAGGCAGAGTCCCTGTGACCCGACCCGCTCGCAAACCATAGGCCGGCAGACCAATCACTGTGCGAGACGGCAGTCTTGCTAAGCTTGGTGCTAGTGGATTTAGATTTTTCGCTGTCAATCACAAACCACTGCCAAATCGAAGCGCTGTCCTGCGTGTCAGGCGCAACCGGAGTCGTGAGCGGCGCGCTGGCCTTTGAAGCTTCTGTCTTTTCTGCTTTCGGTTTCCCGTCCTCGCCAGGCACCATCCTCGTGACGGCCAGGCCACACCCATGGGGTTCTGGGCGGCCTGAAGCATCTTCTGGTGGTAGTCGATATCCATGGTCAGGAACTTAATCCTCTCGCTGATGACACCGAGCGAGTTCGAGGGGTCATCACCCGGCCACAGGCCTTGGAAGCTGCCAGCTGAGCGTTGGAGAGGGAATCGTTGGCGGTCATGACGTCGACTTGATTCTTGAGGCACTTTGACTGCATTTCTGTCAATGACGTCCACCGTGGTAGTTTTAATGGCGGCTCGAATGCATTCTCGAGAGCCTGGCTGAGCTCATTCTTGTTATCGTCGGTTAGCGCCTTGACAGCATCCATCTTGTTCCGGGCTTTCTTGCCTGTCAAAGTAGAGCTGTCTGCAGCTTATGGCTGTCTCCCCGTAGTTCTTGACCATGGCCGCCTGAGCACTTCGTAGTGCATTGCCTGCATCGACAGCCGCCTTTTCGAGGGCTTTGATATCCTGGCGGCCACTGATCAAGGCGTCACGGCGGAGAGAAAGAATGGCACGCTCGTTTTCTGCGGCGCGCAGTTTGTCGCGTGTGTTGCTGGCATCCGATAACAAGTCCTCGGGCCATCCGGCTGCCGTTGGGGCCTCCCACGAGATCCGAAGACTGAGCATGCCATCGGCGAGACGGAATTCAGTCTCGGCCACAGCAGGCGGCTTTACCTGCTGAGAACTGAGTGAATCAATGCCAGGGTAGTGAAAATTGCCCATCTCGAGAAGCCAGGCAGGCATCTCCATCTGGAAGAGGTCATTGTCACCTTGACCGAAAGTCTCGCGAAACTTGTCGTAAAATTTGAGAATGAGAGGGTCTGTGTCGGCTATGTTTGCTGAGGGTTGTCTTGGAATGAAGAGTTTGGTTTATCGAGATGAAGCTCTGCGGGACCAGCATTTTCTGGACGACCATTGCGCTTTAATAGTAAAACGTAACCATTTCTTTCCCCACCAGTTCTCTGACTAATAAGTTGTGCTTGTTGGAGTTTGGGGACTTGCTTGACCGGTAAAGCAAGCCATGCTCACTCAGGCTAATAAGCGAGCTGAAAAAATGTTATCGGCTTCAATATTGACATCTAGATGTGATGTGTGTGGGAGAAGATGGAATGGTTCAAGCAGCAGCTGTTCGAGGTCGATATAGTCTTGGCTAATTTAGGGCAAAACAAATGACAGTCAACTTATATAGCGCTTATAAAGACACAGTGAGTTCAGTCTAAACTCGAAGTCACTGCCTTATCTCTCGCTATCTCACGGGGCTTTAGGTATGCTGTGGCTTTCTTGCTACTTTTATTTCGTATGTCAGTCGTGACCAAAGAATTCACCACAATCATTCCCACCACAAAAATCTGCAAACGAAAAAGAGCGTTGAAAAAACTCAAAATTGCTTCAGATATCCGTATATGAAAAAGAATTGGGCGACCCCGGAATCGAACCGGGGTTTCTTCGGTTACGCTATGGATCTCTCCACAACGAAGCGTCCTGACCACTAGACTAGTCACCCGGGGGGGATTATTGTAACTGTTGGAGCCTCTTAACGGAAAGTGGATATATGATAGCTACGCGCGCAAGTCATCCTTGACTGACCATTTCTTGGGAGAAGAGGACTCTTCGAGAACGACCAATAGAAAGCAAGAAACTGTAGCGCTTGAATGTTGCGGCGTCTTGTCCTTCAAGAGTCTCGAGAGGAGATGGTCTTGAATGAACCCGAGTGGCAGATGTCGCTGGGCGCAGGCACAGCCTGAGGCACAAGCACGATGCTCCTGGAACGAACCTTTTCGCATGCGCTGGACTTTTTAGCGGGCTGGAAAGTCTTGGATTCTCAAGTTACTGGTCCTCGGGCCTTGGTTGCAGAGCCCGGCCATGATCCCGACCCGGGAGTTGTTTACCTATCCGGTCGCTTCTTTTTTCCGATTTGTTCTTTCAAGCGTCAACGAACAAGTGGCAGTTGGTTAAAATTTGAGTTCCTGGATGTATTTAGAATCATTGACCGTTTAAGCAACCATGTCTTCCGGTCGTTTCACGAAATGCAGGAACCGGTGCTCGCCGTTCAGCTACAGAGAAGTTCGTGGAGTTCTGCCTGTCGCGACCGACCTAGAGCCGCTGGGATGGCATGTGGCTTGCACCTCGGAGAGCTTGGCGATGTGCCTGTGGATTTTGCAGTCTGACAAGAGGACAGCCTCGCTATGCAGGTCTGCATACCAAGGCCAGCCACAGCGCTACCAGGTAGTGAGTTGGCACTATTCGAGCCACATCGGGATTGGCGTCATAAGGCGATGCCGGCAGTCCCAGACGAATGATATTGTTCTAGTCTAGGCAGTCTAAGCTGGAATAAGTGGCAGAAACTTCCATTTTGGTTTCCAGATGATGATATTATTATCAGATGCTTTAAATAAGTTATGCAGGTAATTAAATACTCAACCTTCAGCCTGGCGAAAATGTCTTACCTTTACAAACCGCATGGTTGATCACTACCTACACACTCATTCCAAGTCTGCTTTTACCACCACCTTCGTTCGCTCTTGCTGTTCTACAACGTCACTCTTTTCAACCCAACACACTCTTTGATCACAAACAATGATTACCGAGACCTCCCCCGATCCATCCCCTGGTGGCATATGGATTTCCAGGCTTGCCGTTCGAACTCTCCAACTCATCTCTTCCATCGTCATGATCAGCTTAACAGCCAACATGCTGTCGAACGGCTTGATCAGCATGACCACTCTCGCGATTGCAGGATCTTCAGCAGGCCCCGGCATAATCTGCACATTTATCGACGCTCTTTGCATCGTCTGTCGCAAAGGCCACCGTAGCATACATCCAGGTGTCAATGTTGCGCTAGACTTGGTGCTATTTCTTTCATTTATCGGCACCATCATCTGGTTTTCGCTTCTCTCAGCGGCGGCCAAGTTGCGACTTGAGTCTATTGAGTTGTCATATGCTTCCTCGAGGAGCGGAAGCTCTTCATCATCCACCTCTTCGGATGCTTATGCTGGCTACAGAGCTTCATCCGGATACATGGGTTTGTCCAACCCATGCACCGGCGTTGTTGGTGGGACACCTGCTGGATCTTCATGCTACACACGCAGGGCAACAGTGGGCTATGAGGGCGCTGTCTCTGTAATGCATCAACTTATACGAGGCACAAACATGATCATTGGGTTGGGGGCCATGCTTGTGTGAGTACAAGGCATACACGTAACCATTCCAAGCGGTCCACTAACCATGTTAACTTGTACAGGATCCTGCATTTTGTCAGCTTCGTCATTGCTTGTGTTGAAACACACAAGCACCGTCTGAAGAGGCACCAGGCATCTTTCATCATTCATAACAGTCCAAGTGATGCTGCGCAGGCTTTCAAGCTTGGAGGCTACACGAAGTTGCAGCAACAGAGCCCGGCATCGGTGCAGGCGCAATTCACTGGCTACAGTCCAGCGCATTGGAAAGATTACGAGGCACGTTCGGCCACACCTCTTCCCATTCCAGCGTGTTTGGTGCCAGGAGGAGGACGATCGCCCGTGAAGATGCAGCAGGCTTTTCATCTCCCATCTCCTGCTCGGGGACAGTCGCCTGTGCATGGTCAGCAGACTCACTTTAAACTACCGGCCCCTCAGTATACTTATGGCCTGCCTCAAAATCCCTCGCCAACATACCAGAAGCTTCAGTCTGAGAATAAAACTCGGTATGAGTTTGTGGCGGAGTTGATGGATAGTCCAGTTTCCAAGGGCAACTAATACGATGCTACGGAGAGCAGGATGACGCGACGGTTACGACAGATTATTATGACACCATTATGGATTTGTGGGAAGACATGGAATGGGGCTTATGACTGGTATGATGTGATGGATCCCTTTTTTTTTTTTTTTTGGCTTCTTTCACTCTTTTGTATTCTTTGATACTCATGACCACGGTTTGGAACGACTACGTACATGAGAATCTATCAGAAACCCTTACGAGGCTGCGACTTTATAGAAATGAAAACAAAACTCCGGATTTCCCTCCTACCACTACCGCCCTCCATTGAATGTCTGCTCACCAAGGCAACAAACCCCCATCCAAATCAACCATCCCGTTGCCCTCCCATATCTCCTTCTGATCCCTCTTCCCACCCAAAATCTCAGCCAGCGCAACGGCCGGCTCCCTGGAAGGCCTCGCCCCTCCAGCAATCCTGGCCTTCTTCCCTTCCTCCCCCGTCAGGTTGCTCACGCACCAACCTGGATTAAACGCACAGACTTTAATCCCGCCCCCGCCGGGCTGCGCGTAATTATACCTCTGACAAGCAGCCAGCATGTCCAAGGCGCTCTTGCTCGCTCTGTAAACGTCTCCCTTCACGTGCTTCCATTTGTCTGTCGGGTCCAGTCTGGCGGTGACGCTGCCCAAGGACGAAGAGACGTGGATTATTCTGGGGTCCGTAGATTTCTTGAGGAGAGGTTCGAGTGCCTCTACCAGCACGCCGGGGCCGAAGACGTTGGTCTCAAAGGTTAGGCGGTAGTTGGTAATCAAGTCGGTCTCCTGGTGCACGACTATGCCCGCGTTGGATATTAGGACGTCCAGTCTGCCGTATTCGGAAGAAATGGTGTTGACGAGGGACGTGATTGATTCCTGGGAGGTTACGTCGATTTGGGCCAACGAGATGGTGGATTGGAGGGTTGAAGCGTGCTCGGTTTGGAGTTGCTTGAGGGCTGCTTGTCCCTTTTCCAGGGAGCGGGTGCCGAGGAGGATGTGGTAGTTGGCGGAGGATTGGGAGAGGGCGATGACAGTGTCGAGACCGATGCCAGTGTTGGCGCCTGTGACGAGGACGATGGTTTTGTCTGTGGCAGCCATGATGAACGAAGAATCTAAACAGCACACAGTTTATTGGGGACTTGGGGAGTATAAGAGAGGGTGGGTACTATTGTGGTTTTATATGCTTGATTCAGGAGTTAACGGAGTTAACAATGAATGCAGTATCGTACTTTTATGCCCTAAAACTGACATATCATTCCCGGAGTTAACGATGAATGCAGTAGCCTAATTTTTGTTTGTGTTCAATAGGTAGTTGGTTGGTGCACTAAAACAGATATGTAGATCATCCCTGAACCCCTCCTTTCAGATTACCATCGGGTGGAGGTAGCTTAAGTCCGACCGATTCCCGTGCTTACATATCAACCACAAACTCGCCACTTACTGCGTAATCAGTTCAGTTGATTTAAGCGTTGTTAAATCCGGTGGTCAGAGGTCAACATTCTCCTCTGCCTTTCACAACCCTTATTAAGTAACAAATCACAATTTCAATGCACATTACATCTTGATAGGTCCGCTGGCGTAATGGCAGCGCGTCTGACTACGAATCAGGAGGTTCCAGGTTCGACCCCTGGGCGGATCGATTGTTTTGCCCTACAAATTGAATTTATTTCCTTTTTGCATTTTCTTTCACCTCTATTGTTTCTTCATTACTCGGAACCCAACCGACAAATAACTTCAGTACAGATACACAACCTCCACCCATCATCGGCAGCCATCATCCTCCTCATATTCTCCCTCAAAACCTCCACCTGCTCCTCGGTATACCCAAACTTGGCAGCGGCCCTCCTGTACTGCGACGTCTCATCGGCCAACATAGTAATCATGGATCCAGCATACAACTCCCTTTCGGGCTCCGTGATGTTGCTCAAGACACTAGCCGAAGCAGTGATTTGATCCCTGCTGAACCCAACTTCCAGCGCTTTACTCAGCAGCTTCCGACCTGTCTGCGTGTCCAGCCCGTTCATTTCATAGATTCGTTCTTGAAGTTCCGCACTCTCCGGACAGGGAGGCCACAGGATCTGCGAGTGCGTGTCTCCCTCGCGACAAGCGACGATACCGCCATCTTGTTTGGCGAGCTTCTTCATCACCCGGAGGACTTCAATGTTGTTTGGGATGCAAATCAGGGTTGCGTGTTCCTGGACTACATCAAAGTAATTGTCGAGTTCTTCTGGTGACAAGAAAGACTCGGGCTCGAGAATGTTCCCCGCCCGGAACTCGATTAGAGTATTGGGTGCGTAAATTGGGATGTTGGCGTTGTTCCTCTCGATCACTTCTTTGCCCAAATCAACACCAATGATTCTTGCTTGTGGAAAACGGCGGGCAAGATCGAATGTTATGCTCCCGGGACCGCATCCTACGTCAAGGAGGGTGAATGCCGGTGGGAGTTTTTCGAGTGTTGGAAGGAGATATCCGAGACATGTCGCGGCGTTTCGGAGCTCAAAGGCTTTCAAGGTGTCTTCCTTGTAGCCTATGTGATAGTTTTGTTGTTGCCCGTTGGATGCCATTTTGTGAGTATTGTTGATGGGGTATCACAGTGGGAGGTTGATGCCATATATGAAGGTTTGTAACTGGGAGAACGCCTTCCTACTTGGGACAATTGCAGACGGAAGGATGCGTTGCAGAGCATATATGAGGGGATTTGTAATCCCACATCATGTGTGTGTCTTGGCATCTTGGAGTGGATGGACCAAGTTCTCTTGGGGCTTGTCGCTGCTACCCATTCGGATCGACCTCTTCCGTGATCAACATTCTCAGTTAGGTGCAAATGATTCAAGCAAAATTATGGAATATCAACAAAGTGATCCATTGTGGATACTGTTTAATACTGAAAAGAGGCAAAAGTAAATGCCCAATAACAGGATTGAACTGTTGACATTCGCATTACCAAATATGATCTTGTAAAGAAGATGATATTAGTACGACGCTCTAACCAGCTGAGCTAATCGGGCTTATAGCTGAGTATGGAATTGATTTGAAAATGAGCTCTCAATTTGAGTCTATATCAAGCAATCCACTTCCACCCCTTCCCCTTTCCGTCCGCCCACCTCACAGCAACACAACAAACAGTCGCGCCCATCAACAATGCTCCATCCCAAAATGCGATGCTCGAGTATGCCTGTGACCCTTCATCGGAACTTCCAAGCAGCTGTCCACCAACAGGACTTCCAAACATTGTTCCCAATCCCCTGACAAACAAGATGAATGCGTTGACAGCCGCATATTGTCTTATGCCAAATACCTCAGCGATCAAGGCTGGGAAAAGAGCATAATACCCACCGCCAGCAAAGCTATACAGGACAATGAACGCCATCCACAATCCAGTATCACCCCTCGTCACACTCGTTAACCAAAAGGCAAACACGCTGACAGCTGCCAGAAGCAACGTCAACACCAGAGTGTTTTGTCTTCCTAATTTATCACCTGCATAACCAGTTAGGATCCTCGACACAGCGTTGATCGCGTTAGCCGCTGCCAACAAATTCGCTCCTTGAGAGGCACTCTGTCCCAAGATGACGGTATAAGACGGGATGAAAGCCAGAGGAAGTTGAGCACCGGCTGCCTGTAAGAACGCCGCGACTGCAGAAAAGATGAAGGTCGCTCTGGCAGCTAATGGGCGAGATACGTGGGTATTTCGTCTTTCTGGGGCGCCATCCTCTGCGTTTGACCGAGTGGTGGAAGAGAATCTGCTGCGGGGAACAGCCCAGGCAACAGGAAGGCCGGCCACAAGATTGATGAGTGCATAGATGCGAAGCGTCCACCGTCCGCCGACCTTGGTCAGGAGGGTGCGAATGAGAGGGGAAAGAGCCAGCCCCCCTGCGCCGCCTCCTGCTAGCATAAATCCCATTGCCGTGGCCCGATGATTATTAAAGTACTCTGGTGCAGGGGCAAGCAGGGGAAAGTACAAAAGGGACATTCCCATCCCAACAAGGAACCCCTGGGTGAGGAGGAGTTGCCAGATTGAGGTAGCCAGAGATGCGAGAGCGAATCCAGCAGACATCATCAGCACGCCAGAGACGGTAATCGTTCGGTTCGTCAAGAAACGCAGTATCCGACGACGTCTGGAGGAGGCTGTTTGCCAGGATCCATGTTCAATTCTGGAGATGACTGGGTTCACCAGAATCCCGCCTGACCAAGTCAAGCCATAGCACAATGTTCCGACGAAAGCGAGGAGAGCAGTTGGTGCTGACGCTTGGGATGCAGGAGATGGGTCGAGAACATCTTGACTTGGTGAGAGGTAGTACTCCTGAAAGACGCCAAACGTTTGATTGTAGCCTATTGTGAGAGCGATTGTGGTGAATGCCGCCAGAAGGACTGTCGCCTGCTTTTTCCGAGAAACTGGATATTGCGGTGCTGTGAGTGAGGAGTCTGGTTCTGAGGACGGGGGATTTGTTCCTGATTCCCTCAGGTGAATATCGTGTTGGGTTTGAGTTGACATGATGCATCTATAACGGATTCTAAAAAGAAACCTGAAATTGAGGGGTAATGTTGAAGGAAAGGGAGAAACCGGAAGTTGGCTCCCGCTTGCTGACTCACCCGGAAATAACACAAGTGCTGAACATGCCGCCATTCACACTTTCCTCTACTGGCAATGATCGGCAAATTTCTCTCTCGATCTCACCAAAGTAAACAAACTCGGGAGACAACGCCAAAGCATTGGCAAACTAGGCCCAAGTTTTCCCTACCAATGCCTTCCCTCTGACTCTATTCACGAGGCGCTGCCATTGTCTGCTGTCTCAATAAAAGTTATTTCTGGTCTCGCACGCACATTGTGACATTTATATTTTCAACTTCAGGTCGCGCTGCTCTCTTGCCATTCCCTTCCGTCGCGATAACTAACCGTTTTCGCCTGTCAGCTGAGTATTTCTCACGGCTATATCTATCGTAACCTGCGCCCAGGGCAAATGCCCTGGCAGCTGGCCTTGTCACCACATCTGGCGACCGTTGAAGAAATCGCGAGATCTTGGTTGTGGGCGTCGTCGTGGCGCCTGCGACCGAGTCGTGCCTTATCAATCGAGCCATGTTGTGTATAATTGTTCTTATAATTTTTTGGGTTTTCTTTTTTTCCTTTTTTTTTCCCGCTATGCCCGATAACGCTATAAATTAAACAAGAATGACGACAATAAGCTGTGTTGAGTCTAATATGGCATCACCATTTCATATCTGTGATAAGAAACTCATCTACCTCTATAATCTGAGTAGATATCTGCCGATGCCTGGTTCTAGATGAAAAAGGTGTGATAACGGTAAACGGCTATTTGATTTTCTAGCTAATTCACTGGTTCCACCGAGAGTGGCCGTGAAAACGGGGCACCTTGACGGCATTTGGGCAAATTCGTGTCACAGTCCCGGGAATCTGGAAAGCTGCCCCCGTTATGCGTCTCATCGCGTGGATAAGAGACAACGCAAGCTTGGATGTGACCCGACTACCGAGCCTTATCTATCTCACCCGTCCTCTCGGTGAAATATTCGATGATCGATTTAATACAGGGTGTGCTCGGCATTCCTCATCCCGTTCCCAGGGATATGTACATGTAACGAATTTCCCAATCACGATTGGAGATTCTGCAACAGACCAAAAGAAAAATAATACCTCACATTTTGAGAAGTTGATTTTTTTGGTGTCCCATTTCTCTACAACCGGTTTGCGAAAGGACAGGTATTTCGTTGAAAGTTTAAAATTGGAATGTTCAAACGCGAAGTCCGGAGAATCTTTGAAAGTTCAACTGCATCATTGCCGCCGCACTCAACCAATGCCGTTCTTCAGTTCTCCCGCATCTCTGCGGCGGCTGCATTGCATTGCATTGCGTTGCAGCAGCGTGTAAGCCTTTGTTTCTAATACTATACATGGCTGAGAAAAGAAGGTAAATGAATATTACTCCGTTATGTCGCTTTCCAATGGGATTGGCTGTTGGTGTTTGATTGTTTGGGTGTCTCTCGGTCAATCTATCCGATCTGACAGTGGATTAATATGGGGGTGGGATTGGGGGCCAATAAAGCTTGATTGAGGTTCGCAATGATAAGCAACATGCCAACTGAGCCGAGATACATAATTGTCAGACTGTGCCTTCCGGGGCTGAAACAAGGTGGTCAATTAATATTGCAGAAGGTAATACCATGGCCAGGTACCAGGCGCGCCAACGATGTATGCCTTGGTTGATATCTAGTCTTCCCTAGACATATTGCTCCCAAAAACATGAGGAGACTTCAGACTTCAGTTTTGACTTCCTATCCACGACAGCACTCATCGCCCGGTCCGGGCCCCGAACCGAAAACATGCGAATCGAGAGAGCGATAACTGCTAGCCGTGAGTAAGTCAATAATATTGACCACAAGATCGAAAAATAACATGAATTGACACAAAACAGACTGGCAGATCCAACTTCACCACATTGGTGGTGGTGGTGGGAGATAGGGGCCATGTTTATATCTGTATTCTGCATGGCATCAGTCGTGATCATCTTGGCACAGATTGACGATCTTCCCTTGGACTCATGGCTGCTCCCCATTCAAACAAACTCCTTGATTGCCGTCTTGACCACAATTGCCAAAACATCGATGCTCGTGGCTGGAGCTGGATGCCTTAGCCAGCTCAAGTGGAGACACTTCCGCAATGGCAATCAACGCCTCTACGATATGCAGTTGTTCGATGATGCTAGTCGGGGGCCTTGGGGGTCGTTTATGTTCTTGGGGAGCATTAGGTCGTCCGCAATGGTTTTCGGTTATTTCCTATCATTCGCGACCATTGCGGCATTGGGCATTGAACCTTCCACGCAACAAGTCCTCAAACTGGAAACGAGGAACACTCGACTGCCAAATGCTCGACCTGTCTTGGGGGTGGCTGATGAATATTTGTCAAGAGCTTTCTTCGATATATATTACGGTATGTACTCAGCTATGAGATTCAGCCCAATACGCGATCTTCACTCCTGTCCTAGGGACACCATCTCACCAGTATGCAGAAGATGTCGATTTGTACTCTGCGGGCGAGGACTTCTCTCCATCATACGATGACAGTTATCTCCAGCTGGGAGCTGCATTATTGAACGGTGCTCTTGGTTATCTCTCCAAACCAGAATTCAGTTGTCCTGCCGAAGCTTCAACTTGCTCCTGGCCCGTATTCTCCACCATGGCATTGTGCTCGAAATTTCAGAACGTTACAGAGCTCGTCAAGTCCAATTGCACAGAACCCTCTCCACGACCTCCCGTCAAAAACAATGACAACAACGTGACTGTCACGGAACACTACAAGGCGTGCGACTTCTACTTTCCGCCTTCTGATATGAACCAGAACCCGAATCCACTCGAAGTTCGCTGGTCATGGCCAGAAGAGACCTTCCTAAACGGCACAAAGGTTAACTTTCAGCCTAGAATGTATTTTTTAAGGTCCTCCGTTACCATTATTCAGGACTCTATTGGGGGAAGTTCTGGATCCCTTGCGGTCGTTCGTATTCCGAATCGAGAAGTTCCCTGGAAGGTTGGTGATCCTGTTCATATATATCAGTCTACATGGTACTGGTGCGAGAAGACCTTCAGCGGAGTTACAGCAAGTCAGGGAGTGTTGAATGAAGGCACACTACTAAAGGTAACACCGCTGGTTCCATATAAAAAAATCACTTCGACCCACACTACGCTTATTTACCGAACGAACTCGACCACTCCCCGCGAGTACTCAATGAGAGCCACCACTCCAGCTAATTTGTTTTGGTATTTAAGTGGAATGCTGCAAAACGACTTCGTCATGTACACTACTTCCGGAGGACCCTCGTTTGCTACCCGGGGTCCCAGAGCCAAGGTGCCACTGTCCCTTGGTTCTCAACTCGATAGCGACAACTTGGAGAACATAACGGCAAACATAGCAGCCACCATATCAACCATGATACGCTCCGACAACCCCGGAGACAATGCCAACCTTACTTTTGTTTCTGGTGACGCAATAACCAAAGAGACATATTTCCACGTGCGCTGGTCATGGCTCACATTACCACTGAGCATCACGATCCTGGTTACGGCATCGCTTGGAGCAACAATTCTCACGACGAGAGATATTCCGCTGTACAAAGGTTCGGTCCTGGCGTTGATACGTCAGCGTGTGGATGGGTTGGAGGAGGGGGAACATCAAGAGCGTAAGAAAAGACGAGAAAAAGAAACAGCGGAGATTATGGATAATAGTGGAAAGCGGATCTTGGTGAAATTTGAGAGGGATGAAACGACCAAGAAGTGGGGGTTGAACAGATATATATATTGTGAGGACCTTGTCCAAAAGACAAAAATACGTTCTCATTCTCGACCCGAATTAATAGGCTACTAGTATTAACAATGAGAACATCATCAAAACTGAACACCAAGCTGGTCCGTCTTGAGGAATGCTTGTTTGACTTCACGGTGGTTTGGACATCCATTCGAGAGTAGAACCCTCTCCGAGCTATCCGTGATCTTTGGCGATTTAGCCACCAAGGCTCGTTTCGGCATGACGAGAAATGAAGTGCGGCCTTGAAAGTGATAAGTGTACCTGCCAGTAAATGCTGTTTGGTAAAAATATTTGTGTCAACTCAACTCAATCGCACATTCGCATGGAGAACCACCCCCTCCTTCTTGGGAGACTAATGGTGTGAGCTTGAGCCAATCATGGCGAGCAATGATCAACTGCGCAAATGGCATCCGAGCGGGCGGTCACATGGCAACTGCATGGGTTCTTCAAGCGGGCGCTCCCGAAAAACAAGGTGGCGAAGCCAATGGAAGACGAGCCGAATTGATGTTGAGCTGCAGTTTGCTTCTTGTTCCATGTTTCATGTGCCAGCCTGCTGCTGCAGCTGAACTTTTGGTTGCGATGCCAAGATCAGGCTCGACGCAGAGACATGGAGGTCGAGATCCCAAAATGGCTAGGAGCATCTCTTCTTTCGCATCGGTGCAGAAGGCTTCTTCCAATGACTAAATGTTATGTAATAGTTGGGTAGATAAGACTCAGTTCCGGCCAAAGATAATTTGGCTGTCACTAAGGAGTGTAACGGCTTGTCCAGTAGAGCAGGTACATGCAAGCAAAAAGATCTTTCACAACTCATACAGTTAGTAGTATTTGCGCTATAGCTCAAAGTTCTCAAGAAAAGTGAACAGCAATCTTTCTGTCTCCTTCTTTAACATGGCTCAAACTAACAGATATCATGGACCTTTCGCCCATAACGATTTTGCCCATCTATTACGAACGCTCTCGTCTGGAATTGCCGAGAATCAAAAGGTTCAAGTCCAAGGACTTTGCTAATTATGAGTTAAGGGCCGTCAATGTCCGTGATTCTGGACCGTAAAAGCTGGGACTTTGAGAGGTGTGGGTGTTTTCTTGTTTTCGATCGAGGCACGATGAGTAAGTGGTGGAATCATGTAAGATCCAGGCCCCCCATATGCAGGTTCGGATAGAACAGTTTTTAAAAGATGCCAGTTTCTCTCTTTTTGTGACGCTGTGACTGAATAGCCAAGGACAAGTTTGATGACGTGAGATCAGCAGTAGTCGGGACATGGAAGCTTGGCCGTTGCCTGGTTTACCAGTTTCTCCATTTGAAGTGGCTGACAAGTGCAATGCTCAGCTCTGGGTTGTCGTTTTGTTCATGTCTTTGGATAAAAATAAGCCAGTTCACTATCTTTCTGTGCAGGAAGGGATACTATGGAGTCATGGGAATCGGACCTTAAGGTGTTGGGAGAACTTTAACCAGACAGTTATGGTGTTGGGGCGAGGGGCGTTCAAAACAATCAGCATCGGTCAACCAAAAGAAGTGTTTATTCCGATACATCTATTATATAGAGTTCATCATTCATCTTTTTTGCAAACTCCCGGGCTTCTTCATACTTGCAAGGTCAGTAACACCAAGACCCCAAAAGAGCTTCGTGATCATCTCATACAAGTCTATTTTACAATTTCCTGTTCAGGACAGCGGTGAAGTCATGGCGCCAAGACATCTTCAGCTACCGCGGTATCACTGCGGCCAGGTTTACCACCTCAGAACATGGTCTCTCAACTGAGGCGAATGCCATGTATATACCTCTCAAAGTCGATTGAAAGTGTAAAGTTAGTGCAAAGAGAATAAAGTCGAACTTGTTTATTCCAGAATTCAAAGAAGCAAAGTGAAGGATTCTGGAATGAGTTGACCTCCCCGGCTGGGCACCAGCATTGGTTACTAGAAATGGATATTGGAAATTATGTAAAATATTCCAAGCCGCCGCCCCAACTTGCCAAACCTGGACATCTCAAACAAGGTATTGCATCACGAGATCACCATTGCCGGTACCCCTGGTTATCTTCAAAAAAGCCTTATCAGTGATATCTCCATGTCTCTTTTTTATATTATTGTGGAAACATCCGAAACACTCATGAAATCTCCTTTGGATTTGATCAAAATAGTCATGGATGGGCTTCGGGAACTCGCAACATCTCCATGCACGTTCGTCCCGCTGGACCTGCCATCCAAGACTTACAACCAGTCCACGGCACTCTGCATCACTCCAAATGGATCCAACTTGGACGTCCATCGTGTTTTGCTCAAACAGGCAGACCTGCCAGGATTCTTCCAACATGGTCTGAACACAAAAGTGGTAGATAGTCTGAGACTTATTATTCTGCCAACCGATAGAGCCGGAAAAGTTCTAGTCGACAGTTCTGTCTGGCGAAACATTCTTCTACGAATGCAACTTGACCCGTGGGTAGAACACCTAATACGAATCGCCGGGAACGGCTTCCACCACTCTGGAGAAGCGACCAAGGAAGGGGGAGTTGCAAGTCACTTTCTCGGCACGACGATTTCTTTCAGTATTTGGACAACCCGCTGGGAACCATCGTGTCAGTTTTACACAACAAGGTACCTCGTTCTCGACAGAAGGGCAGTGAACCAGCAATTCGACCACCCACTCGTCACAGGACTGCTCAACCAAGTCGACCTCTTCAAGAAGGAATCCTGCTCGGCACTGTATCTCCCGTTTCTCCTCGCAGTGAGAGGTCTCCGATACCGCGAAAACAAGCTCGTCAGCAAACTTGATCTCGTTCGGAATGTCGAAGCACGAACCGGTCACGGATCATGGGGCAGAGAAGGTACATTTGAGACGCAGGGAGAGACAATCACCAAGCTCACCGCCAGACTGGGCAAGGCACTAGGTGGTCTCGGAAGCACATGGAAGCATCTTAACATGATCGAGGACCTGTTCAACCACCTGGACAATCTCTCTTTAAAGATGGAACGGCAAGAAGGAGCGTTACCCAAAAACCAGAAAACAAAAGAAAGTGACAAAAGCATCATGGCTGCCGTCCCCATCCTCCGGCAACAGGCCGCCGCAGCCAGGGAGCAATGCCAATACCTCGAGTCGCGCGTCAAGAACCAGTCGTCTGTCTTGTTTTCTTTTCTCACGCACCAAGACTCCATGATCAACCTCCAAGTTGCCAACGCAAGCAGAGACCTAGCCGAGGCAGCCAGGAGAGATGGATCCTCGATGAAGACTATTGCGGTTCTGACGATGGCGTTCCTCCCTGCGACTTTTGTGGCTGCCTGGTTTGCCGTGCCGAACATGGGATGGGATACCAAAGATAATTTGATGCTGATATACTGGGCCTGGGTTATTTCTATCACGTTTGCCACTTTTATTCTCTGGGCTGGTATAACACAGCGAGAACAAATCGCCGGGTTGGTCAGGGGGGTCAGACGCACGACGACTCGGATGGAAACGAGGAAGGAGGTCGAGGTTGAGGGCGAACTGTATACCCTGTCGTCACCGGGTAGTTGGACGTCGTGAGATGTAAGGAGTGATGAAATCTGTGATTATTTTGGTGTGTTTGTATTTTGAATATTATTTAGGCATATCAGGCGTTGGAAGAGAGCTGTTTTGTGCAATTTAAACACGTAGGACCACCAGCAAGACACTTTCTATTTGCGTGATATACAATCTGAAAAAGCCTAGGATAGGTGCATGCTTATTTTTTCCCATTTCCATATTTCGAGCCCCGACTAAGTCATCCCCATTCTATCTATACGTCTGAGATTCATAACCAGTATCCAAGGCCATGTATAGCATAATTCTCCCTCCCTCTTCAGCACTTGTAAGTCTTGGAGTATATTATAGAAGTAACTGCATCTATAGGTCCTCTTCCCCTCTGCTACTGGGAGATGTATTGTCGCCCGGTCAGGCCATGCCGGAAGATGTCGTCGCCGGGTCAGGGTGGCACAGGAAGAGGTGCCGTCGGCAGGCCGGACTCTAAGGTGCTGCTGGAGTAGGGACTGTGGAGATTATAGTAAATATTGGCGTCGTATTTATTGTCGCAGGGGCAAGTGTTGTTGCTGGGCAGGTGCCATCGTGGATGTAGTTGTTGTTGCCCCGTTGTAGCTGCCGTTCCTCTTGCAGGTCCATACGACATTCCCATTAGACCAAATCTATCTCTTGTCGTTCCTGCAGCTTTCGTCGTCTCCGTTGCAGGTTAATACCTCATCCCTATTAAATCTAATCTATTCCCTGCCGTCCCAGCAGCCGGTATCAAACCCGAATACATCCCAGGCACATAAGTTGAACCTCCAGTCCCACTCCCACCCCCTCCACTCCCAGTTCCAGTTGCCTCGGGTCCTGACTGACCAGCGTTTGCCTTTGCCAGTCTTTCCCTTTCAACTTCCTCAGCCAAACTAAACACATTCATGTTCCTCCCCATCTCCTTCAACGCCTCATCAATCGACCACCTCCCCAGTCCGCTCGCCAAATTCAAAGTCAGACCGTCCCTCCTCCTATTCCACTTAACTTTCTGTAAACCTGCCGTCCCGGCCCACGGCATCCTCGTGATCCTCCACGGTTCCTGTCCCTTCTCACCCATCCACCTAACCCTCCTTTGAACACCCACGTACCTCCTCGCTTCAGGAAACAAGACCAACAAGTACTCGCCCATGTTGATACCAATCGTGATGTCCCACTCGTATCTCGTATCCTCCTTTCCAGTGGTGCAGGTCTCGTTTATTACCCTCATGAGAAGCAGACCCAGCTCGCCCCACATCACCTCCTGAACCACCTCGACAGAGTCATAGATAATCTCAATGTTTTCGTCGTCGTGGCCGTATTTGATTATTAGCTCTACCGTTTCGGGCAGGGCGGCCTGGTGACGATCAAGCATGTGCATCCCTTCTTGCACGAAACGGGATTCAATTCTGGCGCGATGGTCGGAGAAGTGAGAAGGTGAGCGACATATAGCGTCTCGAGAGGGCAGGTTTGTTGTGGGATCCCAGGGTGCGTAGTAAGCGTAGGATGAGGCCAGGCGGGCCAAGGATTGCAGGAAAAGGCGGCGGTTGTCTTGGACGTAAGTAGACGTTGGACTGTCTGGTGAAGAAGGTGGTAGATCTGGATATTGGGGGTCCGGGTGAGGAGGAGGTACATAGGTTGCTGGAGGCAGAGGTGGACTCGCAGGTCTAACCGGAGAAGATGCTGAAGAAACGGTTGACGGTGTAGATGGTTCTCGACCTGGTGGATGTAGTAGGTGGAAAAGAGTGAGAGCCGGGTATGTGATGTTGGGTAGTAGTGCTGTGGATGGGAAAGGAGGCACAGGTGTAAGAGGTGAAAGAGGTGAAAGAGGTGGGATAGGCTCAGGTGAGAGAGGAGGAGGTGGCGGACTGTTTGGAGGTTTATACCAAGGAGATCTTGAAGACGCCGTTGACGATGTAAGCGGTGGTCGGCGTTCTGGAGGCGGCACGTGAAAGAGAGGGAAGGAATACGTGTTACTAGCAGGTGATGATATATGGTCGGAAATATTTGCGACCATCAATGATGTCGTCGACGGTCCAGGCCTTCTAGATTCTGTCGAGGATTCCGTTGACGAAGGAACTGTAAATATTCTTGTTGGCCCAGGACGTGTCGACTCTGTAGACGACTCGGTTGATCCAGGAACTTTAAAAGTCCTGGTTGGTCCAGGGGGCTCATCAGAGGACATTATAATTTCAAGAGCCCGGGCTGTTTTTTGTTGCTTTGAGGACTGTGCGGCATCGACAAA
The DNA here is from genome assembly GCA_033725935.1 of Cladorrhinum sp. PSN259. Classification (NCBI taxonomy): domain Eukaryota; kingdom Fungi; phylum Ascomycota; class Sordariomycetes; order Sordariales; family Podosporaceae; genus Cladorrhinum; species Cladorrhinum sp. PSN259. Next base: position 97,799 of record MU867076.1, read on the forward strand.
CTCAGCTGCCGCCAAGCGTGGAAGGATTCTCGATCTTTAGCTTCTTCGGTTCTTTGTCACGGAAACCCAAGCTCCAAGATTCAAATTCTAGGACAATGAGCGTTGTGTTTCTCGATAGTAAGATCAAAGGGCAGCGCCTGGGCCTTGCACGAGTGCATCAGACAAAGAAAAAGAAGCCGTCGAAATAGATTTGTATCTCATCTACCATATCACATGAAACTATTAACAATCGTAACCGTAGTCGTGTAAACCATCCCCACCAAGCCCACAACAATCATGACCAGATCCCCAATCCTGGCCGATTTCGTCTCTGCCACTCCCTTGTAATGCAAGTACGCCGGGTAGACATATACCAAGGGAACGCAAGCAGCACTTCCAATGAGCGCCACAAACTTGTCCAAGTTGCCCGTCCCTAGCACCGAAATGACACCGCAAATGATGACGATGCTAAACCGAAACATGTTCTTTATCCACTTGGTCCTCAGACTCTTCTTGCCAGACTTGTGTCCAAAAATTTTGGTTTCCAAGATCCTCAGGGCAGGGAACAGCTGAACAGGAGTTCCCACCAAGACAGCAACCGAGTACAAGAATTGAACAGCGTTGACAAGCGGCGAGTCCTGAGGGAAGTTGTTGATAATCTCAATTTGTGTGCCCATTCCGAACGTGGCATAACACAAAGCTCCGACGCTTGTATAGACGATGGTAATGATGATCATGACCACTCCAAGAAGCCACTCAAAGTGCTCCGGCTGAGCCATGGACGACTGAATCGGAAGTATCAGCCCAACCCCCTCAAAGGTGAAAATCGCGGACCCAATCATCATCGTGTACTTGTCCGGGTTGAACCACACCACGCTGCTGTGTATCCCGTCCTTTGCCAATGCCGATATGTCGTACCAGTAAATATACGTAACCCCAACCAGGATACACGCATCCGCCAGCAAGGCCGCCGGTCCCAGCTTCGAAATATTCCGTATCCAACATAGCGGGATCAACAACAACATCTGAACCGCAATCAACTTGTTCGTCGAGAACTCCCACCACTCAGTCTTCTGTCCATGCCCAAAAACAGCCTCACAAAATGTCAACAAATTCTCCGCCACAAAAACAATCCCCGTGCAGACAAACCCAATCTGACTCAGCGCAATACTAGCCAGAATCAGATTCCTCATTTTCTGTCCAGCAATCGCATGTCCAATCTCTCCGTAACCACCTCCATACCGCCCCTTACACTCCAGCAGCAGGTGAAAAGCCCACATGCTGACAGCCGAAACGCCCAGCATGGCAAGACTACTAAACAGCAATCCGCCATTACTAAACGCCTTTGGCAAGAACATGATTCCCGTCCCGACAAACGCCTTCAGCAACGTAAAAAACGTCTTGGCAACCCCCGCATCATTATTCCTTTCCATCTGCTGAGCCCGTTGCTGTTCCCGCTGAGAATGCGACTGCGCCCTCCCCCTCTCCCAGAGTAGTGGCCTCCTCTCCCCCTCCTCATCCTCCCCTTCATCATCAGTAACAGCCTCGTCATCGCTATCCACCAGATCCTCACCCGCAAAACTCCCATACAAATCCAAGAACTCGACAAAGTTTCTCGTAATCGGCAACCTCGCAGCCACGAAATCGTGATTACTCCGATGCAATCGTTTCTGCAGCAGGAACGCCCTTCTAAACCCGCCGGGAGCCAACTGATCCCGCACGGTAATGTCGTGCTCTCCTCCTCCGTCCGCGCCACCCCCAGCACCATCCTCTTCCGCGTCCCTTCTTGTGCGACTGAACTCTCTTGGACTGTGAAAGGTATACGCCCGTCGATGCTGTCCCTGCAGTCTAGCCTGAGCGTCCAGTCTGAATAGCTCACGGTGGATGTCGCCTCCTTGTAGTTTTAGAGAGGATTCCACTTCCTCACCGCCGGGGCCACCAGCAATTGTGCCCTCCATCGACGAGACGTTGCTCGCGCTGACCGTTGCGGTGGTGGAAGCGGAGGAGACATGTTGATTCTGTGCTAATGCAACGGGGGAGACATGTTTGTGTGCATCGGTTTCCGTTGTTTCGGACGGATCGAACTCGGCAGTGAACCCCACAGGCAAGTGTTCGGCCACAACCTGCGCTTGGGCCTCAATCGTCTCGAGTTCGCGGCGAGCATCAGCTGAAGAAGTTGAGACCGGCTTGGTGTGATCGTTGCCGTTGGAGGCCGTGTTGGCGTTGAGAGTCGGAGGACCGGACATGGCGATTCGGACGAATTGGCAGAAATTGCGCCTTCATTAAAATTGGTGTTTTTACAAAGACGTTGCAGAAGATGAATGGTTAAGGCAAAAGAGAGAACCCTGCAGCGGAAAACAACGGCTCAATTGCTTGAATTAGAGTCGTCAAACATGCCTGAAAAGAGTCTAGAACACCGCATAAATGATGTCATCGGGAATAAAAAGCGTTTTGAATTGGATACAAAATATGTAACTGGATGGGCACGTGTCAGCTAATTGCCGCTTGCCCCTTTCCGTTTTGAATCATGTCGTCCAATCAATGTGACAATGAATTGTCTCAAATGGTCATTAGTGGCACGTTGGTGCCGACTGGTCTATTTGTTTTGAGATGGTTGCGTCTTTTGCACATTCGTCCCAACTGCGAACTTCATTCGCGAATTTTTGTTGGGCCGTGGCTTTGAGCTTTTTTTTTCTATGTATCGGTAGTCCTCTGTTTTGTGGCCCTCCATAATTCCCCTTTTTGGCGGCTGGAAAGCCTAACTGAATCCGAACCTTTTTTTCCATCGCTCACTGCTGTCGACCTTTAGCTGCTTGATGAACAAGGTGATCGACTTTGCATTGCACTCATTCTGGTTTAATGCATTGCACTCATCACTCATGAATAATCCGTCGCATCACACCATTCACTGCTTAGAGACGAGCTGCTCAATCGAGGCGATCTGGGCCAAGACGGAGCTGCTGCTGGTACCACCATAGGTATCACGCTGCTCGACGCTGCGCTCAAAGTCAAATACCTGAGCAATATCCTCCTCGAAAAGGGGAGAGATCTCCTTGAGATCCTTGAGTGACAGTTCAGAGATGGAAACACCAGCTTCCTCACCCTTGCGGACAATGGCACCAGCGATGTGGTGGGTCTGTCTGAAGGGCACGCCCTTGCGGACAAGGTAGTCAGCCACATCGGTGGCGAGCATGTCGTGGGTAAGAGCAGCCTTCATCTTCTCGGGGTGGACCTTGAGGGTAGCGAGCACACCCTGGGTGATGCGGAGGCACTGAGAGACGGTCTTGATGCAGTCAATGAGGGGCTCAACTGACTCCTGGAGATCCTTGTTGTAGGAAGTAGGGAGAGACTTGAGGGAGGAGAGGAAACCAGATGATTGGCCCATAACTCTACCCGCCTTGCCACGGATGAGCTCCAAGCTGTCGGGGTTCTTCTTCTGGGGCATCAAGCTGCTGCCAGTGCTGTAGGCATCGGCAACCTGAACGAAGCCGAACTCGGCAGTGGAGAAGAGGATAAGATCCTCGCTGAGACGGCTGAGATGGGCCATCAACAAGCTCGCCCACTGGAGGATATCGACAACGAAGTCGCGGTCGGCAACGGCGCACAAGCTGTTGGGGTGAACAGAGACGAAGCCGAGGTCCTTGGCCATGAACTCGCGGTCAATGCCGAAGGGGTTGCCGGCGAGAGCGCCGACACCGAGGGGGCAGGAAGAGACTCTCTCCTGGACGCCCTTGAGGCGGTTGAGATCGCCAATCAGGAAGGTGGCGTGCGACAAGAGCCAGTGGGAGAAGCGCACGGGCTGAGCACGCTGGAGATGGGTGTATCCTGGCATGAGCACAGGGAGGGTATCCTTGGCCTTGGCGGCGGTGGTGCCGAGCACATCCTTGAGGATGCCGACGAGCTGCTCGAGCTGCTCTCCAGCCCAGAGGCGCATGTCAACGCCAACCTGCTCATTGCGAGAGCGACCGGTGTGAAGCTTGCCGGCAGCAGCGCCAATGATCTCGCCAAGACGGCGCTCGTTGGCAGTGTGGATATCCTCGTCCGACTTGACGTCAATCTTGAACTCGCCCGACTCCCACTCCTTCAGCACCTGCTGCAATCCCTTGACGATCTGGTCGAGCTCGTCGGCGGAGAGGATATTGAGCTTGTGAAGGGCCTTGGCGTAGGTGATTGAGCCCTGGATGTCGGCCTTGTAGAGAACCTTGTCGAAGGAGAGCGACTCGTTGAACTGGAACATCAGGTCGTCGATGGCCTCTGAGAATTGGCGCGCATAATTAGCGGGTGAAAATGGAGCGATTGGGAGTCAATTGGAGCAACATACCAGTGAAGCGACCACCCCAGAGGAAGGTAGGCTGAGAAGCCATGGCTGATGCGTGTGGTGGGTGGTATGCTGCGAGAAATGCTGCTTGCTGAAGTTGCTTTTCGTCGCTGGTTTCTCTGTCGCCCAATTGCCCCTCCCAATTGATGGTGGATGATTCACAAAAAAATTGGAGTTGCGCGCCCGCACCGCGCACCGCAGCAGCTTCAATGCGCCCACGTGATGATAAGCCCTGTGTGGGCTGCACTGTGATGACTCACTCTTTGGTCGTGCATGTTCGAGATGGCAGTCTGCATCTGCGGTGCCAAAAATCTCAGTTCAGTTACAATTGCAAAAGTTCTATTCTCTTGAAGTTTAAGGTTCCAGGTTGCATGAAATTGATTGGAAACTGGCTGGAGTTTCAATTGCGGGGAACTCCATCCAGCTGACAGACCTGGAAGTGGAAGGAGCTTGCACAGTGCTCAGTGCTGAGAGGCTGGAACTACCCAGTATATTGAATATTTTAATCCAAAAATATTTTTTTCTTCATGTTACCAAAGAATGAACAAAACTACCACCTAACCCGAGGTATCTATCCATTTACTTTCTTTATTTTCAAAAACTCCTTCTTCCGTCTTCACCCACCATAAACAGGCGCCTTCCACTCGGCACCCCGCCCCTCATACAACATCCGCACAACATCGGCCGTCCTAGTCCTCAAACTCCCATGCTCCCAGTGGTAAGGGGCGACGACACTCTTACTGTTACCCACCCTCGCCAAAGTTTCCTCTCCCGCATCCAGATTGACAGCTAGATCCTCCGGGTACACCAACGCCCTGAGCGGTTTATCGTTCCTCTTTAGCTGCTCTAGGTCGTATATTTGAGGCCAGTCCTTCTTTTCCGCGACTTCCTGGGCTACTTGTCTTAGCAGGTCAGACTCCAAACTGTCCATCATGAAGGGGTATATCATCTCGCCAGAGAAATACAACTTGTCCGCAAAATCGTCCGTCACCTTGAATTCCTGGTTGAGCCATGCGTACCCTTTTATATGCTTGCCCACGCGATAAGCAGCCCACTTGGACGCTTTGCCCGGTCCGGTAATGTAAATCGACTCGTGCAGGATCCCATAGAGCGGTCGAGCATGCAGTTTGAACCCTTCAATCTCGGCGTACTTGGCCAGCACCGTGGCAGAGATGGAGGTATCTCCCGTGCCTTCTTGGGATTTCAGATGATCAAATAAAGCCCCAACAAAGCGGTGCACCTTGTTCATGCCGTCCATCCCGCTGATGAACTGCCTCCCCAGGGTCATAAACATTTGAGCGTTCAGTACCCTACTCGTTCCGTCCCGAAGGGGATAATTAATTCCTCGCTCGTCGAGCGTCTTGAAGATGTATTTCACTCTGTCAATGTCTGATTTGAAAACCTGGTAGTAGTGGTCATTCGCCCAGGTGATAGGTCCGTACAGTGCTCTGTAGACCAGCTCTGGTGATTTGGTTATGGGCGCCAGACCGGCTGTCAGAAAGACCTCGGCGATGCGGTGTTTCTCTCGCCCCAGGAAGGAGAGGTAGGTCAGGGCGACCCAGCCGCCAAAGGATTGGCCGTGGAGGGTGAAGCGGAGGTTTTCCCCGGGGTAGAATACTTGCTCCTCGATGGTCTGCCGCATTGCTTCGAGATCCCGGACTATGTTGTCCTGTCGGAACAGGCTGACATAATCTACCAGCTGTTGCGTTCTTCTTGTCTCTTCGTTTGGAAATCTGGCCGCAAGAGACTCGGCTGTAATGGGTGTGCTCTGTCCCGTGCCGCGGTAGTCAGGGAAGAGGATGCAGTAGCCCCTTTCTAACATCAGGTTGTTGAAAGCCTCGTTGCGATCCCACGGGTTCCCGTCGCCCGGTCCGCCGCAGAGATACACAAGGAACTTCCTCTTGCGACAGATTGTGTTCCAGTCTAGATCCTTTGCGGCTTTGTTGTCCTTCCATTCGTATACGAGCTCCGCATGAACGACTATCTTCTCTCCCTCAAAGTCCTGGTAGTTGAGGGGAACTTCAATGTCGAACGAAACCCTTCTCCAAGGGCCGGGATCCTCGTTTTCGGTGGTTATTAGCGTCCCACCTAGAGGACCCAGATACGAGCTCCTCAAGTCTCCTAAACTGCTCATTTCCGGTGTTGTATACTCTGTTTCAGAGCTGTACATGGATACACTGGAGGATTCTTCCGTGTCAGGCTGGGAGCTGTTATCCGAGGACTCTTCTGATGAGGTGTTCTCAGCTGTCTCAGTCCACTCGAATGATGGTGATGGTATCCTATCCAGCGGCCGATCTTGATTCCTCTCGGGGAGTGGGAATGAATAATATCGTGGTTGTTTTGTCGCTGTGCCGGCCAGATTGCTCCACCATCCTCCAACCCCTCTATCACCCTCGGACACCTCCATTTCTATACAAAGCTGCTGCTCGTCCTCGCCCGGGGCCAACGGCCTAGAATCGTCTTTTCTTTCTTCCCCAACATTTTCCTTCACTTCGCCAGCGAAGCATATCGTAAACGGTGGGCTTGGCATCATGGGTGATGCTTTCGGCCGCAATGTCTTTGTTGATGAGTGTGTAAGTCGGGTCCACCTCAACAAAGTATATGAATTCGGGCCACACGTTTTCTTTGTTGAATTGTTTCCGCTTTTGTCCAGTCCAAAGTGTCCCAGGCAAATTGTCTGGTATATGGATGACTGATAGAAACAATAACGACACTAGGATAGGTTCGAGCGGTATGTGTACAAAGGCCGTCACAGGGGGGAAACATCATCCCACCAACTCCATCATGATCACCCTCATCCATTGCAGCAGGCACCTCGTGCAGTTCTTGTACCCTTTCAGCCTCCAGAGCCCTTGTTCCACTCGAGCCTCACCTCCTTTACTTGACGGTAAATAAGTTGGCGCTAACCAATGGTATAAGCAATAGCTCGGCATAATGTCCGAGGCCTTGGGTAGGACAACAGGGGAAAAAGCCAGGCATCTTTGACTCGCATGCTATGAAAGTATTTCGGATTTTTCTCTCTCCCCTGGGCGAACCGCTCCTCGATGGCATGCTTGGCGGTTTGGCCTCTCTTCCGAAATTCGGGGTGACATCGTGGCTCGGCCAGTTACCGTGTCGAGCCGGTGAGCCAGCGAGCCGGGTCAGCCGGGATGAGCTAACGCTTGCCCCCATGTACAGATTATACGGACCCAATGGGGCGGAAAGGGTTGCATTGCCAAAGTCTGAGCGAGCGAGGGGACCGACGATAGCGTCGATCTAGTCTAGTGTACTAGGGTCAAGGATCCCCCTCGGCTCTTGAACCCTTCTTTCATTATGCGGCTCGTACGTTTGTTTCATCATCCGACATTTACATGGTTAGAGCCGCCCACCCGGGGGCCAATCATTGGTCGGAGATTGAGTAGATCTCGCAATTTCCTAGAACCATAGTGGGAAAAGCCATCTCATCATTTCTTCTCCTCGGCAGTGCCCAAGAAACAAGAGTACTTGGCTAGGATGAGGATTATGTCTTGCCTATCAAGGGTGATTTATGAACCATGCATACCGGTGAGATGTGTTACACAACCCATGTTGAATCTCTGGTTACGCACGGGCGAGGGATCCATACGACTCCCCCACACCCGACTTGCTCCTTCTCTTCTCAAGCCGGAGGGTAGCACTGCGGCATTATCCACTGGTTTTTCAAGTCACCAGACCAACCTCGGCTCCAGAGAAAGTATCCTCAAGCTGACGGAGAACCAAACCTTGGAACCTGGTATGGTATCTGTAGACCGCCTCAAGCGAGACGAACTGCGGACGCCATTGGATAAGTCTCTGTACTCGTACCACGCCCTTATCTGCATTTTCCGTCTGGCCGACCTCGGCAACGATCCCATGATGGCACGCATGCTTCCGTGGTCCGAGGAGCCGAACAGATGATCGTCTTGGGGTGTTGCCAAATTAATTGGGTGCCAGACGATCTTAGCTCTTTATAACCGGGCCCCGAATGTCGTACGGGTACGGTACCAGTCAATGTATTCACACTGGCTGACGCAATAAGGCATCTTGCTGAGCCTCAGAGATACGTGCTAATATCTCTGTGAGCACCTGCTCGGCGTTACCGTACTACTCGTACTCGGCATTTATTTTAGATGCCTCGTGGAATCTTAATGGTGCGCGCAATGACATACATGCATGTGAGTGGTACTAAGAGAGTACAACTTAGTGACGGAATCACGAATTCATGACTGTGGCAAGCACAATACCTACAGAGCTGAGGTGATGAGAATTCTTTTCATTTCCTGTTGGGCTTGTCGAAGATCTTAGGTTATGGGCTGGGTGGCGTGCCGCAATCATGAGGTGAAGTGGTGTGTGGAAGAACCATTCGATTGGAGCGTCGATGGGTGATGGAGGGGGGGGTCCGAGACCGTCTAAGTCATTTGGCATCCAGTATCACGACAAAAAGACCGGCATTTGCTTCTCGAGTAATGGCTCAGGGGAAATCGAGTAGCTGCTGAGATGATGGTAAGCTTCCGTAGCAGAGATATTGATTTCATACCCTTGATAATCAAGTTCATGCATATTAGGATAGGCACTGCAGCGATGTAAAGGCTTACCATCGCATGATAAGCCTCTCTAATCATTAATAAACAGCCGAGAATATTTTCGAGACCAAGGCACAATATCCGGAAAAGAACAAGGAAGCCGCTCCTCATCTCGATGATATCACAGATCTCAAATTATGTGGTATTTTTGGCTTCCGGAGAAAAAGTCTGCTGCTATTGTGACAGTTGCTATATGCTGTGATTTGCGCAATAAAAATGGAGCTAAATGACAAATCCAGACACATCTTCTTGCTGAATCGGTCGTGGAATATTTCCTCTTTGGCCAGCTGGGTTGCACAGAAGCAAAATGTCATCGTGCATGATTGTGATATATCACGTTCTACACGCCAGGTACGCCCGTCCGAAGTAGATATTAGAGGCAACGGCCTTAATCTAGACCGCACGTGAACATGAAATTCTCCGATGTCAACCTCGGTACTTGAGCAGCAATGTGGTGATGCGCCTGGTCCCATTTCGGGTAGCAATATGACGAGTTCAAGGATACAACCCTTCGAGGCTGTTGGGAAGAAGCAGTGAATGATTGCCAGACTGGTAAGAAATAAAGTCAGACGGCCGATGAGTGACAACAAGATAACGGAAACAAGAACAAAAACAATCAAGTTCAAAAAATGGTTGGCTAGAATTTCCAGTTTGTTGGGAGACTTTGGAATTCCAGATGGAAAGGGCCCCTGAGAGCCCATCGGTCGTGTGGACGCATCTGCTGTTATCTACTAACAGTGCTGCATCATTATGCGAGGCGTTAAGAGTTGTTAGGGCAGCCCCACTTTCTCTTTCAACCACCTGCAAGCTCCACATCTCGAAAGCAACGTGCATCATGGCGGGGTTGCAGCGCGTTGCCCCGCGTTTTCAGCTGCAGTTGCCTGGACTGTTTGCAACCGTCTTGCCATCCAACCCCTGGCAGCTCTTCGTGCTTCAAGTTTCCACAGCATCCAAAACTCCTCGCCAAAGCTTCCAGGCAGCTTCAGCTCTGACATCCGAATTCTTCCAAAGCTTCCTTTTGCCAAAAATTGCCTACAGAGTCAACATGTCGTGCCCACATGTCTCAGCATCTAGTGCGTTTCTCGAGATGTCATCTCCAGATCCATCTCACTGACATGCTGTAATCCCCAATAGACCTTTCCAAGCCGACCCCTACCGACTCAGTTTACCGTGAGGACTGCACCCAGTGTTTCGATTCGATCGACGACCGAACAGGCCTCGATGTTTGCCTCAAGTGCTTCAACGGCGGCTGCGCTGGCGATCGCAACCATGCCAAACTCCATAGTATTACACGCAATCATCCTCTAGTCCTCAACATCCGCCGCACCCGCAAGATTGTCGTCCGAGATGAGCCTCCCCTCAAAATGTCCAAGCTTGCCATCGCCGCCGAGACCGAAGCCGACCGCTACGAGACCACCCTTACCGTCAAGTGTCTGGAATGCGGCATCGATGACCTGGACAAGGCTGATCCGACCATCGCGCCTGTAGTTGAAGCTGTCATCAAGGCAAATACATTCTCGAGGAAAGAGGAGGTCAAGGCTTGGGAACAAGAATTGACGAGCTGTGAACACATCCTGCTGCTGCAACAGGGTCCACCGAAACAAATCGAGTCCCAGGATCTTGGTCACTGTGCCAAGTGTGACTTGAAGGAGAACCTCTGGTTGTGTTTGGAATGCGGTGATCTCGGCTGCGGCCGCGCACAGTTTGGTGGTGTCGATGGCAACTCGCACGCTCTAGCACACTCCAAGGAGTCGAACCACGGTGTCGCTGTCAAGCTCGGCTCCATTACACCAGATGGCAACGCCGACGTTTACTGCTACACCTGTGACGAAGAACGCGTCGACGAGAATCTTGGGGCACACCTTGCAAACTGGGGAATCATTTTGGCAGAGCGCCAAAAGACCGAGAAGAGCTTGACGGAGCTGCAGATCGAGGAGAATCTCAAGTGGGAATTCTCCATGACGGACGAGGAGGGCAAGGAATTGACTCCCGTCTTTGGGCCGGGGCTAACAGGCCTGAAGAACCTCGGAAACAGTTGTTATTTGGCAAGCATTCTGCAGTGTCTCTTTGACATGCCAGCTTTTCAGGAACGGTACGGCGCAGGCGTCGACTCTCTGCACGGGGAGCCAAACCCGGCAGAGGATCTGGAAACCCAGCTCCTGAAGCTTGGCGATGGCCTCCTCTCGGGTCGTTACTCAAAACCTGACTCCGATATCAACGCCTCTGAGCATTCGCCCGAGATTCCTCACCAAAAAGGTCTCCAGCCTTCCATGTTCAAGCACCTGATTGGTCGCGGCCATGCCGAGTTCTCGACTATGCGCCAGCAAGACGCCTTTGAGCTTCTGCAGCATCTCATCAAGCTCATCACTCGTTCTAAGCGCCCTTCGAACCTCCCGGACCCAACCGCATCGATGCGCTTCATGATGGAGCAGCGCCTGCAGTGTCTCAGCTGCAGCAAGGTTCGCTACAGCTCCACAGAGCAGGACAACATCTTTATCGATGTACCTTTGGAGAAGCTCCCGGCCGAGGAAGGACAGGAGGCCAAGTACAAACCAGTGACGCTGAAGGAGTGTTTGGATAACTTGACTGCATCCGAGGTGGTTGATCTCAACTGCTCAGCATGCAACAGCAAGGATGGGTTTACCAAGCGCACATTGTTCAAAACATTCCCCGATGTGCTCGTTGTTAATGCGCGCAAGATGGCAGTTGTCAACTGGGTTCCCATCAAGGTTGACGTCCCCGTCATTGTTGAGGATGGGGCGGTTTTGCTGGATTCCTATTTGTCCAAGGGCCAGCAACCCGATGAGGAGCTTTTGCCAGAGGATGATACAACAGCTAGCAATGTTCCTGCGTTTGTCCCGAATGCGGAGGCGCTGGCGATGCTCGAGGGTATGGGATTCCCCCGGGTGCGTTGCGAAAAGGCTCTCCATGCCACAGGCAACTCTGATGCCAACTCGGCCATGGAGTGGTTGTTTGCACACATGGATGATCCCGATATTGATGTTCCTGTCACTCTGGGTGGTGAGTCTGGAGCAGGAGCAGGGGCAGCAGATCCTGAGAAGCTGGCGATGTTGGAGAGTATGGGGCTGAGCGGGCCACGTGCTGTCAAGGCGCTCAAAGAGACTGGCGGGGATGTTGAGAGGGCTATCGAGTGGCTGTTTAGTCATCCGGATGACGATGGTGCTGTCGAGGAGGACGCAGCTGCTGAGGAGTCGAGCAGTGGCGAGAAGAAGAGTGTTGGCAGTAGCGAGCTGCCCGCTAATTTCCAATTGCAGTCCATTGTGTGCCACAAGGGGACAAGCATTCATGCTGGGTAAGTTTTCCATGGAAGCCATGGAAGTGGTCAACTGCTAATATCAGCAACAGTCACTACGTAGCGTTCATCCGCAAGAAGTTTAGTGATGAGACTTCGTGGGTGCTGTTCAACGACGAAAAGGTGGTCAAGGTGGCAGATGTGGACGAGATGAAGAAGACTGCGTATGTGTACTTCTTCAAGCGGGTTTAGGTGTTAGAGGTTAAGACATAGAGGTTTGTTCGGGCAGAAAGATTATGATGGAGGGAAGACAGGACTCTAGAGATATGATGATCATGATAAATGTTCTTTGTCCTCAGAAAATTTGTTTTAATGTACACTGAGAAAGAGCAAACAAAACAGGCTACCTAGGCAGCAAAAATATTCCCATGCCTCATCCCATTCGGTGATATCGTAGATGGATGCTAACGCCATTCGCCCTTGCTCCCAAACTCCATTCATCCCTTTGTGACAGAAAAGAAATTAGTCGGCCAAGCGATAACTGACCAAAGTATCAACCTTGTGAGAAGCGGTGCTGAACCCTCTCAGCTGAACCTTTTCCCCGTTCTGGATCTCCTTGCCGTCGCTGTCGCCCCACTCGACGGGAACCTCGCTGTCGGCGTCGGCATAAACCAGCACATTGAAGGTGCAATCGCCGCTCAACTGAGGTAGGAAAGTAACCGACGCGGTGATCTGTCGAAAGATGGCCGCAATCTCGGCTTGGATCTCTGCTTCCGTCTTTTCTTTTTCTCCTCCCTTCTCTGCTGCTGCCGCATTACCACCACCAGAGTTCTCATCCCCTCCTCCTCCTACTGTTTCCTCTGCTCCTCCACCTCCTCCTCCTGCTGCCGTTTTTGACTTGGTAGATTTTTTGGGTTTGGCAAAGATCTGAACGTCAAACTGCCAGCGCTCGACGTGTTCCCCCGTGTCCTTGTCGGTGATTACTATTACGAGCCTCGAGATTTTGCCCCCCTGCATCCACTTGTCCAGCTGTGACATGATTTTTTTGATATAGGACCGGACCTGGTCGTCCGACGAGACGAGCATGTTGAGGCCGTACTTCTTGACGGCGGAGAAGTCTTCGGCCGGGTAGACGCCGCGCTGGAAGAGGATCGTGTGGATTGAGTATTGGAACTGGAACCACAACAAGAATTAGTTTTGGAGGTGATGGATTTGGGGAGTGGGGGGGAGGGAAGACGTACGAATTCTGCGACGAGCTTTGCGCTGCCTTTTAGAGAGAGCTTGTGGACTTTGGATTTGTCCTTGTCGTCGGACTTGGAGGGCGTTTTTGAGGGTGGCATTTTGATGGCTTTTTGCGGTTTGTAGTGAATTAAGTGGTGCGGCAGGTAGACTCGTCAGGATGCGAATTATTTGGGGTGCTGTCGCAAATCGCTGGATTTACAATGACCAAGTTGAGGTTGTCGAGGTTCAGGTTGCGACGACCGAGAACCCGGCGATTTGTTTACTTGGGTGGAGATGCGGGGTTGCCAGGGGCTGCGGGGCTTTTTGTAAGTTTGTCGAAGATGGGCGTAATTACCGTGTATTATTGAATACAACCAACTGAATACGCTCAGCCTCTAGGATTCATCATGTATTTGCAATTTTTCTATTTTTTTCACTTTTTTTTTGGTTTTTTGGTTTTTTTTCAGTATTCTTTGCAAGTTCTGTCCTACCTTGACAATGAAGAACTGCCCAACGCAAAATCTTGATCATGTTCATCGATACCGTCCAACTCCCACATTACGATGCACTTCGGAGGATGTCCACTACATTATCTATAAGAAAATAAAAAAATCGAGTTTCGAGATTAATATTTGCTCAGGTGCCATGGTCCTCCCAGATGCATTGTGAGCCTTTGTAAGTGACTCAGCTTTTTCTTCAATACATGTACTGAGGTAACTGCTTCACCGCTCTCAACCTTGGCAAGACACAGCTCACCTGGACGTGACCTCACGTATTTGTATCGAAGATGTAAGTCTGCGGCACTGAGCAGTGTTGTTTGAGGGCGGTCTACAGGATGTCGGGTATGAGCCTTTCTTTTAGACGTGTAAGTCGGGATATCTCACAAACTCGCACTGCTGCTATTTGCTTCAACTAATAAGTATCCTGGTAGTCAGAAACAAACAAAAGTTAGCGTGCATCTAATGAAAGCGTTGTTTCTGTTGATGCCCTTCTGTAGTCTTGTGTGAAAAATCCTCACATTTACCCGCGCAATGTGGCAGCGATCACGCCCACCACGCTGATGTCTGGGGCCGGGTTCTGCACGCACGGTGATGCGAGTCCGCCTAATCCGAACGCTGCGAATAGGTTTTACAAAGGGCTTAAAGTGTGGTATAGGCACTCGGATCCCCACCAGAACATATTAATGTTGCCACTCCGTTACATCTACAGTACCACACATACATGTTGGGCGAGGATTACTTGCATGAACCACCAATATTTACTGCTGTTGGCTCCGGATCTGACATGATTCCTGCCCCGGCGGCCTCTACGATAGCTGTTCCGTCCTACCGGTAACTAAAATTGGAACGCCTGATTATTCAGGGCCGTATCTATCGTCTTCTTCTGACAAATGTCTTTGTATCAGCCCCACGATTGCATATGCCGTTCAGAGTCATACTATCCAGGCATCAGCATTTCCTTTCACCAGCCCCCAATTGGAGCATTGTTATCTTCTTGTCAAGACCCGCATTGGTTGAAAAGTGATGAAACTCACTTTATAACCTCAATCTCTCATCTGCCACAGTACGGTAGCCAACCTCGGCCCATCATTTGTTTCATTCTCTTGAACTTCACTCTTCCCGGGCCACAAAATTTGACGCAATTAAACACCGAGAAAAGATGACCTATTTACGATTCCAGCCATTTGATGCTCGATCCTCCACTCCCAGGGCCATTAGTAAGTCCAACTTTTCCTTCGCACCCTCTTCTCTAAACTGTATTTATTTCTAACTTTGGTACAATAGCAATCATTGACATCTTGCTCACCGAGCGCTTCGATCCCCAATTTGCAGGGATGCATGCCATGATGTCGGCTTATCAGTCTTTTCTTCTATATCTATTACAGCGCATTGGACTATTAACCAGCACCACTTTCTCTGCCGACCAATTCGGCAAGGCCCTCGGGAAGCACGTGCAACCAGTCGTGGCGGCCATGACGAGCATTCAGACTGCGGTTACTCAGATGTGTGGTGGTATCGAGGTGCTTGTAAGACTTATCACCCTTTTTCGTACTTGTTGTGTAATTTGATTATGCTTGCTAACTTATTTGGTATGCAGGACGGCTCCTCGTTGAGGACCTGGAGGGATTTTGCACCCACATGGCAAGGATACGGACTCCAGTTCGACCTTATACCCAGCATCATCGCCGTCCGGCGTGGTGTTCCAGTTAGCTCAGGGGTCAGGGTCCTGGCGGCAGGCATTGAATTGGAGGCGCTGGCGATGAACCGGTGTTATATCGCCAAGTGTTTGAGATATCTTCAGTCGTGTGTCGCCGGTTCTGTTGGAGCAATGTCTGCATGTGGTGTTCTGAATCCGCTGGGCGGGTTGATCAATGATTTTCCTGATGTGGTCTTCTGGAGCTTGAACCATGGTTTTGCTCATTGTCCTGACAGTCGTCCTGAACGCCTTC
This sequence comes from Cladorrhinum sp. PSN259, assembly GCA_033725935.1. NCBI lineage: Eukaryota > Fungi > Ascomycota > Sordariomycetes > Sordariales > Podosporaceae > Cladorrhinum > Cladorrhinum sp. PSN259. The sequence goes on from MU867076.1 coordinate 113,599, forward strand.
TTGGGGTGTACACGCGGCATGCTGTCCGTGAGGAGGATTGTACGCCGCCTGAGGGAATGCTTAGCGGTAAGCCGATGCCATTTATTCACCATTCGCGACCATTCTTTCCCTTGTGAATTCGGCTAATAGTTTGTCCAGGAATCGTCAAACTCGAGCTCGACTTTGGAGGCACAAGAGCCTACCGTGGCACAGGCTGGCTTCTTGATCGCAGCACAATCGTCACATCAGGCCACAATGTTGTGTTCAACGGCAGGGCCCGCCGTGGTGAGCGCAAGCATCTTGTTTCCGTTAAAGCCACCGTGGGATATTCTGCAAATAAAACGACACTGACAGGCGAGGCGGTTGTAGTTTCTCGGGCGTGGTACCACATGGCGGTAAAGACTCATGATATCGCACTCATTCGAGTTCATGGCTTCTTTGACGCGAAGCCGCTGGATTGGATGGCTACCCCGACATACGTTCAAGATATGTCTGGCTTATTGGCTGGCTTTCCTGGTGATAAAGAGGGAATGTGGTACAGCCGGTGTGATATGCAGGTCGATGTGTGCCCTGAATCGTCAAAGATGGTCTTGTTCCATAGGGGAGAGACAGTTGAAGGTAATTTCCCTCACTTTCTAACATTATTCCTCCGACATCACATTAACCAGCTTTTGACATAGGAAGCTCGGGAAGTCCAGTTATCAGCCACCCAGGAGGACTCGTGATTGCTGTTCATAGGGGTGCTAGCGAGAGGTGCAATGAGGCAGTGATACTGGATGATAGGTCTAACAATATCTCCGAGTATCGACGTATTCTGGACCACGCTACAGGTGCACGCTGTGTGTCTCATCCTGGTGACATCCGTCAGGTCTCGAGTGTAGGATTTCAAAGGGCAACAACAGGAACAAGTCTAAAGGTGACTCGGTATCAAATTCCTCCAATGCCTGGCCGCCCTCCCCCAAACCAGGGAGCTTATGTACCTCTCCCAGCCGGGACTCACGCTGCGCTGCCAGCTTTCACAGGATCCATGCGGGAAACAAGTGACACGGAAATGGCCATTCTACCCTCTAGGAACTATCATCCGGATATTATGCTTTACAAGGACTTGTATGCCAGGCCGGCACTTCAGGATTACAAGGACCAATGGACTCGGAGAGCAGGCCACCTCAGGACGCTGTTCAATTTATCTTCAGGAACGTTCATTTCCACCTTGATCCGAATTCTCATCTTTTTGGCTCTTTCCTTGTTTTGTTCTCCTATTGTCCTGAGGTCTTTTTGGTGTTCTTCCTTCAAGACACCATGGATATGCACTGTCTAAAGAATCATGAGGAACCTGAAATGAAGGACTGCCCGGCTGGATACTCATCTCTTTTGTCATGGCTTATCTAATCAGATCCTTCTGGAACCGTCATGACCTTCCCTCTCCATTCAACTAACCTTCCTCCAACCATGGATCTCACCCGCCACACAACCACAACCTCCACAGCAACCGCACTCCCATGCAGCCACAGCCAAACCTTCCTGAACTCTCCCACCGACACGCTCCCCTTCATAAGCAAGATTTCGAAGAGCAGCATTCAACGGTCCTGTGGGCGAGTGGTTAGCCGACTGGTCAACAGCGTTGATTTCACCCAGCGTTGCATTTCTTAAAGCGGAAGTCAGCGAAGGGCCGGGAGACGTCAGTTCGAACCTGACCGGGACCAACATATTTTTTTCTTTCTCCTTTTTTCTTCCTCTTTTTTCCTTTCTCCTTTTTTCTTCCTCTTTTTTCCTTTCTTTCTTTCTCTCTTTTTTATCATGTATACCTAGACCGGGACCACGGATAGATGAAGAGTTCAGCCTCTCTGCTTCAAATCACACTTTGACCATTTCGCCCTTCTTCGTGCCAAGTTCCAGTGTGATTAAAGAGCGTAAAAAAAGCATTATAATATGCCATTTCTTTCAATTCTCAAAAGAGTGTATGTAAACACATTAACTTCGCTAGATGCCCAGATAATTAGATGTAATGTACAAAGTAGTAGTCTTTCCTACAAAATTTCCATCAATACCGCCGCCTCCTACTCCCAGTCCCAGTTCCCGGCCTCCTTAAGCTCCCTGGGGGCGGCTTGCTAATTTTGACCACCACCGTCTGTCCCGAATTCGCGAAATCAATATACTGCCCCTGTCCCTGCCCTTGTCCCCTACTGCTTCCACCCCGATGATGCTGCGTGTTATCCGAGCTCCCAGTAACAGGCGGCGTAGCAGGCGGCATAGGCCACAGCATCTGCGGGTTAATAATAGCGCTCAACCCGCTGGTTGTACTGAGGCTGCTGATGCTTCCTCCTCTGGTATGATGTGGCTGGAGTTGTTGTTGTTGCTGCTGCGGCTGAGGTTGAGGTTGATACTTTGGTTGTCTGTATCCCGCTATCGGAGGGGGAGCGGCAGGTCCTCCAATGGACAAATTGGCGACGTGAAGAACTCGAGGTTTGGCTGCTGGAGGCGGCGGTGTGATACTAGCTTTTGGGGTCGGGGGCACATATTGAGGACGGCCGGGGTAAGCTACGGGGGCACCTCCGTGGGCGGGTGGACTCAGCATGCTGGCCGGCGATAGAGGGGAGACGGGGGACGGCGTGAATCTTCCTCGGCTGCTGGCTAGGGATTCGCCGGTTGGGGATGAGACTCGGTTGTTGTAGTTTGCCGAAAGGGGCAGCAAAGGTGGTGGGGCGTTGTTCCGATTGCCGCGAAGGCTGGTTTGTCGCATGACGGGCGCGGCAACGAAACCTGCTGGTGCTCCTTCGGGGCCGATGATGGGGTTGAGGAGGTTGTTGCCCATTCCGTCTGGACCGGTGTGGGTGGTTAGGTAAGAGCTTCCTAGTCTGCCGTCACCTCCCTTGCGGAAACGAGAGAGGAAACGCTGGACTTTGGGTTTCTTTCGAAAGAGGAAAAGGAGGAGGGCCATGAGGGCTAGAAGAGCGAGAAAACCAACGACAATACCGGCGATGACTCCTCCCGAGGCGCCTTTGTTGCTATTTTTGCCACTGGCAGCCCCTGATGACGCTCCAGCGGTGTTGGAACCTGAACCAATGGTGTTTTCTGCCCCTGTTCCTGCTCCAATGGTTCCTCCCACAGCTGCTCCAGCGCCGACTGATGCACTGGAACCATTTCCTCCTCCAGAACCGTTCTTTCCTCCTCCGGTGCTCGGTGTCGATGATGAGCTCCCGCTGTTTCCCCCAGCTCCTGATCCTGATCCTACTCCTGTCCCTGCTCCTCCTCCGGCTTGGCCCGATCCCTCACCGGATCCTGCTCCCGCTCCTGCGCGCTGCGTCGTTGCCGGTGCTGCCGGTCCATTTCCTGTGCCATTGTTTCCTCCCGCATCTGGCTTCTGGGTTTCTGCAGGTTTTGATCCTCCGGTAGGAGCTGGATTCACAACAGGCGCCTGTGTTGTGGCCGGTTTGTCTGGTGAGTTAGTTGTCGGTGCCGGCTGTACCGGGGCAGGATGAGTTGTTGTAGCTGCTGGCGGCGGATCATTTTTCACTGTCGTTGTTGGCTCTGATGCCTTGGTCGAAGTGGTGTGGTTGTTGTTGTTGTTGTTGTTGTTGTTGTTGTTACCCCCATTGTTCCCTCCTCCTCCATTATTCCCCCCTCCGAACCATCCCCCACTACCACCTTTTCCTCCACCCTGTCCGCGATCTCTATCGTCACCATCCATATCCCCTCTTCCGCCTCCTCTTCCTCCGCCGTGTCCTCTTTGCCTCCTGTCTAAAAGTGAAGTGAGGGCGATTGGGAGATGCATTTATTTATGTCCTTCTTTAACCAGCGATCATGGTATCCAAACCACGGCCATTTAAAAAGAATGCAACGTGGTTAATTAAGACAAAAGCTCTCCCTGGCATAAAAGAGTGATGCCAAACAAGCGAGAGACAATCTAGTGAGAGACCGTGTTTCAACAACCACCACACCAAAGAAATGAGTGAATGAGGCGGGTGGTGAGAGAAAGAAAAACTTGAGCTCAAGCCGGAACACAAAAGACAAAAGAGGGGACTCGTCTGAATAATGTCACGGTGAGTTGGTGATTGAGGCTAAGCTGGGAGGGGACGAGACCCGCTTGGCATGGCTCCAGAGCAGGGGCCAAAGTCACAACGGGTGCTAAACGAGGTGCGTGTCCCTTACATTTGGGGATGGTACCTGCAGGAGGCTTATCCCAAACCGGGAGAGCATTGACTGCCAGCATTGCACATGTGAGATTGATGTTTCTTTGCAGGTGCATGGGAAAGGGTGAAATGCTGCCTTGGGGCGTCAGTGTTTCGATGCGGTGAAGAGAGTCCTTGTCGGTCGGATGTGATGGGAAGAAGCTGCATGCAGTTGGGCTGTGCTGAAGTCCTGTTGGAGGATTGACCTAGACGCGTCGCGATATCAGTATGAAGGTTATATCACACCTACACTATAATAAACAAACGAAAAGTAAAAAAGGCTCAACACGGCTCGGAATCGAGCGAACGAAACATGGAAACAAAAGAGTGGCTCCATGATGATCGTCCGTCGATAACAAACTCGCTTGTCCGCTTGTTCTCCGAGAATGGCGCGACGATAAGAGTCTTGTGCTACCTACCCCAGGGCTCGGGCCTCCAATCTCCACGAGAAAAGAAATGCCTGCAAAAACGTGGCACTGTCATCCGCACCATTGACTGTCTTGGAGAAAACAGGATGTGATTCTTGGCGCCACCATCAAGCATACACGCACAAAACTTGAAGGCGTCAACATTCGTTTCAGGAGTCATGAAACACTTCCGTATCTGTGTATAAACCTACAGTCTCTAAGCCAAGACAAGATGCTCGCCACCTTGATAGACCTCCAAGTCTTCTTCCCCAGTTTTATCGGGGAGTCTTGGTTCCCTTCCCAATCCCTCGGGTCCTTACATCGAACTGCCGTGCATGATAGATGGTCTTTAGCAAACAAAAGGCCAATTCCGGCCAGTGGTCGTGTTTACGTGATTTTGCCGAGCAGATCAGGTTGATTGCATTCAGCTCATGTCTGACTGCTGTCAGTGAAGGTCCAGATTCAACAGTTTTGGAAATTGTATTTGATATCAGAGTAAGGCTCTCAAGTCTCGATTTTGAAGAGGGCCCGGGGAAATCCCGCCATCCTATTCTATTAGGGCCATAAGTTAGTTCGACATGATGGCCGCGGATGGCCTCTTGGATGATCCATTGCCGTTGGAACCATTCACGACGGAGCAAATTGCAAACCGGGGTCCAGTCTCAAGCAGTAGGATCACACCTTCGGCCAAGTGGAAGGGTACATGTGCTAGCGCCGAGTAACGATTCCTGGTGATAGGCACAGGATGGCCGTCGACGGTAATAACTTCTTGCTAACTTTCGTCTCCCCAGGTGTAGGATAGCACATAATACCTCATATACCATGGATAATTTACGTGTATTACCGAACAATAAACAATAACAATAAATCCTCCGATTTCACCTACGCCGAAGTAAGAGAACAACAACTATAAGCTCGTCTGTGTTATTGTTGAGTGGGTAGTAGCGGTACGTTTTGGTTTCACTCCAATTTAGGTTGTCGCTCTTGCCATCCTGATCAGATGCATTATTGGCATCCTTCTTGGAGATTATAAGTAGGGAGACGAACTGGCATATCGCATCCAGTCTTCTGTCCTATGCGAGCGCGATGGAATCCCACATTTATGTCTTTATAATGCCCAAATCGTCAGGCAGGTTATTAACAAACGCCTGACCGAAGACCCAGAAATTGAAACAAAAATCCCAACACACCGAAGGTATAAACGCACATATCCTTGTTGTATCTCAGATATCTGATGTACTCGTAGTGTCCCTCTGGGGGATCCGGCTCAGATATTTCTGTATGAACTGGCCGCTTCAAAGTCGAGGCTGAGTTGCGCCATGGAAATTGCGCTTGATGGTGCAGTGTTTGGAAAAGAGGCATACGGCTTAAGAAACACAGTCCCTAAAAGAACGGCTACCTGAGAGTAAAATGGGTCGTGACTCTTGGCATGCTTTGCGAAGGTAAAATATCCTACGAATAGAACAGAGAGGCTGTGAAAAAGTTGCTGCGACGAGGGACGAAGCTTTCAGATAAGGAAGACGACGACTGCCTTTGGTATCAAGTAAACTACGTAACCTCCTTGGAGTTTTCGAGACAGCCACAAAAGAATAGCGCACTGCAAGTGTTGCCTGTCAACTGGCTTCTGCACTTCCACGTCAACCAAGCCTCCATTCAGCTCAATTCAGTATCTTCTGTCGTGCATGTGCATGGACCAACGACAACCTACACTATATTTTTAGAGAACTCAATGTTTATTTGGACCATTCAGTATATGTACTCTTTTACTGTTTGGTCCTATCACACAAGGGTTACTTGATCGGTGAAGCCCCTTTTCTTTTGAGGGAACACATACAACTGACTATTACAGGTTCTGAGATTACACGAACTTGCCTACCAGCGTTGCCGAAGCTGCACCTGTGAGAATGAGGTTAGCAATGATAATAGAACGGGATTCATCATATTCAAATATGACGTGTTTAGTTTGGGTCTAGGCATGAGTAGGTTCTATTAAACTTCTTGCGGGAACTTGATAACTCATTTTTTTAGTTTTTCTCATTTCGATTCAATGTGACAAGGGGCTTGTATACAGCATGGAACGAGTAGTTCGATTCAGTATAATAATCTGTTATGGCCTCTGGTCTCCTATACTCTCTAGGCTTCCTTTGTCCTGGCCGGAGTCCTTACTCCGGCTCCGGCGGTTACTAAGAATACGTGTGTTCTATCTTGGGGTCCTACTGCAACCGTCCTGCAGGCTTGTCCCTCCATCGGGGATCTTCCTAGCCAGCTATCCTCTAGAATACCTTCTCTCGCGGACCTCGACGTGCAGGGTATGGACACTAGGGAAGCCTTACTATATTGATAGGCTCTGGGAGCTTCTTAGCTTACCTATTATCCAGTGTGTTGTCCTGTCGCACAGTGTTGAGTGCGGGGTGGTCAGGGCACGTGTGACAATTCAAGAGAGTTTCGAGGAGCTGCTAAACCTGTCTGCGCAGCAATTACAATGCCTCTTGCGTCAAACAGAACTTGAATCTAAGGTAGACGCAACTTCAATTCGCCGCAAAAAAAGTCTAGCCTCTGAAGGATCATGTAGACAATGTATTCCTTGACTTCATACCAGATAATTGAGCGGAATTTTCGCCTGTTCGAGCCTGCTTTAAAAACAGGTGCACATCCATCATTTCGATCATGGTTCTCTTGAACTCTCGAGCTCCATGTCCTTGACTAGACTGCGAGTGACAGCCTTTGCGGTCTTTGTCCAATCCAGACGTTCAAGACGTATGGCGTCAAAAATAGTTCTGCGGTTTAAGCTTGAAATGATTGCCACAGCGGCTATTCAACTCCTTTAAACTCTGGTATGTCCTTGAAAGGTGTAAAGCGAAACTCATATCACCTCTCTTTAACTCGATCGGCGTGAGTGAGCGCGCTTCTGTGCAGATGGAGCTCCTGATTACCAGAGCTAAAGGTGGTGCGAAGGTTCGTCAGCGGCACTGGTGTTAATTTGGAAAAGCTTAGTGGATATCAGCAGACATGAGGCTCTAAACCAGGGTATTTCTGTGACTGCCAAGAAACTTGCAGGGTAAATAGTGGTCCTTAGCCGCTGTAGCCGCCGCAACCCTTCTTGGGAAAGTATAGGCCCAAAGCAACTGGAACCATGCCTTACCGGAATCAACAATTTTCTCCAGATTGATTGGACAGAAGCTTCAGGTATTGGATGCTTGTCAATGATCGCGGTCAGCGATGTTGCCGCCTGCGTGATGCCAGTTGGGCACATGAAGAGCCTTGCCCGAATACAGAGGCCCTGTGCTGCTTCCAGAAAGCCGAGTATAGTTATATAAACGTCATTAAAGAATCCCAGATGGAAACCCTGTTCAACAAGTTCACACCCGCACTATATCTCTTCATCAACCAAGCTTCAAGACCCAGGAACCCCCCGACTAAACCAGACCTCATTACCAACCACAAAGATGTAAGTCTGAGCCGTCGACGACATTGCCATATATGTATTCAGCAAGAAAAGACTCTAACGGTGGCAACAGGCCGACAAAACTCAGTCGTGATGCCTATACAGTGGGATGGATTGCCCTGAACGCCGACGAAATAACCGCCGCTCGCCTCGTTTTCCAGAGTGAGCACGAGTCTCTTCCCAGATTGCCCATGGACGACAACGTCTACATTTTGGGCGATGTGGAGGGCCATAATGTGGTGGTTGCATTTCCTGGGATGGGCCAAATGGGCACTGCAGTAGCCTCCCATGTCACCACCAACATGATGCGCACTTTTGTCAATATCGACTTCGTTCTTGTGGTTGGTGCTGCGAGCGGAGCCCCTGGGCCATCGGACCCTTCGGATCCACTAAAAGATCTCCGACTCGGAGATGTCGTCGTTGGTTTTCCAGCCAAAGATGGCCTAAGTGCTCTCCAGATCGATCGTGGGCGGTGGTCAGGCCCATCCGAATTTAAGATCGAGTCCCTCCTTCCCAATCCTCCGAAGCGGTTACTCAGTGCAGTCACCACCTTGAGCTCGGATCACAGATTTGGCAATGACCAGATGATGGAGTTCATCCAGGCGTCCGCGTCGGCGACTGCACACTCTTTTCTAGGATGGGACAAGGACCAGCTGTTCAAAGCATCATACAACCACGTTCAGGGCGGAGATGATTGTTCTGCATGCGATCAACGGGAACTGCAAGTTCGTCTGCCCCGGGAATCTCACAGACCAGCGGTGCATATTGGGAAAGTGGCATCCAGCAATTCTGTCATCATGTCCGCCGAATATCGGGACAAGATGAGGGCCGACCACGAAATTCTGTGTTTTGAAACGGGAGCTGCTGGAGTTATGGCCTGCGCTCCTTGTTTGGTTATCAAAGGCATCTCGGACTACGGAGACAGCCACGTCAACAATAAGTGGCAGCCCTATGCCGCCACTACGGCAGCTTCGTACGCGCGGGCTCTTTTGCGAGTCTTGGCCTGACTGAGCGCATGTGAGTTCAGGTTGAAGGAATAATTCCCGGCAACTGGCGACAGGAAAACCAGGTTTTAAGAGATTATTGAAGCTAGAAGGAAAGTGGATGGAACTTGAATAGCTCTCTACTTGGTATTGGACGGAAGGGTCTTTAAGCTTGTAGGATAAGAGATGAAGTTTTTAGTAAAACTTTATGCTCAATATATTTTTCCCTATTTGTCTCAAAGCTGGTTTCATGTACCTAGATTGGCGTGATAGGTGGCCAGTTTTTGCAAGATCCAAATACCTTTGGTAGTGCCATGGCTTGCTCGACAATAAAAAAGCGAAGTGATTGCAATATTCCGAAACGTTGTATATATGTTCTTCTGGGCCTTTTGAGACATGCTTTGGCCCACCATCCCGCTAGCGAATATCTGTATCTTAGGACTTTCTTCTCTAGCCGCCAGATAAGGAGGTAGGTACAAGTTTCTGCATAACACTGTGAGCACTCCCGGAAACTGCCGGCCTTTCATGTTTGCCTAATATGGGGGTGCTGCACGTGGTAATTGCTTCGTCACCGTCACTCCCAGCCCGCCTTCAAGAAAGTGAATCGACCTCAAAGATCTACAGTTACTGAAGACAAAATAATATCCTTAAATTATCTTATGGAAGGTTAGTAGCGGAAGTCAAATCAGAACTTCTTGTACAAGCATGCTCCGACCTACTCGGTTATATATATCTCGTTTTGGAAGGGTAAAGTGATACGCTATCCGCTGGAGTGCAAGCACCAGCGGGGGCCGCATGGATAAGTGGCAGGACATATGCCATTTTTGCGCGGAATTAGAGTAATAGGGACGGAAATGCTGGAATTCTGGTCTACTGGAAACTGCACATGGCAGGCCAATGACTCGGAGTAATGGGTCAAGGACCTATGAAGGTTGTCCCGCCCTGGTGATCCTTTGGGCTTTCATTTTCTTCATTTACATGCAGCTGAACTTCAGCTCGAGATAGGGCCATGGAGATTAAGTTGTTCTTGCCTAATGGAATTTGAAGTTAGAGGAGGTCACACACCCGAGACACTTAATAAAAACAGTCATCCAGGGGCTCATCAATTTTGTTCTTTTGACAAAAAGAAACCCAATTCCAGAACGTCGAATATATTAATCTACTTTTTCAATTAACGCTGATCAATTAATTAACCTTAACGCATGACCCATTTCTCGGATTGCCCTCATGGCTAAACTGCTGCTGCTCTGCCAAGTCCATGGCATTGGGACTTGGCGACCGGCTCGCTTGGATGCTGCTTCTTTTTCGCGACGGGAATGCAAATATGTTTGCCCTTGCTGCATGCTGATATATATTAAACTTATTTTGTGCGCGAGGGGGGTTGCCCCCTGAACGAATCAAAACATATCTTTAGATATTAAACGAAGGTCACATCTCATAATTACGCTTTCCCTCGTTTCCACGTGTGCGGCGTCCGAACCTTCTTTTTTTTATTGCCTCGTTTTTTTGCCGATCTTTTTTGTTCTGCCAATGGTAATCTGAGCGGCCGATGCCATGCATTTCCAGGTCCGAACCCGCCACTGGCAGTCCAGCCAGGCCATGGGAGCAGATGGCAGGATTTTATTCCCATCGGACATGCCGCCCCTCGTTTCCGGCAGGATTCGGCCGGCGGTCAGAAAAGAGGACGAGAAAATCTTGAAAACAAACATGGAAGAATATCACCAACAGCACAAAGGCCGGAGAACCTAGTGTGGCACTTTTTACATGTTTTTCCGGCGGCAAGCCGAACCAACGGCCGGGCTTTGCTTGGCTCTCTCGACACCGAGGCATTACCTTCAGCTCCGACTCCCGAGCCTCAGGTCTGAATGCTTGTTTTTAGCCACCATCACTTGGCCTGCAGTTTCGCGGCGGCGCGCACGATGGCCTTCTTCAGGTCAGCTGGTTGGTGGTTTTGTTTGCCCTGGTTGATCTCGGGCAGCATTCAGCCAGTAAGATGAGTGCCAGGATGGCCCGTCTCGCCCCGGAGAGCTTCCCCTCTCCCCCTCACGGACCGATTAGCAGCGCTGAACCTGGGAATGACCACGTGAAGGATTGGGATCACGTCCTCAGTGTGGAAGGTGCACTCAGTGCATACAGTAATCATGATCTGCCGAAAACAAGTCCAGAGGGGGAGGAAATGCTCGAAGGAGGCACGCTAGCGGGAGCGAGGTGGTAAACAGCCGGCTGGGCACGTTTGTCCCAACCTCTACCGTCGCATTTAACCGGCGGAGACGGCTCGAAATCCCCCCTCCACACCACCGTGGCCACCCCCCTTGGCACTGAGGATGCTGTCAATGGCTGTCCAACGCCTGCCAAGTGCACTAACAATTATCCTGTACATTTCCGTGGCGTCGACGGGCGTCCAAGTGGGATGCGGGTGGATAATCCCCGCGATTAACCTAGCGCCGGTACTCTTGCAGTGTTGCTGAGAGACCCCTAGTCCCAGTTAGCCGTTATCCGTCATGGACCGAGTGGGCGAGTGGCGCGAGTGAGTCGGCGGGCATTATCACATTCTCAGCTTCAAGTGTTTTATTTTATCGAGTGGGATTTTGCCGGGGGGAATCCACCATCCCCAGGAAATCGGGAAACTGGAGAAAATGGAGACAGGGACACATTCTGGGAACCTGGAATCTGGGGAACTTTGGGGAAAAGGAAAAAAAAAGTAAAATGTCGGGCCCGAAAAGGGGATCCACACGCCAATAAACAACCATGCGACACCACCACGGCAGGCGGGGGAAGCAGCAAACACGGGACACGCTGCTACGATAGACTACGACATGATTTCCCTATTGGGGGTTGATGGAAACTGGGAAAGCTCATTGTCACACGCGGGAGGAAAAGCGAGGTATGTCCGCTCCTACTGTGTACGGGATATGTCAAGGTTTGAAACTTGACATGGACGGTTCGCCTACCAGCCAATGGCCATGGTCAATCAGCAGTAGAGTCTATTTCCCCAATATACCACGAGGAGCCGCCATGCCGTTCCTGGGACTGGGGAACTGGGGAAAAACATGCACTCCAGAAAAGGCGGGGACCATGTTGAACCGAGTGACCAACTGACATCCCGGGCTCATGGATACACACTCTGCAGCCTGAGTATCATTATTGTCAAGGGATGGGATCCGCGAGGGCGGTTGGATTAAAATGGCCCTCATGTCCCATTCTACTCTCCCTCCCCCTCTCCCTTCCCTTCACATCCATCCACCCTTCCTCGACCATCTCCATCTCCATATCCAGAGATCGTCAACATGGCCGGCGGCGGAGCAGTTACCGATGGCAAGGCGGACCCCATCGTCTCTCGTCTTGCCAACGAGGACAAGAAGAAATTCTGGCAGAAGCCCAACCTTCTCTTCCTCTACCTCATGCTGTTCCCAACATGCATGGGTATCGAGTTGACCTCGGGCTTTGATTCCCAGATGATCAATGCCCTCCAGATCGTCCCAGCATGGAAGGAATACTTCGGCCAACCCCAAGGTGCCCTCAAGGGTATCATCGCCGCTGCCTACTCCCTCGGTGCCATTCTCTCCCTCCCCTTTATCCCCAAGGTCAATGACAGGTTTGGTCGTCGTTGGTCCATCTTTGGTGGATCCTGCATCATGGTTACCGGTGCTCTGATCCAAGGTTTCTCTGTCCACGGTATGTCTTTGACACGCTCGGAAACGTGACAATTTGGGACGTCAATAACTGACTGGGTGCTGTACAGTTGGCATGTATATCGTCGCCCGCATGATTCTCGGGTTCGGTATTCCCACCTGCATCGTCTCTGGCTCATCCCTCATTGGTGAGCTGGCATATCCCAAAGAGCGTCCAATCATGACATCGCTCTTCAACGTCGCCTACTTTGTCGGTCAGATCGTTGCTGCTGGCATCTGCTTCCGCACCAACCGCATTCCAAACAGCAACTGGGCCTGGAGAATTCCATCTCTTCTTCAGATCTGCCCTTCGCTCCTCCAGATCTGCTTTGTCTTGTTGGTTGCCCCCCGAGATACCCCAAAAAAGTAAACAAAACACAAACTGACCAGAGACGCAACGCAGCTTCCTTCCCGAGTCACCCCGCTGGCTCATTACCAAGGATCGCGGGGACGAGGCCAGGGCCATTCTGCAAAAGTACCACGGCGAGAGTGACCGCGGTGATGAGTTTGTCGCTGCCGAATTCGCCCAGATGCAGACCACCATCAAGCTCGAGCTCGAGCACTCCAAGAAGTCGTGGCTCGACCTGTTCAAGACGGCCGGCATGCGTCGTCGCGTTCTCATCACCTCCATGTTGGGCCTCTTCACCCAGTGGTCCGGCAACACGCTCATCTCGTACTATCTCGGCGACCTCCTCGCTATGATCGGCATGAAGAACTCGCAAGACGTCCTAAAGATCAATCTCTCGATCGCGTGCTGGTCCCTCATCTGCGCCTTCACCGTCTCCATGTTGGTCGTCAAGATCCGCCGTCGCGTCATGTACCTCGCCTGCACCTGCTCCCTCCTGCTCTGCTACATCGCGTGGACCATCTCCATGAAGTACGCCCAGACAGCTGCCGAGAGCGGCACCCCCAACAAGTCGGCCAACATTGCCACGCTCTTCTTTATCTACGCCTACTCGCCGTGCTACAACATGGGTTACAATGCTCTGACGTACACTTACATGGTTGAGGTCTGGCCTTATGCCGAACGCTCCTCGGGTATTGCCTTCTTCCAGCTCTTTGGTCGTCTGGCCGGTTTCTTCACCACCTTTGTCAACCCCATCGGTCTCGACAACGTCGGCTGGAAGTATCTCATCTCTTACTGCTGCTGGCTCGCGTACGAAGTCGTCTTTGTTTACTTCTTCTTCCCCGAGACCTTTGGTCGCACCCTGGAGGAGTTGGCTTTCCGTGAGTATCCTTCCGCTGTCATAAGCATGCAAGCAAGAGAGAAACTAACAAACGACCACAGTGTTCGAGGACAGGCACCTTGCCGACCAGGCCACGGCTGCCGTCGAAAAGGTTCTCAACCAGCACAACGAGACCAGCAGCATCAACGACAAGGGCAGGTCCGAGATCAGGGAGCATGTTGTTTAAGAAGAGATGTTTGTCATTTTGTCGGTATTAAATATACGAAAGGTGAAGAAACACCAACTGTGCGGATGATGAATTGGAATTGGGAAAGGCGCTGCATTTCTAATAGCTCAGGCTGTTTTTACTGAATGTCGCGACAAGGATACTTTTCTGCAGAGGAGCATACAAACAAAATCAGATACCCAATTGCCCTTTGCTTGATCAAGACTTTATTTCCCTCGTTGCAAATTCTTGACTTCACATGACTTCATCACCAAGATCTCGCCATGCTTTCTCGGCCATTGATCTGGAAATGATTCCTCTCTAGCCAGGTTAGCCAAGCCTACGGTTGCTACACATCACCGAAACTCGACTCCGTGATAAACAAAGCCAAGGCAAACCTGGAAGGTATCATGGCGTTTTGGTCTCTTCGTCCGTATAATGTAACTGGCAAAATCACCCGGGATAACACCCTCTACATATTGGGCCAAGAGCCTCATTATTTCATCCTTGAACCTTGCCCCGCATCCGCATCAAACATGAACTAACATCATGTATATAACCAGGCAACCATCACCTCACCTAACACAACATCCAACACAGTGCCACCGACCATATCCCCGAGACACCGTACAACCCTCAACAAAATGAAGCTCTCAACCTTGCTCCTAGCCCCTGCGGCTCTCGTTGCAGCCCTCCCGTCCACTCACACGACCGAATCGACCGGTCTCATCTTTGACAGACAAGCAAGGAGACAGCCACCTCCCTGTGTCAGACAGTTGGATCCCGCCCCAACCCAGGAAGAGCTCGACAAGCGGTTCAACGATTTTGTTCAGGCGTTTGTGGGCAAGCAAAAGAATATCACCCGGGCTTTTGAGTACATTGTTGATGATTATATTGTATGTTTTTCTTTTCACTCTCTACCCATATAGCACAATGTACGACGAGGGAAAAAAGTGTATGCTGACAATCATGTAATTATAGAACCACAACCCAATGGCACAAAATGGCGCCGCGTCGGCGTGGAATATCCTCAGCCCTATCTGGGGCGGGATCCAGCACAACTTGATCAGGTCGACCATTAGGGGAAACATGTCGTGGGTTAATTACAATGGTGGTGGGTTTGGGACTATTGTGGATCGGTTCAGGTGGGAGGGCGGGTGCATTGCTGAGCATGTGAGTATTTCTTTCTTTCTTGCAATAAATCAGAAAGTACTGACTGGTTGAAACAGTGGGATCAGGGTGAGAAGTATCCTACCAAGTGAGGTGGAGCTGATGCATGGAATAGGGGTTAGGGGGGAAATGTAAACATTGAGGGCCATTTACAATTTGCACATACTGTCATTATAGCGTCTATAATCAACAACATACAAAATAAAGAAAAACACCGTGTCCAATCAGAAAAGCCAACTCGTATTTTGTTTCTTTAGATCAAATCCACTTTGGGCCATCACACCGGTCGACAACTGTCAAGCCATTGTATTAAACCTGAAGGCCTGACCCATTCGGGGTTGAAAAATAATAAGCAAATCGATCGTTTCCGCGGGCAGGCCATGATGGCGACCATTGAGATGATCTTCCCCCTTTGTGGCGTTCATCCCGCAGAGGCGCAGTTCGGCACAGTTTATGGGGAAGTTTTTTGCCTCACCTTGTGCCTCATTCACACAACCACTATTACAACAGGAGTTGATTCATCAAATTGGGGGCTTTTGGAATCTTTGGGTTTACAGACTTGTTCCTGTGGAGATTACAGTCTAACAATGATGGAGATCTGCCCCTGGGCTCTGCAGGATATGGACTGGTCAGGCCATGGCCACCGAAATACTTTTGGTGGAGATGATCGTCAGCTTACAATCGCCATGTTGTCCTCAATGTGGATAGAGTGTTTTAGTCGAAACAACTCATGCTCGTATAAGGTCTGGATTAGAGACGGAGAAAAAGGGTATATATGTCTGGAGTATCACCACTTTTGGTCCCCAATGAAAATCATCATCACACGCACACACATACACTTATCCAAAACTTTCCACACCACAAATCACAATGACACTCTCAACCCTCCTTCTGACGATGCTGGTCATCCCCCAGTTCACTCTCGGCGCCCAAATCTTTACCAACCGCGGCACACTCTCAGGCTGGGGCGGGCAACAGACAGAACACAAGGGAACCCTAACAGAATCAACCACCGAATTTCTCGATGAGCCTCCTTCTCTCGTGGGTACGTAAAAAAAAAACCCTCCTCACTGTTTCTTCACTCCCGACTAATTCTAATAATAAAAAAAAGCCGCCCAAACATTCGATTCCAGCTACACAGGCCGGTACCACTCCGAAGTCCGCCTCTTAAACGCCTACCAGCACTCCGAAACCCGCTTCTACGGATTCGCGTTCAAGCTCCCCGCCGACTGGCAGTTTGACCCGGCGCAGTCCTACGACATCTCGCAGTTCATCGCCCCCTTTGACAAGTGCGACACCTTCATGCCCACGACCATGCTCTGGCTCGAGGGGACAAAGCTAAACACCCGTCTCAAGTCCGGTTCGGTCTGCGCCCAAAAGACGTCAAAGATTGACATACCCAGCGTCACGGTTACTGCGGGCCAGTGGCATAAAGTGATTATGGAGATCAATTGGACGCCTGATGCCACGGGGCACTATAAGCTCTGGTATGACGATCAGTTGGTTGTGGATGAGCAGAACGTGGCGACGACCGTGGCCGAGGACGTTCCGTTCCAGTGGAGGGTCGGTCTTTATGCCAATGGGTGGCACGACGATAAGGGCATGAAGGGGACGCAGGGGGACAGAAAGGTTTTCTACGACAAGATGGCTGTTGCTACCACCAAGGATGAGGCTGATCCTGATAAGTGGTAAACTATGCAGGAAGGGAACGAAGAGTGAGAAGAGGAGACGTTGAATCTATTACTAGTAAGAAATGGGTGGGAGTGGAGGACGTAATTGGGGTATTTGAAGTGGATGTAAATATAATGGAGATCTAGATTGTCATTTCAACATTATATATCAGAAAAGATTGCTTGCTACCTGCATCACACAGACCCCGCCGCTCACCGCTGTACTGTCTGCACCCCATGCGCAATCCGCAACGCCTCGATAGCATCCTGATCATACTCCTGCTTCTGCTTCAACACAGATAGATACATAAAAGTATGTGGACATCCCAAATACCTCTTGATGGTAACCATGGTCCCACCAGCAACCAACTTCATAGCATACGCCTCGCCCTCATCCCTCAACGGATCACACTCAGCCGTTCGGATATACGTATCACAGAGTCCCTTCCAATTAGACGCTCGTATCGGAGCAAACCACCAATCCGGCCACAACTTCCTTAGCTCAGGCAGCTTGTCCTGCGGGAAGCAGTGCTTCCCAAAGTACTTCATGCGCTTCCACGGCAAGACAGGACCGCGATGGAACTCGTGGAACGAAGGGAATGGAGACTGGGTATAATACTCGTAGCCGAGGGCATCTGTTGAAGGCGGGACCGAAGCCATGCACAACTTGAGTGGGATACCAGCGTCGCGCGCCATGTGTTGCAAGACAATGGAGATGTGTCCGCCTGCGGAAACGCCACCAAGCGACACGGAAGTTGGATTGATGTTGATGGTGGTGTGCGAGTCGCGCACCCAGTTGAGGGCGGCCCACCCATCCTGGATGCATTTACCCCAGATGGTCTCTGGACAATGACGATAGTTGACGTCGACCACCACGACCCCTGCCTCTCGCATGCTGAGACAGAGGCTGGCCTCGGAATGCAGGTCGCCGAGCACAAAACCGCCTCCGTGAAAGTTTAGATGCACCGGGTGCGGGCCGAGACCGAATTTGGCGGGGTCTGGATGGTAGACCCTCACGGGGATGCTTGCGCCATCTTGTGAGCTGACGACATGGTCGGCGACGCGATCATATCCCGTTGATGTATCCAGTGCGCAAGGGGGACGATGTTCTTCGGGGTTTGCACGGACGATTTCGATGGGGATCTCGTGGGCGGCGGGTTTCTTTGCGATGACGTTGGTGAAGTAGTCTAGAAAATCGGGGTCGAGTTTGGGGACGATGTGGTCTTCGATCAGGTCGAGGCCATCGCTTGTTGGCTGCGATGCGCCGGGTTTCGGCACGGCGTGGCCTGCGAGAGAAGAATCAAGATTACTCATTTTTTGGGGCAGTTACAAAAGACAGATCAACGGATCGTGGACTTTCAGAAATATTGTGATTTGCTCCTACCTCAATGCTTTCCCCATCGGGCCATCACTGGCGAACTGCCCCGCGGTCAACCCCGCCATTCGGTACTCAACAGCCGAAGGTCCAAACTCGATGACGATGTGAACGTTGCCCGGATTCGGCAGGTGTTGTCGTAAAACATCCAGGTTTGCCAGTGGCAGACGGTTTGACAGACTGGGGGGTTAAGACACCCCCGCTAAAATTAACTTTCGATTCACTCTCGGGCCCCTCTCTCTCCACGTGGTAATGTTCTCAAGTGGGACGGGAGGCACGGCCTGGTGGGCTCGCTTGCGGTTCCTTTTTCGAGTCAAGTTTGATAGGTTGGGATATTGCGATGGATGGCATCGTGCATTTGTGGCGTCTATTTTTCTCATTTCTTCTCCTACTGTTTCCGCTTGTTAAAACCGTCGCTTCTTCTAACCAATACCGCCTTGCAAATGGTTCACGATGGCGTGGAGCCAAGCACAAAACCGTTAATCACCTGCCTATTTTGGTCAAGAAGCTGAGAAGAGGGTTAGGGTTTCTCGAATGCGCTTTGTTCCTCGCTACTTTTCTCCCGTTCTTCTCGCACCTCCCGAGCGTCCTCCGCTTTGCGTTTGCTTTGTTGTTTCAAGAGGCGAAGATCGGAAGGTGCGGCTGTGTAATACTTGATTTCCTGGGTTGGGGCGAGGGAGCGGTCAATAGCCGACGCGATGCCAATCATGGGATCCCCTTCATGAGAGAAGAGAGAAGAGACAGACTCGCTTAAACAATCGTCTTGGCTTCCCAAAGCGTCCTAAAGCGGTCATTTGAGAAAAATGATTGCCATGTATTTCCCCCTTCCCACCTTTTCAACCTTCTAGATTCCCCCGTGTCTCAAGTTTCTCCTTTCTTCATCGCCGTTCACCCGGATCCGAGCTTGCCGGGCCCTCGGAACATCGATGCACTATATATCAGGCCGACGCCGTTGAACGATTTAAAAAACTTGTCTAACTCGAACTGATCATCGGCTGACTGTTGTCTTGGCCGGAACGCGATCCGCGACGTTTTTAGCTCATCCTCAAAATCGGGATTCTCGCTTAAGATCCAGGTCATTGTTTCGGTAACCTGACCCCAGAACATCCACTTCTCGGTGGGTAGACCTCGGGAGGTCGGGGAGGGACAATAATAATTCATCATGTCTTCAACAACTGTTTCTGTCTCAAAGGTGTGCCACTCCAGTGAACTTGAACCCTCAGCCAGGTTCACGATGGCCTCACCCGATGCCAGTCACCTGCGGCGAGGCAGAGATGACGAAAAGGCAGATCTAGATGACGCTATAGAGAGATTCTATGCCAGTGCCTACAAAGACTGGCCAAATGAAGCGGGCGTATGTTATCTATTCTCTACCTTTCTTTTACTTGGACACTTGTCTTACGTTTTGATTTTCAGTTTGACGGCCTCACAGAAGAACGAGGTCCCATCGAGGTCAATGTCGTCGGCAATATTCCAACATGGGTAGCAGGCAGTCTGTACCGAACAGGCCCGGGAGTCTACAAGGTCGAGGATACGCCAAAAGGCACCTACTATACAGATCACTGGTTCGACGGTCTCGCACATACCCACCGTTTCGACATTATGCCCGATGACCACGGCAAGATCAAGGTGTTTTACTCGTCTCGCCGCCAATCCGACCAAATGATGGAACACATCAAGAAAACCGGCGATAGGAAATTCTACAGCTTCGGCCAACGCGCAGACCCGTGCCTCGGTCTCTTCTCGAAGATGATGTCAACCTGGCAAGCGGCTACCGCACCACCGGCAGACAAATGGATCGAAAATGTCTGCGTCGTCGTCAACCCAAACTATCCAGGACTCGACAGCGTATCCGGCAACCTCATCGACAAGATTCCTCAACCAACCCCTACCCCTATTCCCTCTTCGGGCCACCGCAACTTGACCCTCCCGTCCAACGTGTGGATAACGACGGACAATTGCAACCTCAAACAGATGGACCCCCAAACACTCGAACCCATCGGATTCGCTTACCAGTCTGACTTGCACCCACTACTCAAGGGCCCCTTGTCTTGTGCTCACGCACATCGAGATCCCGTTACTGGCGACGTCTACAACTTTAACCAGGATTTCGGCCGGGAAACCACGTACCGAGTTTTTGCAGTGCGCGCGGCAACAGGCAAGACGGACATCCTGGCCACCGTCTCGGGCAAGGGAATCAAGGCCGCGTACATCCACAGCTTCTTCATGACGGAGAATTATCTGGTGCTTGTCGTCCCGTCGTCGCACATCGCCTGGGGAGGGATAAAAATCCCCTGGGAGAGGAACATTGTCGACGCGATCGAGCCGTTTGACGAGAGCAAGAAGACGCAGTGGATCGTTGTTGACAAGAGTGGCAAAAGGGGAGTGGTGGGACGTGGTGAGAGCCCTGCCGGGTTTTTCTTTCACAGCATCAATGCGTACGAAAGGGACGGGAAAATTGTCTGCGACGTGATGGATTACAAGAATTTGCGCGTGATTCACAAGCTGTATTACGACGTCATCTTGCAAAAGAACGGGGCGGACAGGAGGTTTTGGTCCGATAAGGAACATTCGAGGGGGGCAATGGTCAGCTGTTCGAGGTACGAGCTGAGTTTACCCAGCAAGGAGGAGAAGAAGAAGAATAAAGGGGTGGTGAAGGTGGAGATGGTTTCTAGTATTCCTGGACCCCACGCAGGGGAGTTGCCGACCATCAATCCGCTCTACGCGACGAGGAGCTGCAGGTATGTGTACAGTCTGCCATACCAAGGGAGAAGTACGACTATGGATGGACTCGTCAAGACAGATATGGTGAGCAGGGAGGTTTTGTATTGGGATTGCCCACAAGGACATAATCCTGGTGAGGCGATTTTTGTGCCGAGACCTGGGGCGGATGTGAGTACGGAGGCAGGGGAGGATGACGGGGTGTTGTTGAGTGTTGTGGTGGACGGACACAATAAGACGAGTTACTTGTTGTGTCTGGATGCGAAGACGATGCAGGAGGTCGGTAGAGCTGAGGTTGGGTTTGCGATTGGTCTTGGATTTCATGGAGCGCATATTCCAGCTTCTGCTTAAGAATACGAGGATGTGCAGAGGTTGAGGAGTGGGGAGGATTTGGTACGAACTGAGGTACCAGAGAGAAAATCTGTTGTTCTTTGGGAAGTATTTGGTATGGCAGATTGACGAGCACACTCGAGCAACAGGAAAGTATATTTGGGAAGAATGACAACTTGAGCGTAGCATTTTTTGGGAAGCGGGCACATATACCCTACTTTAGGAGGCAGATGCAATTTTTCCCGGTCTGGGACTTGATTTTGGCCATGTATCGAGACAGATGTTTGACTTATTCCTGGCAATTAATGTGACGACGGAGTGGCAATTTGAGAATCAACGAGATTCTTCCCTGCACGCTGTTACAAAACACCAGAATTAATTCGTTCCCCTGATAACAACAAGATTGATGATCAACCGTTTGTAACCGTCGACCGAAAAAAAAAAGTCATGCGCCATATCACCGGCAACCCCACGCTTCGCCCGAAGCAGACCACCGTTCGAGTAAGAAAACAAAATATCATCAAAACCCCTGTTGGAGTCCTCCCGGGGAAACCTAGAGATCACACCCGGGAAGCTTAATCAAGCTTGATCGAGCAGAGCTCCCCACTCGAGCTTACGAAGCTTTTCAAGAAGCTTTGGTTCATAGCAGCTTTGACCAGTCATTGGAAGAGAAGCTGTCAGACTCAAGAAAGGAATGTGGGACGGGCTATGGCACTATGATCGGATTTACCTGGTTAGGTATCCCTTGTCATCTAGCGAATGGATCATGGGGGGTTTCACAACACTTGAGTGATTTTTTCAGTGATGGACGAACAAATGGGATGAAGACGATATCTATCCGCTTTTTTATTTCTTGACGGGATGGATTGCACTGCCCCGATGCATGCAGGTAGGTGCATGCGGGAAAGGTGTGGGGAAACCATGTCAGGTACAGGATACGCGGGTTGAATGTGAGGAATGGGCCAAGAAGTTATGTCACCACCACAAGTTGGGACGAGTTTGCATCACAACCCTGACCGGCGTCGGTGTTTTTTTTCAAGTTAGTGGATGTTGGTCGGGTTCAATGCTGGTTGCGAAGCGAGGGACAGAGGGGAAAACATGTGCTCGAGACTAAAAGAAAAGAGTGGGCAACTGAGAGCCTGAGAGGGGAAGGTTCAGGCGACAGACAGGTATAAACCTTTTGGGGTGGACCGTCTTTGTCTTTGCTCTTGCCTTCCTCATCCCTCTTCTCGTCCCAAGCAATTCGACCCTCTAAACGGTCACAGTCACTGACGATTGTCCCCCCGGAAGACAGCAACCATGCCAGCGCACGACAGGCTTGCCGATTCAATTCATCCAGTCCCCGCAGAGGCATCAAATCAGACACCCAAATCCTATGAAAAGCACCTCCCTCAGGCAGCATCTCATGATTTTGACCAGGAAGAGCGTGCCAGAAAGTTTGCTGCAGAGGATCTTGGTCTCAAGAAGAAGCAGACCTATACCGGCTTCACCCTCGCATGGCTCTCATTCCAATCCATCGGTACAATCTACGGCGACATCGGCACCTCTCCTCTCTACGTCTACTCCTCCACCTTCACCTCTCAACCCAGTTGGGATGACCTCGTCGGCGCTTTATCCATCATCATCTGGTCTCTCACTCTGATCGTCACCATCAAGTACACCTTCATCGTTCTGCGAGCCGATGACGATGGCCAGGGCGGTACCTTTGCCCTTTACTCCCTCCTCGCCCGCTTCGCAAGAATCACAACCAGGGATCCAAATGTCGCCGAACATGTAACTGCCAAGTTGGAGAGACATGACACAAACGACATGGACCTGGGCGGGAAAAAGTTCCGCAACTTGCTGGAAAGATCAGGAACAGCGAAATTCCTCCTGAAAGTGATGGGTGTAGTTGGTGTGTCGATGGTACTCGCCGATGGTGTTCTTACCCCAGCACAGTCGGTGCTGGGCGCCATTCAGGGTATCACCGTCGCCGACCCAGACTTGACTCGATCGTCCATCGTGGGAATATCATGTGCCATTCTGGTGTTCCTGTTTGCCATTCAGCCACTTGGGACGGCAAAGCTTGGGACGACTTTTGCACCCATCGTCGTGGTCTGGTTGTTGTTCAACCTGTGTGCAGGGATATACAACCTTGCCAAGTATGACCACTCCGTCTTGAAGGCATTCAGCCCGTACTTTGCTGGTGCATATTTCGTCAGAAACGGCCATGATGGATGGAAGTCTCTGGGCGGTCTACTGCTTTCTTTCACTGGTGTGGAGGCCTTGTTTGCCGATCTAGGTGCCTTTAGCAAGAGGGCGATTCAGATCTCCTGGCTTGGGCTGGCTTATCCTTGTCTCATCATTGCATACATCGGTCAGGCGGCATACATCTCGGCTGATGCGACGGGGACTGCATTCACCAACCCTTTCTTCTACACTGTTCCCCCGGGAAGCTTCTACTTCAGCATGGTTATTGCTGTCCTGGCGGCGATTGTGGCATCTCAGGCTATGATCACGAGCAGCTTCCAGTTGCTCACCCAGGTCATGCGACTTTCTTACTTTCCGCACATCAAGACGGTGCATACCAGCGACAAGTTTCATGAGCAGGTTTATATGCCGTTTGCCAACTGGCTGCTCATGATTGGAACTGTTATTGTTACTGCCGTGTACAACAATGTACGTATGACTGTATTCTCCTTATCTTTCAGACCTTGAAACTGACTGTCTTGTTAGACCACATCTCTCGGAAACGCCTATGGAGTTTGTGTTATCGTCGTGACCTTCATCACAACCTGCATGGTTTCTATCGTTGCCATCATCTCCTGGCGCGTCCCAACACCCATTGTCATTTTCTTCTTCCTGGTCTTTGGGGCTGTCGATGGAGCTTACATCTCTTCATCTCTCGTCAAAGTCCCCGATGGCGCCTGGTTCACAATCCTCTTGGCCTTCATCTTGTCCACAATCTTCATTCTTTGGCGTTTTGGCAAGGAAGCCCAATGGGCCGCAGAGTCAGATGACCGTCTCCATCCCTCTCATCTTCTCACCAAGAGCTCCTCGGGTGATCTGGTCCTCACCCAGGACTTTGGAGGACAGAAAGTCTCCAATGCCTCTGGACTGGGCATCTTTTTCGACAAAGTTGGTGGACCCCATGTTCCTACGGTTTTCACTCAGTTCGTCCGCAAGTTCAAGACGCGTCCTACCATTGTCCTCTTCTTCCACATGCGGCCACTGTCAAGACCGACTGTTCCGCCCGAGGAGAGATACATCATCACCAGAGCTTCATCTAGCATTCCCTCTTGTTATCGTGTTACGCTAAGACATGGATACATGGATAATGTTCTCACTCCCAATCTGGGCCAGCAGCTGGTAGAGCACTTGGTGCTGTACATCACCAGGGATACCAACCGGAGTCCGGATGGCAGTGCACGCAGTGTGGAACATACCCCCGAGATTCAGGCAGAATTGGATGCATTGACGAGGGCTGTTGACGAGCAGATGGTTTATGTCATTGGCAAGGAGGTGATGAAGATTAAGAATGGGAGGAAGGGGGTGGTTGGGTGGTTTAGGTGGACCGTGTTGCAGACTTTCTTGTGGATTAGGGAAAACTCGAGGACCAAGCTGGCCGATTTGGATATTGATGCTGATAGGCTTGTTGAGGTTGGGTTTGTCAAGGTTATTTAGGAAAAGGGGCATGTTTCTTTTGGAGGAGGGTGATTTTCAACTTTTCTCCCTTTTTTTCTGATTCTGCTTTCCGTGCAAAAATATTGCAACATGTTTTTGGCAGTTACACGCAGAATATCAAATTCATCCACCCAGCGCCCGCCAGATGCAGCTGCCCCTTTTTGGAAAATGTGTTGTTGCGGGCGCGTACTCTGTACTCACGTCGCACTGCCCCCTGCTCCAACGCGCGCCAAGAATCATCTTGATTGGTTGAATCATGAAGAGTCGACACGTTGATCAGGCCACTTTAAATGCCCCCAAATTTTATTGCCAACATCAGTTTCTCACTTTCAACGTTCTTTCGCTTGTCCAACCAACCAAACAAACAAACAAACCATCAATCGCGTTTCTGGGGAAAATTGACCTCCCAAAAATGGTCAACTACCAGATCCTGGGCGGCGCAACCGCCGCAGTCATCGTCCTCCTCACCTTCGGCATCCCCTTTGTCATTCGCGAGTACTTCCCCTACGAACTGTTGAAAAAACAGTACGTCGGCAAACCAACCGTCAACACCGAATCCTACAAGGGGAGGACGGTGCTGATCACGGGGGCCAACGGCGCGTTTGGTTCCCGCGCCGCCAAGCTCGTTGCTCATCGCGACGTCGAGACTCTGGTCCTGGTCGATGTCATGGATCTGAAGCCTCTCAAGGAGACGATCGAGTCTGAACTGAAAAAGGAGGGCAAACCCATTCCAAAGATTCTCATGTGGCAGATAGACATGATGACGTTCAAGGGATGTCGGGAGGTTGGGAGGAAGGCCAAGGAAGAGCTGAAGAAGGGTCTGGACCACGTCTTGCTGGCTGCCGGGATACTGAGCTTTAAGCGGAAGGAGAGTCCGGAAGGGTGGGAGACGAGCGTGCAGGTCAATTACTTGTCTACCGCGCTTATTGCTCTGCTGTTGCTTCCGTTGCTCAAGTCCAGCGCTGGGAACCCGAATCCGCCCGTCTTGACGTTTGTCACGAGCTTCGGTGTTTACTGCACGAGTTTCTCGTACGGTGTGCCGAGTAAAGGGAATTACTTGAAGAAGATGAGCAATAACAAGGATGGGCTGGAGCAGGGATATCAGTATGGACGGAGCAAGGCTTTGCTGTTGTACTTTGCGAAGGAGCTCGCGAACAGGACCGAGGCTGCCGGGCAGAGGGTGACGATTAACAGCGCGGATCCGGGCAGCGCGTGGACGAACCTCACGAGTCCTAATCAGGGACAGCTGATCCCCAGGTTGATTACGAATTACTCGGCCAGGGATCCTATTTACTGCGCCACGGCGCTGTTGAATGGTGCGAGTGCCGGGCCGGAGAGCCACGGCAAGATTATGCATGATTTTGATTCTCCCGAGTAAGTTACACCCTCCAAGAATCTCGGTAGGAAAAGCATAGCTAATGGTGATGGTAGGTACCCGCCTTATATGCTCAGAAAGAGCGGTCAGATTGCTCAGCAGAGGGTCTGGGAGGAGAGTAGGGCTGAGTTTGAGGCCAAGGTACCCGAGGTCAAGGCTGTTTATGAGTTGCTTGGTTGAGATTTTGTGCGACGGCTTATGAGACTTGTAAATCCACAGCCATTACTGGCCCTACTGCTTCCTCCTCCAGTGACCTTGATGGTATGAGCGCGAATGGCAACTCTGAGGGCCTGTTGCTTTAGTTAGTATCCATGCCTACTTCTTTGATACCGCACGTACATATTCAAAAACATCATCAACCGCAAACCCCGATTGTGGGTCGCAAAAGAAGTATCTGGGCGCTCCAATATTCTCGGATATTAATCGCGGCACAAACTGCTGCCCATGTTCAAGCTCGGTAAACCGAGTCGGTCCGCTGTCGTCGCCCTCGTCGTCTGATTCGGCAGGGTAATTGAGACCCACCAAAACAATAGGCACACCGGCGGGACACATTTCCTGTATCCTTGGAGACCAGATGTCCAAGATATTCGCCTTGGTTTTTGCGGTTGGGTTATTTGCCCTGAAGCAAAGAATGACGACGTGGGCGTCTGAAAATGTCAGGGGCATCAGCCGGGCAAAGTCTTCTTGGCCTGTAGTGTCCCATAAAGACAAATGTACGGGATGCCCGTCTAACCTGAGGACAACTTTAGCAAGTGCTGGGCCAAGGTGCATTTACGTTCCTTGTGGGGGTCTTACTTGCAATCTGTTGTATAATCCTCAAACAGCGTCGGGATATAGTACTCGGGCATGTGGCCATAAACGAAGGCCGAGAGAAGTCGGGTTTTACCCGATTCCCCATCTCCAGCGACCACGCACCTGGCAACAAACGATTGGTTAGTAGATGCTGCAATTTCCTGGCTGATTAGAGGTGGGAGAGTATGTAGTATGTACTTACTTGTACTTCTTTAGCAGTGGTTTTTGGCGCTTCTTAGGGTCTGGGTTTACAAAATTGTACCTCTCGATCATCTCCTCGATCGTCTCCGTAATTGTAACCGGTGCACTCGTCAACGCAGTCTTGAAAGACCTCGTATCACGGCTCCCAGTGAATGTTGTCGCTCTCACGCTCCGGCCAGACTTGATCGAGCTTATCCTCAAGCTGACCGTGTCAGAGATCACATCCTCGTCATCCCTCGACGCCTGCGCCATCTCCTCCAAAGTCTCGAGATCATCAATTTCACTGATCTCCCGCTCGACAATTTGTCTTTGCCTCGCCACGATGTCCGTCAAAGGTTTCGTCAAGGCATCCAGATCGTCGTTAAAGTCCTTGAGATGTTGTACCAGCTCGGCAAATTTTGCTCGATCCGAGATCGCCCAGGCTGCCGCTCGTAGAACCCCAGACCCGGAACTGCTGCTGCTGCTGCCACTTTTCCTCCAAAAGAGCAGGGACCTCCTCCTCGTTGATCCCGAAAAGCCGAACCCACGTACACCCACACTTGTAGTCCTGCTCGTCACGGTAAGGGCCTCCTCCTGAGATCCAACAAGACCTGTGACCTGTTCAACAGCCTTCAACCCGAACCGCTTCCTCAACTCGGCCTCATCTTTGAACAAGTCCCTGATGCACTCCAGCGTCGCGGTTATTCTTCCCCTCAGCACCGGATTGTCGAACCTCGTATCGTATTGCCCACCACCACCACCACCACCATCTTGCCCGCTATGCAAACCACACGCCTGTCCCCAGGTGAGCAGCCTGAGCTCCTGATTGCTGAACTTGGTTTCGAGTATCTTGTAGTCTTTACCAAATCTCGCACCGCGCTGAACAAGCTGATAGCAGCTCACGCACGACGAGAAGAGGCCTGCCAGTCCGGCCACGCCCAGCGCCAGGCCTGCCGCTTCCATCAGACCGTGCGGATATGCTTTCTGTGCTTCCCATAAAGAACGAAGGGAATCAATCCACAAATCAAAACACGTTACTGCCGTTGTTGAGCGTTGATTAGTGAAACCAGAATTCTCATTTTGCCAAAACCCGAAGGATGCGTTTGCCCCTCAATTAAGCCGCACTCAATACGGCGTAGTTTCCTGGTTGGTTACCTACTTATGGGCCGTGCACACCCTTGCTTAACTGCTGACACATTCCTCCTTGTTCCCCCTAGATCAACGAACCCATAACACCGATCTGGAGCACCAAATACGTATCGAGAAGTGCACGTACAAAAGAAAATTTGTTGGTATTTTGAAGACGTTATTTGGAAAACGCCCTGTCCCGAAGGTTGTCTACATGTATGGAAACTAGTTTAAACCCCTGCAATAAGACCGAAGAAACCCGTGAATACCGTCAGAAAAAAGACAGAAACGCCTCGCTACTTTTTAATATCCCTAATCGAACGTGATCTTGGTGGCCTTCTTGCTCATGTCCACATCCTTGAAGAATGCGCCGTACTCGGCGTGTCCCTTTTTCTTGACAGTTGTGCCAAACTTGAGCAAGTCCTCGGGCACCTCCTGGTGAGCGGCTCTAAGAACGTTGACAAGCGATCCAGAGTGGGCCTTGTCGTGCTCGGTGAAGAGAGTGATGGCCTTGCCCTTCTTTCCGGCGCGGCCTGTTCTGCCGATACGGTGGACGTAGTCTTCGATGGTCAAGGGGAACTATCAAAAGTTAGCATACTAGTTGAAAGATGGGCAAGGAAATAAAACTCACTGTCAAGTTGATAACGAGCTTGACCTCGGGGATATCCAAACCACGAGCAGCAACATCAGTGGCAATCAACACACTGGTAGTACCAGCCTTGAAGGCCTCCAAACTTCTGGTTCGTTGCTCTTGTCTGAGATCACCGTGAATGCTGCAGACCTTGATACCTCTCCTGGAAAGGAACTCCTCGACACGGGTGCACTCCTTCTTGTACAGAGCGAACACCAATATCCTGTCGTCCTTGGCGCTTCCTCTCTGAGTCTCGCGCAGCAATTCGAGAAGGCGCTGCTCCTTTGCGCGGGGATCGACAACCTCAACCTTTTGCTCAATTCTGCTGTTGGCCTGAAGCTCAACACTGCCACTGCCGGTGCCCTCCTCACCAGTGCGGGTGCGGTTGCCGATGGTGACCCTGGTGGGGTTGACCATGAAGCTCTCGGCAAGACCTTGTACGCTGATTGGCCATGTGGCGGTGAACATGAGAGTCTGGCGCTGCTCGCGCGGTGGGCAGCTACCGAGAATGAGCTTGATGTCCTCCTCGAAACCCTTGTCCAACATGCGATCAGCCTCGTCCAGGACGGCGAACTGAACATCCTCGAGGGAGATGCTGCCCTCAGAGAGGAAGTCCTTCAATCTGCCGGGAGTCGCGACGATAATGTCGACACCGTTATTCTTGGCCATCAATCTGCGCTGATCGTCCTTGCTGGCGCCACCGTAAACGCAAACAGCGGAAAGGTTAACGAGCGAGCCGAGACCGGCCATGGTTTCGTGGGTTTGCATGGCAAGTTCGCGAGTGGGCGAGACTATGACGGCGCGAGGGCGCGGTGTACGGTCTCTGTTATTCTTGTTCTTGGGGGAAGACACAAGCTTCTCGACGCAGGGGAGTGCGAACGCCATGGTCTTGCCAGAGCCGGTCTCGGCAATACCAATAACATCGTAACCGGAGAGGGTGAACGGCCATGAGGCGGACTGGATGGGTGTTGGGGCGCTGTAGGAAGCGAAGGGCTTCTTGGAGACGAGGTTGGTGGTAGGGAGCTGGGAGAACTTGATAACGGGCCGAAGGCTGCTGTCGGAAGCATTGGTGATCTTGATCTCCTTCTCTTTGAGGAACGCCTCGATCTCGGATTCGGGAATGGCGGAGAGGGCGGCACTCTGCTTGTAAGAGTAGGCGCCGTTGGACTTGGCTGTGCCATTTGTGACGGGGGCAGATTCGGACTCGGAGGACTCGGTCGTCGCAACATTGCTATTGCCGTTGGTTTCGGGCTCCTTGTCCTTCTTCTCCTTTTTCTCTTTCTTGTCTTTTTTCTCCTTCTTATTCTTGTCCTTCTTCTCAGACTTGTCCTTCTTTTCCTTTTTTTCCTTCTTCTCCTTCTTCTTTTGCTTCTTCTCGGCCTTCAGCGCGGCGGCGGCGGCGGCATCGGAATCGTCGGTGACCTCATCGGTCTTGACCTTCTTGGAGGAACGAGCGACTTGCTCCTCGCCCTCGCTGCGGGCGTGCTTCTTTCCGGCGGACATTTTGGGCGATTGATCGAGAAGCAGAGTGCCGTTCAAGAAGGTGGGCCTGGTTCGGAAAAGTCGCTGGAAAAGGCCTAGAAATGGAATACTGCCTGCCGCTGCACCGCTGCAGATGGCTGGAATTTTTTCTGGGCTTATCGATAAGCCGAAAATTCCCTGCTGCTTACCCCACGTTTGAGTTTGTGGAAACCCTGTTGTGTACCCCCACTTTTGTCCCTGTCTCTGGATTTTGACAGGGATCATCCACTGATTCCTCAAACTGGCGTTCTTCATCCAAACCTCGCTTTTTCCAAAGTTGAGAAGCAAACAATACAACAACTTCTCTTCCGGTTATTTCTAGAGTTTTGATCCGTAAATAATGTATTACTATCGCCTATCCTATTCTAAATTTACTTCTAGACCGCTACACCCCTGCTCAATACACTCCCCCCTCCTTTTAAACTGCGACTGGACTTTTCACGTTAAATACCAAATACCCTATTTCTCAATTATTATCACTCGACTATTTCCCACTAGAATAAGCCTTTTTAGGCCCATATTCTATTTTTCTTAAAGTGCTTGGACTTTTAAGATAAGTACTTCTTAGCTTGCATAAATCATAGCTTGAAGTACCCTCTACACCACCTGTAGCCCTAGAAATCTGACTCCCGCCTTCATCAATCCCATACCGCCTGAGTCCCGCCAGACTTTGGTCTCTAGAGCCATCTTAGCGAGCGAAGCGGGTTCTCATTATTCTTCTGCTGCACACTAAGTTGACCTTGCAGTGCGTTGATCTTCTCATCCTTCTTTTTCAACGTTGACTGGAAAACCGATAGCTGCTCTTCTCGTCTCTTGAGCCTCTCTCTACGTCCTTCAGTTTATTTCCCCATCGTGAAGCTGATCATCTTATACTCTTTTACTACCAATTAATCCCACAATCTTCGTAGCTAGCTTTAAGGTCTTAGCCACGAAGGACTGGAAGGAGTCATTCTCAGCGACAATCTTTAATGATGTCAAAAGCCTTTCCACATCGGTGGGCAGCAACACTAACTTCGGGGCAGATCATCCCGATACACTGACCAGTATGGGCAACCTGGTCAGAATCGCAGAGCCAGGGTTTATCGCGACGACGGACTAATCGCACTTGCTGAGACTCCTAAGGACGCGCTCACCTGGGATCACAGAACTGCATCCTCGGATGTCCACAGCGAGTGAAGAATCCGTAAGCACCTGGCGGACAACACCCGCCTGCAGCGACGAATTTATAAGACATGAATGTCCCAACTTTCGGCGCAGCGTCGCAGAACTTGTCGCGGGGAGCGTGCTGCTCGCTGACACCCTGACAAAGGGCACGGGAATATACGCAAAGTCGCTGGCCGCTGAAATCGCTTGAGTAGTAGAAGCTCTGCGCGCTTCCGCCCAAGTTGTAACAGCCCAAGGTTCAAGTTGCAGTTCGCCCAGTTCTCCTCTTGCAGTCTTTGTTCTCGTCCACACAAGCTGAGATCTTCCATCGATTTACTGAAATTGGTGGATCATCCAGTAGCTGCTGCTGCACCATGTCGGACCTCACAGTTGCTGGCGTCATCATCGAGGAGATGCAAGTGATCGACAGAAGAAGTTCGGAGACCATAATGCAATTTCGACCAATGGTCTGATGACTGTATGAAGTGGAGTTGCCTTGATCTAAAGAAATTGAGAATTTTCCTGAATATGATCGTGTTTACGCAGTGCTCTTTATCCAATTACAGGTCTGGCAGCCTGTTCGGTTCCAAGCGAACAACCCAAGGCACGTAAAAGATCCTTGACGCGAGCCCAAGTAAAGCGCCCGTTAGCTAAAGTTCGAGGATCTTCTCTGCATATTTTATGCTGATTAAGTCCAGAACATAATCGACAGAGGCACTACACGTGTAGATGCTTTCAGCCCGCCACAATGTGCTATTAAAAAGATAGAATTAGGTAATATCTCTGCAAGTTAATTGCTGATGACTCTAAAACATGATCGACAGAGGCACTAAGTGCTTTCAACCCGTCACAACGCGCCTACACCATTGGATAGAGTTCGATAGTCTCTGCATGTTTTACCCTGATGAGTCTAGAACATGATCGACAGAGGCACTAAGTGTTTTCAGCTACCAACAAAAGTGTCCAATGACCTTGCGGCTTGAAGATGAGGCCCAAATCAAGTTCTCAGCCGTAAAATAAGCCTACTTTTCTACTAACTGATCATCAGCTGATCACTACGCACAAACGCAGAACCAGGATTTGGCTTCAAGGCGCATTCGGATAGCCAGACAGTTGGTCGGCTAGCTGTCTCGAGCAACCCTTGAAGCAAAAGTGACAGCTAGCTAGTGTACAATCATAACATTAGCCAACAACAACATTGACTGGAGTGACTCGACGTCATCGTACATATTGGTTGGCTAACTATTGTGAGAAGACCTTGCGTAAATTCCCAGCCAGCAGACAATCAGAGGCGCAAGGCAAGTATTTATATAGATATTTTGGGACCTCAGAAATCTCACCAAGAGGGTAGGATCAATCATCAAACTTTTTAAAAAAAATTCCAAAGAACGCGGCCAACACACCTTCCTCTCTATCCAGCAATGGGCTACGGAGACTGGACTCAGATCGAAATCAAGAACAACAGCAATGTTGCTCTGACATTCAAAAACTCCCAGATTTAGTGGGGGAAGTTTTACCAATCTCGTAAGCGGTTGGATCACCTTCTCTGTGTTGGAATTTCCTTGTTTTGGCCTCGTGACCGTTGGTTTCGACCAAATGGATATGCTGACACAAGATGTTCTCGTGCGTTTAGCCGACAAAGATACTGAGATACCAGCTGATCAGCTGAATGGAAAGACCATCGACGCAGGACAGAGCTACACTGTCGGCTCCTGCGGCCGCGAAAATACATGGTCAGGCTGCCAGGGCCAATTTGACCTGTACGATGGTGAAGGCGGCGCAACTGCTACGACAATCAAGTTTTACTCTCCACACGGCACATCCTACAACTCGTTCTCGATGGATACCCCGACAGCAGGGTGGTACGCGTCTCAGACTGGGGCGTATCTTGGGAATGACGGCCTGCTAGGTGCAGTAACCGTCACCATTATTTTCAAGAAGTAGTGGGGTGCTACAGTTCAATTGTACCGACATTGTCGTGGTAGTCTCGGGTTCAGACAAGCCTGTACATTTCTTCTACTGTAGTTTCTGTTGGCTGCTATTTGAGGCAAAAGTGGCGAAGCATATCTGTGCACTGCGAACAAGAACATGAAATCGATTACCATTCATACCTAGCTAGTCCTAAAGGAAATTCAGCTGCAGCAACACTTATATGAGGCATAAGCCAAAGAGACCACAGCAAATCAGTTCGCACTCTCCTGTACCGTGTCAGTAGTGCCGATGAAGCCGTACCCGTAGGGCCGGCAACAGTTTGGTAGGAAGCGTCTGCCCCCTACCGACTCTGTGCGTGCCAGCGCTGTGATGACGGGCTCTCGGGCTGGTGTCTCGCCCACTCGGGCTGGTCGTGACTTTGAGTCCCTTACACAGGGGCTCACTGTCAACAACAGGTTGTTCTAACAAAGAGCTACTAAGAGTAGATTATAGACAAATGAACTGTATTGCTTGCGTCAGGAACCAGGCTCCTCATGGTGGGAGGTGCCCAGCACTTCCACTATTCGTAGTGAAGCTATCTACATATGTGTCCCACCTATCTTTGTACCTTGCTCGACGTGCTCAATGGTGTTCTCACCTATCGAGTAATTCGAGCGCCCCTTGTGCTCGATGTGCTCGACGGATCTTGGCAGTCTTGGCGTAGAGCATCCTTTGATTGGTTGCTCGGGGACGTATGGGTCTTCTCATCCCTGGCCCAGTGATTGGATGTAGACCACCCAATGGTTTGTGTGTGTGGGTAATACGCACGGGGCGCAACACAGAATTTCGGACCTGAATCCGGGATCCCGGATACCAAATCCCCAAGGTACGGATGCTATGCGATGAACCAAGTTACTAAAGAGAGGTCATATGGGCTTGCCTACCTGAGGGTTTTGGAGGTGTTCCGTCTGATTAGCAGAGCTGATAAGATCCCATCTAAGAATTGGATATTATAGTACGGAGATGGCTCTATGGGACGCTGATAGCAGTCGAGCTCCACCAGAACTATTAGCCAAGCCAACAAAAATAAGTGTAGAAGTGGGGCTCCGGTTTTTGCTTCGCAAGATGCGCAGGTGGCATTTGAAGTCGTCAATGAAACATTTTGCGTCGGACGGCCTGCATGGTGTGGCTTTCGTCACGTATAAGAAGCACCACCCCGCATGAAGGCAGCTCAGAAATGCTTCTTCCCCTTCCGACTCCAGACATGGAGTCACTCACCATCATCGAGATCCCAGGGGCAATGACCCATCCTCGTTGTCTGTGCCTTCCACCTTGAGGGGTCGCTCCTTCCCATTGCGCGATTCGAAACCGTCAACCTTTCCAGCCGACGGGAGCCAGCCATCTGTGCGCTCTTTCAATAGGCCAATGGTGCCCGCACAAGCCACCCAAGGCCTCCCTGGTTTCCCGTTCGCCTTCTGTGCACGCCGCTCGGCCTTCTTCTCCTGTTCGGGCCTCTTCGGTGCGCAGACTCCCGTCACAGACTTCTCCGCGCATCTGGAGGGGTGGAGCGTTCTGTTATTGGCTCGTCTTGGCTTCCCAGTATATGTACACTAGGCAGAGTCGGGTGCACGGACTCGTCGCCCGGACTCCCGTCGTCGCTCCCGTCCCGTCGATCAGTGCCCACGGCCGCTGCAGAGAGCCAAGAAGAGCAATCGGCGGTACTCCTCCGCTCCCCCTCCAACCTCAACAGGCCTGGTTTACCCCACATCCCATCACCACGTTACCCGCGTTCCCGGGATTTATGTAACCGTCGTGCGACGGTCACTCACCTTTCAGTGTGGTATCCCCGCACTTAGAGAGTGTATACCCGATAGTTATTATGCGCGGCGCCGCCGCCTCGCTTCACCTCACCTCGCCCCGCATTCATGTTTGCAATATCGTTCCGGCCCAGAGAACCGGATACTGACACAGCATGGTCGGGTACAGCGGCGGTGACCAGTCGACCGAGATCAACCTCGCCGTCTGGCTCCTGATCAGCGTCTCGACTGTTATCCTCGCCGCCCGCCTGTATTGCCGATACAAATTTACGAGGCTATGGTGGGACGACATCGTGCTTACAATCTCCTGGATCCTCCTGCTGGTCGCCGGCGCCCTTGTTAGCTGCACCATCGCTGTGGCCCACGACGAGTCCGACGGTGCACGCCGTGCCTTCTTCCGCTTCCAAAACACGTCGACATGGCTGGCCGCCGTGGCCACAACCTGGACAAAGGTTGCCTTTGCCATCACCCTGCTCAATGTTGTTCGAGAGCGCATCTACAAATACATCCTCTACTTCCTCATCGTCGTGGCCAACCTCATCCTGATCCCGGGCGCCCTTTCTATCTGGATCCCGGCGTGCGACGATCCTCGCGCCGTTTTACGGCCGGCACATTCCGTGTGCTTTGAGCTCCCAGTTTTGCGCTATCTCGGCGGCAGCTTTATGGGTGTGTACCGCCTGGCCCCTGGTATGACCCCCGACTAACAAGAAAGCTAGGTTCCGGAGGCGTCATCGATGTCCTGCTCGCTTTCCTCCCGTGGCTGGTCCTTAGAAAGCTTCAGCTCGTAAGACGAGAAAAGATTGGTCTCAGCGTGGCCATGTCGCTCGGTGCTCTTACAGGAATCATCGTCATCATGCGCACCTTCTTCCAATTCGTCCAAGGAGATTACAACTACAGTATAGTGGCCTCTTGCGCTTCCTTCACTTGACCAATGCTAACTTATGCCTGCAGATTACATGGTGTTTATGCTCCTCTTTAATTTCCTCGAGCCCGCCATGACGATTATTGCCCAGACGATCCCCATCTTCCGCGTGTTCTTCGCTCGCGTTAAACGGTCCACGCAACCATCTCGTAGCAAGACGTCCGGTGTTCACATGTATCACGGACCAAATGCGTCGCATGTAGAATTAGCATTGGCACATAAGAACTCCCACGGGAGTCCCAGCTGGGAAGATGCAAGTGGGAAATGGCCCAGGGAGTCGAGTCAGAGGCTGTTTATCAAACGACAAGGTCTATGACGGGAAGTGTTAGGATCTAAAACGATAATATATTCCAGTGTTGGTTCATAAGCTTCAGTCCTCTTCGCTGTCGCATGTCGACCATACCCTTCCATCCCGTACCACCCACTCGACGTTAAACAACACTCGGGTTAACTTGTCGCCCTCTCCGACTCCCTTTATTTATGTAGAACAGACGTAACGACACAATGCTTTCTTTTGCGGCTATCCCGATACCACAAATCGATTTTGACGTACCATGATAATTCGGAGAACCTCTGACATAGATGTATAACCGTAATACTCGAGACCAGTGCCTTTTCTCCCCTGGATAATATTTTTCCACTTCCGGAGGGTACAGCCCTCACTCTAATCGGGAACTATAGGACCACCCTCGGGCCCCAGCGCTTCCACTGTTCTACCGAGTTTGAATCTTTCGTACACAACCGCTCGACGCTTCTGTCTTGGAGTTGCGGCTACTGGCCTGGGGGTTCTTGATCCAACCCTCGCCTTCCAAAGTTGAGAAGCAAACAAATTCTGGAGCCTCTCTTCCGGTTATCTTGGTGTTGTACGGGGTGTTGTACGTGGTGTTCCTCACGATGCTGTCCAATCTGTACTGGCACAAGACCGCCACGATAGCCGGGGGCCACAACAACATGTCAACATATAGCATCACCGGTCAACCTAACCTTACTTACGCTCCAGACCTTCACCGTCGGGTCCCGCCAAAGTCCATGTTGAAACATGCGCAAACATCAGGGTACTGTGCCCATCGAGATCAACCAAATTATGACTGCATGTTATGAACAGGCGAATCTATCCCCTCTGACAGATGAGGTAGCTCTTCAATTGTTCCTCGTCAAGTCTGCTACATCCAAAGTCTCCATATTTCAACCCTTTCGTCACCCGTCAGGATATCAGTGAAGCCCGGGCCCTGGCAATGATACTCTTATAGCTAGGCAATCCTTTATTTAAAGTCCCTCATCATCCTCCAAGAAACGTGCCCGCGGGAGATCAAAGGTTCCACGAAACCTTCGTATTCTCAATGCCGCTGATCGACTTCACGTTACCATCAACCTCATATACAATGGCAGCGGTCTTGGTAACTCCTTGCCAACCATCGGTGCCGAAGAGGTCGTTATTGATCCAGATCGGCTCATTCTTATTCAGAGCGTCATATAACTTGTCGTAGACGCCCCGGTCGACAATCTGCGTCATGCCGTAAATGACGGCCCAGATCCTAAACCTGGGAGAAGAGCGGTCGGACCCGTGTGCTGCGGCGTAGGTAACCCATTGAGGCTGCTCGCTTAGGTCACGACAGGTGAGAGTCCATTTATTCCCCTGGCTTGTGTCACCAACGAAGACACGTTTCTCGTCACTTTTGCCAATTGTGTACACAAGGCTGAGGGACTTCTTTCTGACGGGCAGCGAGTCAATGCCGGCAATCTTGGTAGAGTCGATGAATAAGCTGTCGCGCCGGGGGAAGCACACTCTTGCCATCGCCGTCACGTCTTGGCCTGAGTAGTGGGCTGCCAGCACTTGGGGTCGCCTGCACCGATCGGTGAGCTCCATGTCGCCGAGACTCTCGCCGACGAGGGTTAGTTTGGCGAGCTCGCGGG
The DNA here is from genome assembly GCA_033725935.1 of Cladorrhinum sp. PSN259. Classification (NCBI taxonomy): domain Eukaryota; kingdom Fungi; phylum Ascomycota; class Sordariomycetes; order Sordariales; family Podosporaceae; genus Cladorrhinum; species Cladorrhinum sp. PSN259. The sequence goes on from MU867076.1 coordinate 151,908, forward strand.
CGGCTTGGAGGATCTGAAGAGACATTGATCATTAGTGAGATGGCTGCCAGTGGAGGCTGATGAAGCCAGGCGTACCAGATTCAAGGCCTTGACCATGCCGTTCACACCCGACACCACCATATGTTTGCTGCCTTGTTGCTCATGCATAATGCGGCCCTCGAGGTACTCTAGTTTCTTGGTCACGACCTCGCACCGCTGTATTATTAGGCTCATGCCACCTATTGCAATCACCGTCTTAGTATGTGTGTCTGTGCAATCATGCAGAACTGGGCTTTCGGCTTACCCATCATGTCTGTAAGAGAGGCCTGAGCGCCTTCAGCGTCATTTGCTCCATTGTTGATCGAGTGCCAAAGGCCCTGGATAAGGTCTGCCGACTCAAGCAGCTGGCGGCCATTGTCCAACGCGTGATTGTACATATTTGTAAGCTCCTCGAGCTTTCGCCTCTCGTCCAATAAAGCCCACGAGGCTATAGCCCACGGAATTGGCTGAAGAAGCTTACCGTAAACTGGTGAAGCAATTTCGTAAGCTCCAATGGCCACATTGTCACAAATAAGAAGAGGAATTCTACTGACCATTCTGCGCGCACTCGGCTATCCATTCCTGACTCACTACACTACTCTCTTGTTTTGAAATTCCCCAGAGCACATCGTTTAGCTCCGCCAGCTGCTCAGCGTAAGCATTGTCGACCGCGGAGTCTGATAGGGTGGCCTCGAGGACTCCCACCAGACCCTTTAGGCGGGTTTCATCGTTCTCCGTGCTCCTCTTGAACTACAAACAAACTCGGGGATTAGCCAGGAGTCGGATTTGTGGAATGGTGGCACGAGGCCCGCGAGAAATATGAGAGAAATATAGGTACCTCATCTGTGGCTTGGAGAATCTTTGCCCACTTTTCACCGACTTTTTTGGTATTGTCCTTCATCCCGCTTAATATTGTCTTTGCTTTGTCGCGGGCTTGTTTGCACTCTGTACTGCCCGGTAGTTTGTTGCCATCACAGATGATTTCCATGTGCTTCTTCAACTCCTCAACGTCACCGGAAGGGGTGCCTGTCGCCGCCGCGGTTAGCAAACTCGAGCGACGAGACGAGCATACCCAAGGAAAGGTCTACCGACAGGGCTCAACCATGGCATTGACGCCATGGGCCTGAAAGGAGGCGCAGTGTTGGCTAATCGTGGACGATTCAACGACCATCAACTTGAATGCGACGAGTTACTAGTCAGCTCATTTTCAAAAGGCAGTTCAATCGAGGTGACAAACATCGTATTCTTGGCCTTGGAGGTGCGAGACGCGGAAGCTGTCGAAGGGGTATTTGTCCCAAAAACCCTCGGGCGTAGTCGGGAAAAGGGAATTGGAGTGGATATAAAGCCGAAGCTTTGTGAACTCTGCACTGTTGAGGGTGAAGACATCGGCCGGGTTCGGACTGTCGCCAACTTTCCCCTCATACTTTATTGTGGAGTTGGCTTGCTTCTCAGAGGCATGCATGATGCAAAGATTCCAGTTGGATACCACGGGCAAGAGAAGTGAGGTGTAGGTAGGGCTGGAGATGGACTGCTCAAGGTTCAATGGCGAGCGATCATGCCCATCAAGCGGAGCTTGGGGGCCAGGGTTTATACATGTCGACGATGGACTTTCTAGACTGTCTAGACATGCAGTCTCATACTTGGTGACCTTCATCAGGGCGCTCCGTACACGGCGGTGCATGTACCCCAACAATGATATAGAACAAGTCGGGCTCGGTGGGGCCGACGGCTGACGTTCAACCCCTAAAACTACACTAGTTGCATTGCTGCAGTTAACCCTGCGCTGTTAGCTGTGTTTTGGCGAATGGCATTCCTGCACGGGTTCGCCGCCGACTCACTAAATCTGTATGCGGCCCAAGTCTGGAAGCGCGAAAAGCGCCTGCCTTGGCCGAGAGGTCTAGACACTGGCTGTGGCTAGCTGATGCGCTGATCTGCGCAAGCTGCCAAGAAGGGCTGGGCCTGCTAGAAAACAGGTTTCGATGTGAAAATGGCATTGCATATTTACATGTACATACATAGTACCTTAAGTAGTGTTGTCCGTCGGTGGGTGCTATAAGTCGGCTACCAGCAGCGCGTCAAGAATTGTCTCGGCCTTCAAGTTCAACACCTCTCTCCTCTTTCAGTACGTTACAAGCTCATCAAAATGGACTTCAAGATTGCCTCGGACCGCATGGTTGATGGCTTCACTCTCCAAGAGAAAAGATTGGCCAAGCAATACGGCGAGGCGTCCCATCTTGATCCGGAATCCCGCACGGCACGTCACGTCACGTTCCTGCGTTCATGCTGCTTTGAGATCCCCGACTGACAGACGGCCAGGCTTATATCCGTTCCCCGGTCCAGCGGCTTGATGAGGCTTTCAGCCAGGCCACCAAGCTCGTCACGGATTCTGGGTTGAATGCTCTACTCCGTCGGCTTGTCGTGTATTGCGACACGCTCGAGATTCCCGAGAACGTCCTCATCGCCCACCCAGACCGCACTCACGACCTCGACCTCCGAATCTTTGCCCGCAAGGTACACTGCCTTGGCGATCCCAAGAATGCCCTCCGAATGACTCTTTCCTCAGAGTCGGTGCTCGATATCTTTACATATTCGCTCCCTCAGTACTTTGCCGTCAATTTCGTTGCGGCCGATGGCAAGACCCTGTCCAAACCCCTTGCCATTCACAAGGGCAACTGGGGAATCGTTGCTGCCTGGGAAAACGACGACTTTTACACGGAGCAATACGAGTCGCCGAAGCTCGACATGTCGACAGCCGACTACCTCGACCGGCTCAATCCAGACGGGACCGTCAAAACCGGGCCGTATATCAACGACAACCTTCCGCGTCTTGTTTACTTTGAATTTCTTGTCGCCGCATCGGCTCTGCATACTGACCGTCAGCTCGCTCTCGAGATCCTCAACTGGGTGTGCAACCTCACCGCGTCGCCGGCCACGGTGGCCCTCAACGCCGAGGCGTGCTCGTTGCGCAGTAGCCTTGTTCTTTCCCAGAGCCACAAAGTCTTCCATGTGCCGTCGGTCAACATCCATGCGGGCAAGCAAGTGCTGAAGTCGCGGCTCATCGCCGCAAAGGCCTTTGAGGATGCCTTCCAACGCTTCGCCGAGCAGGACGGTATCACGGGCAACTTTGCCGGCCTGACAGCCAACATGCTCGCACACAGCCAAGATGCCATTGCCGATTATAAATTTCTCGAGAAGGTGGCCCAAGAGAGGTATGATACCGCCTCGCGGGCCAACGAAGAGGCGCGGAAGCTGTTCCAGAAAAACCATGAATCCCTCAAACCCCGCCAGGAAGCTTTCAAGGTGGGCCTTGAGAGTTGGTGCCGTCGGAGGGAGCTTTGGCGTGACCTGGAAATCCTCATGTGTGTTCTTTTCGTCATTGGTGCTTTCGCCGCGATGCCACTGGAAGGAGCTCTGCTTGCAGTTCCTGGTGCTATTGATCAAGCTATTGATAAAGGCGAAAAAGCTTTTAATTCTGGTCCCAATGACTTGCAGGCAGCTATGAAGGTGTGGGGCGTGGTCAAAAAGATCTGGGCTGTGTACGACAAGATCAAGATTGCCGTCGAGGCGGTGGAGAGCTCTATCGCGACTGGCAAGAAAATAATTGAAGTGGTCCAGGGACCCGGCTGGGATCCTAGCGATGAAGCTAAAGCCTTAGAGGCGGTGCAGCACGCAGATATGGATGCGGATGTCTTGAACACTACTGCTCAGTGGGAAATTTTCCGCGCCAATGTTGACGACATGGAGAATGGAATCAAGGCAGTCGATTGCGAAGGGAAGAGCGCCTACTTTCTTGCACTGCGCACCTCTAATATCTACGGTCAGACCTACCTGCAGACGCAGCAAAATTTGTGGAAGCGCGGCAATGAGCTTGCTGCCGTGCTTCTCAAGCTCGGGCGGCATCAGCGCGACGGGGCCCGCATCGCAAACTCCATGACAGCCACATCGCAGCAGGTTGCCGTCCTCGATATTCTACAGCGTGCCATGTTCGATCGGCTCATGACGATTCGCTCCTTCATCTTTCTCGATTTCCAGACGTATTCCGACGCCTACATGTTCCACGCCCTAACACCCTACTCACCCATAACTGTCTCGCCTGTCCAGCCGGTTGTTGACTTTCTCGACGCTGCCGCCAAGCTCCAGGGCAGTGTCGCTGCGTTTGACTCGAGCGTGCAGATCCAGCGCCGCCGATTTACTGTTCGCACTCTCGGCGACGCCACAGATGCGGCAGATTTGCAAAGGCGCATAAAGGCCGGGGAGCCAGTCACGGTCTCGCTGCACCCGGATCAAGCCATTTTTCAGGGCTTCAGTCGCATCCGTCTTGCTCGTGCTCGGTAAGGGGTCCTTCCTCCTTGAAAGTCACTATACTGACCCAACGTTCGCAGATGCTACCTCGATGGCGCAAAGACGCTCCGCCCAGTGACCGAGGCAGAAACTCTGAGATTGTTTCTCAAAACCCTGGGCCGCTTCTCTGACATTGACTTGCCGGGTACCGGGAACCGGGACGTCGCAACGACATACACGGCGTCCGACTTTGTGGGTGACGCTCGTACCGTGTTGTTTGAGTATGACCCCATAGACCAGACGGTCGTGTGTGACGGCGAATACAGTCGACAAGGCTGCACTCCCCAAACGCCGCTGACCGAGTGGGAGGTTTCCATAGCACCGGGTGGACTCGGGGCGGAGGATCTCGATCTCGCTCGGCTGACTGGGCTGAAGATGGAGTTTTGGTGCGATGTCACGCTGCGTGATTCTTGAGGACATCACAGGACCCCAGCTGAACGGTTCCTGCAGCTCTGTTTGCAACAGATGCCTAGGCACCCTTAGGATCATAACGTAGAGGATAGGGAAGAGGTTAATTCAGGTTCCGCCTCTCCGTGTATACCTAGCCTGACCATGGTCTAGGCCTTGTTGGGTGAAAGGTAGGATTCCGAATCCAAAAGTCAGTTTGCATTGTGTGGATTGCGGCACTTTAGAAAGTCCAGAGGTGAGACCACGCAGGTAGAGGTTGTCACAGAAGCCACGTTGATCATGCATGCATGTCTATCCGTTATTACGGTCAAGCGGTCAATTTGGACATTTATTTGATATGTTTGTTATTCCGCTATCTATGTAATACGTTGCGCACCGGAATGCAAGGGTGTTTGGGCACGGGGATAGGGGTACGGTAGATACTTCATCACGTCGTCTTGTCCGCCTCCAGGTCAACCTGTGGACGAAAATAAAGAAAACTCAAATTGCCAAGATACTCAAGATACTGCAACTCCCCAGAAAGAACGTGTTTGCCCACATCAACTCCCTACGCAAGAGAAACCCTCACTACAATGTGACCCCATCTAGTGTGACTTGGCCGTCTGTTCTACTGCCACTTACGAGTCCTCGGACTGCCCACCGAGGCCGGTGTAGTTGATCTTGATGTGGTAAGTGTCCGTTGCCGATTGGCAAGTGACCGTGCGGCTCTGAAGATGCTCCGACGGCAGGACGACATGCAGCTTGATCGAGGTCTCGATGTGATGCTCTGGCGCCTCGGGAATCCCGCCTGGGAAACCGCGGAGGGAGAATTTAAAGCCCCCATAAAGGGCATCACGCTCGAGGTGGGGATGTAGGATCCAACCAGGGACCTCGCCTGCGGCGAAGACGGTGAGGGTCTTGGTCTTGGTAACGTATACGGCCTTGAAGCCCGACTCTGGGAGGGGAACGAGGATAGACCCAGGGGTCGGCTCCTTCCGCCTCGTCGCCGCGTTGGAATCCTTGTCATCGCCGTAGCGAGAGACGGGAACCTCAAATCTGCCATCCTTGGTCTCGCAAGTGGCAACCTTCCACTTGAAGTCATCATCCTCAATGGCAATGGAAGCCTCGAGGTGCTGAGTCGGTTGATGCCCCAAGCCACCTGAGTAGCCGCGGAGCTCAAACTTTAACCCCCCGACCCAGTCCAGGTCGCGAGAGAGTTGCGGGCCGAGGACCCAGCCGGCCACATCACCGTTGGCGAAAAGAGAGAGTGTCTTGGTCGTGACGTTGTAGCTGGCGTCGAAGCTGCGTTTTGAGAGGGGGACGAGGTTGCTCCCGGCTGGCGGGTACTTCACCGCCTCGTCATACGTCGTGACGGGGATATCAAAGCTGCCATCGGCGGACTCGCAGGTCACCGAATCTTTATGAATGGGGGCATGCGGCAAGTTGATGTTCACCTCGATCACGGCATGGAGCGACTGCGCCGGCTTGGGAGGGGAGCCGCCGGGTGCGCCGAGGAGCGAGAACTTCAAGCCTCCGACAAAGTAATGCTCTCGTTCGAGATGAGGCCGTATGATCCAGCCAGGGATGTTGCCGCTGGCGAAGACCTTTAGGGTCTCGCTCTTGGAGTAATAGATGGCGGTGAAGCCCGACTCGGAAAGAGGAACGAGGATGGACATGACGACGATACGGAGGAAGTGGTGTGTTTGTTGATATGCTGGTTGTGATACTGTGGGGAAGTACAAATATTGCTCTGCAGACTAGACCTTGTTTTAGGTAGCTTAAATTCGAATCGAAGGTGGGTGCGAGCAAGGCTTTATAGCTCTCAACACAGCACCACGTCGGGTCCTTAGAAAGGTCTGCGCCGGATGCAGCCAGCTTGATTCCGCTTCTAGCCAGTCTACATGCAACTATCAGCCGGTTAACTCGATTATAGCAAGCACTATGTAGATAGAGAGAGCACGGTAGTGATGCTCTGGAATGGTCTGGCCACAGGTCAGCGAGCCACATCTGCCATACCAACTCGTCAGAGGTGTCAAATAAGTGACTAATGGCGTGATCGAATCTCATGAACGGTTTCCTGAACACGTTCATATGAACTGATTGATAGGGGCATGACGGAATCTCATGGACGGCTTCCTGAACACGTTCATATGAACTGATTCATAAGGGCGTGATGGAATCTCATGAACTGCTTCCTGAACACGTTCATATGAACTGATTCAGAATGCTGATCGGCTCTCGTATAAACGAATTCCCACTAAATTGGCTGTTCAGGAGTTATTTTAGGAAATTCCCCACATATTTTATTTCCGGTATTTCCACCAATGCATTTGCCAGGATTTTCCTGAATTTTCCTGAATACCTTCAGAACAGGACTAAAAAGGTCCTGAAGACGCGTTTTTTCCCCTAAAAGACGAAGCTATCTACATTAAGCCTAAACCTTAACTCTCTTTTTAGAATCTCTAACCCTTGACACCCCCTTTAGGTAAGCCAGGCTGCCTGGCACTACCACCAGCCTTGCAAAAAAGGCTCCCAAATGCTCAATACCCTCAAGATGCCAACACCTATTATACTTACCGCTTCCGAATGCCGGCACTCTGTTTGGGTTTGTGCGGATAGCACTTGGTTTGACAAATCTCTCAATCAATTACTACTGCTATAGACAAAGCAGTCTTAAAGAGACAGTTTGCTATGATGGTTTGCCATGGTTTTAGCTCTTTCAGCCTCGTCTGAATAGAGGCCCGGTGCCGGTGGGCAGTAGCTTAGTAATACGTTCATGATCTATTTTAGGATGAGGAAATACAGTACTGTACTTTGGGGGGAGGTGCAACGGAAAACTGAGAGGAGAAAGAGGCAAGTTGAGTTGGTGGAGAGAGATGGATCCTGACAAACGAACATTGGCATACCTAGTAATGTCAAACATACTGAAAGTATCAACTTCGGCCATCAGGGCATAGATGGAGAATGGGTGTACCTATGGTATATTTGCGTTCTGAAATATTTCATATGGCTGCATCTCTGAGGCCAAGGCCGAGAGGGCGGACAGTCGTTGTGTTGCGTCTGCTTCTACCTTCTTGCGGTGGTAGTCCTATCGAAGTTTGGTGTCTATTTGGAGGCCGAGGTACCGGTATGAGGGCGATGCCTTAATTGTGGCGTGGGGCAGCCGGAGGGCGTGTGTGTTGTTGGCTTTTGGGTCTCGGGTGAAATGAACGAGCTCGTATTTCGCTGGGGCAAACTGGGACCCATGCTTCGCTGCCCATTCTTCAGCCTTCCGGTGGGCAATTTTGAGAGTCTTGCAGTTGCGTTGTGCCTTTGGCCCTATTGCCAGGATAGAGGCGTCGTCGATGTAGCCTACCGCTTCCGATTCTTCTGTCTTGCACGCTTCAATGAGGTCCACGTTGCAGAACCGAGGCATCGGGAGACGGGTTTCCAGGCAAAGATATTCCCAGACTTTGAGCGACTGGGCCTTTAAGTGCAGTACGCGGTGCTAGTCTTCCCAGTCGGTAGGCTCCTTTCATATCGGCTTATCGGTGCCTTGTAAAGTCAAGTTATAGGCCGCGGGAGGCATCGTATGGGTCGTTGGCCACTTACCTGTCCCATCACCCTGGCCTTTGCCAGGGCCCCCTGTAAATAATTCGTAAATGAGGCTTTCCTCTTTGACAGCAGAATCACCTTATCAATTTCTTGTTCATAATGAATACGCTACATGTGAGGAGTGGAGTTCATAGTGGTACCTCATGTTTGCGGGGATAACGGATTGCCCGTGCTATCGCTATGGCCCCCCTTTAGCCCGCACCCAAAAACGTTCGCATCGTCCATCCAGGAGCAGTACGATATCCAAACCTGTAAAGCGGCTAGCACAGTGCCTACAATGCCAAACATGATTGCCACGGCAATGGCCATGAGCCCACACCACCACATGAAGCGCGGCGACTTCTTCCTGTCGCTGAGTTTGCCGATAAAACTTGTGGGCGTCGGCTCTTCTGCCTCTTGCCACAGGATTTGCAGTCTCGCTCCCCAGAAGGGGAACTGGTCGTACAGACTGTGGACATCGGTCAATTCCTGGACGTCGTCGACATCGTCAAAGGTCGATGCGTGGAATTGGACTGTTCGCAGGAGCATGGGATCGAGGCCTTCATTTTGCACATCGGCTGCCAGCAGTCGCTGTGAACCAGGGTTGCCCACTGGAGGAAAGAGAATCTCCAGCGTCAATAATGTTTCTCGAAGGAGCGGCAGAGGCAGACATCCTCTTCATGTTGTCAGCAGTGCTCTCCAGGAGTTTGCATTCATTAATGTGCCAAACATGCTTACCGCGGAAGAGACTTTGCAAAGGGGTTGGAGCCGTTAGTGGTCTCCGTATTCCCATTAGGAGCTACATTGTCTCGGGCGTGCGAGAGAGCCTCGATAGATCTTAGCAGAAACGCTGGATGCGCAAAGACGTAGACTTTTTTCCAGTCTGACCCTTTGAGCAGCAGAAGATGGTCCGTTACGTGGTTGGTCCACGCAACCTCGACATTGGCGTATCTCTTGAGGTAATCGGCTGTGAGCTTGTCCAACGAAAGAGCCTGGCTGCTGTTGATTTGGCCATTGGTCGTGTTCTGGGGTAGGATGCGCGTCAAGTATTGAGTTAGCGTCTCATGGTCCATCCACTTTCGCCGGAAGACGGCACCTCCCATTGCCCTTGAGGAGCATCCCGTCATGAGCATGAGACGCAGGCTGAGGTCTATGAATGCCGGGTTGCTAACGAGGTTATGGAGATCCCGTCGTGGCTTGTCGACGTTTGTTTTCAATATGGCCATTGTGGAGAGGACAGCGTCAAGTGCAGGCTCTCGCACCTCGCTCTGGAAGTGTTTGCAAAAGCAGTCGAGCGGCAGGCTGTCCGATGTGGCAGCGCCACCGTTGGTGTTGTCGGAGTGGCCCCATATGGCCTTTTCGACTTTTGCCTTGAACTCATCACTTGGTTGGAGTAGGATGCTTCCGAGCGCCATTGGGTTTTGATATCTGTCTTTGTCCTGGCGATCCTGGAAAGCAGGTGTTGTTGCACTTGTTGGGCGAGATGCTGGAAAGAGTCCATGTGCAGGGGATTGTTCAGCTCGTGTGCCACCCCCCGTTTCATCTCTCGAATCAGTTTAGCCCGCTGCAGAAATGGCTGGATGCAGATCTCCTATTGGTCGTCTGTCTGTGATCCTGCAAGCCACATCCCGCGGGCGTCAATATGTGCCAAACTCGACGAGACGAGGCTCTGCTCAAACTGCGGACAGCGTCTGCCAGTTTCCACACTGGCATTTTCCACATTTCTCCCGCTGATCATCACACACGACCGCAACAACACTCGAGCCACGAAATCACCGGTGACATGCTTCCCATCATGAGCGCCGCTTCCTGACATGTTGCTGGCCATTCAGTACCCAGCCAGACTTGGCAGCAAAGACGACATCATGCTCGAAAAATTCAAGCGCCGAAGGAGGGAGCAGGAAAATCGGGGCAATGACAATGGTAATAGCAACGGCCAGGGCGATGGCGTCCAAACCCAACACCCCGACATCAGCTCCGGCGTCCCAGACTACCCCACGATTTTGTCGTTGCTGGCATCCGTGCTGGGCCTTGCGAGAGCAGTGGGCAAAGGCGATTTTCGTGCCCCGAGGGGAGATTCAAACCGGCCTACCGCGCGAGGAGACCATCATGAAGTTGGAGCCAACGACACGAGCAATGTAACGATAAACGAAACCCATGTCACCATCCCAGACCAGGCTCCAGTTTCGGAAGAAACCCGTCTCACAAAACAGCCTGCCTCAGCTTCGCCCATAAATCGTCCGGTCGAGGCCGAGTCTTCGGAACCTGCTCCGGAGACCACGTCCACGGAAAAGACTGAAGGCGGCAACCTGCAGACGGCGGCCCTCATCTCGGCTCAGGCAGCCGACGCTGGACCAAGCCGTCTTGGCTGCGTGTCCCACCAAAATGCGCAGTTGACAGCCACGATCCAGTCACTCACAAATCATGAGCCAGTTTCAGAGCCTATTGCTGCTTTAGAAGTCGGCGGGGTTGCATCGGCCGCCCCCCCAGAAGACGAGAAAGTCAATGTGGAGATATATAAGGGTCCCTTGGAGCGGCTCCAATCTCTGGATCCGGCCACGTCGAGGCAACTAAAGGCTAACCGAAACGGCACCTTCAGCCAATCTGACTGGCACAAATTCCTAGATCTCAAAGGTCTCATCAAGAGATATAGCAGTCAGCTGTTTAGAGGGAGAACGCTTCCCAACTTTGAGCTGTTTCTCGCCGACGTCTCGGACGAGGAGAGCGACCCTCCGCGGCAATTTGGGACTTGCATCTGCATCAAGGGACTCTTACTCGATGAAGAGATCAAGATGTTCCACACGGTCCTATCACAAAAGCAAGTGAGGTCGCGTTATGCTCCGCTTCGACTTTGCTATCAGCGCAGCCAGCTGTACCCTTCGACGAAGGAGGCCGTGGAAAAGGCGACCATCATAAAACGGCCACCCGGCGATTGGACCTTATCTGGCGCTGTTGTTCGTACTGACAGCCCAGATGGCACGTTTGAGGCTACCGTGGGTGGCCTCATCATGGTCGAGGACAGCTACTACTTGATAACCGGCTACCATCCTCCTCCTGACTCGTCCGGATCGGCAATGTCTCGTGGGCAGGGAGACCAACAGTTGTCCTTGTCCTCATTTGAGACATTGGTTGACGACGACTTTGACGACGATGTTGAGCAAGCTCTGGTCTTGGGCGAAAATGACAAGCCCGAGGAACAGGACAAGGGGAAAGCCCATCGCTCTGGAGGAGATAGTCGGCCGCTTCCACTCGATAGCCCTATCGTGGCTGTAGGCGAGGCCGGGTTCAACAGCCACTGGAGACTGTTGTCGGCGAAGGAGAGCCTTCGATTGCCTAATTTGGTGATTTCGTCAACTCCCCGTGAGCCACCATCACCCGAATCTCCTCACACGCAGGGAAACTACATCCAGAGCGGGTTCCGCTCGCCTGTAAGCCTGTCAAACGTCACCATCAACGCAGGTGTAAGCGGGGTCGGCGCTGGGAGTCTTCCGCGGGAACCATCATTCATGATGCTAAATGGGGCTTTCCACGATGTCTGGTCGCTCCAGCTTCAAAATGGATTCACCATCCAGAGCGGAGACTCCGGCTCATGGGTGCTTGATGCAGACTTGTGCGTTGTCGGCTCCATAATCGCCTTTTCCAACGACTACGCATACATGGTCTCTTTCGTGGAGCAGGTTCGCGAAATCGAAAGACATTTCAAGTTATCTGGAACTGTCAGAATCCCAAGCCCATTCGAGCTCCTAGTCGATCTCGCTCACTACACCTTCTCCGTCGATCGTGACATGGAGAGGGCCTTGGTCTTTGCTCATCGAGCACTGTCAGACCATTCTTCAAGCGCCTGGCCGTCATCAGATATCTCGGCTGCGCAGCAAGCTTTGAGTGACGTCTTCGAGAGCTCATCAAGAGATGAGCGGAACCGCCTGGCAACTGTTCTCTGCAAAGAGGGTCGCGATCTTGACATCCTCAAGCGGGACAGAGCATTAGAATATGTTGACCTCCTCCCAGCTGCCAGGGACCTTGCCAGTGGAAACCGGCAAGATATTACTTCTTCATCTGCAAGTGGCACATCGAAGCCCCCGCCCCGTGGTGTCGGCGGCTGGTCATCAAGGAACCCCTATGAGAAATACCTCAGCAGTAAGCCGGATGCTGGAGATGAGGCCAGCCAAGCAGAGGGATCTAGGTCGAACGCTAGAACCTCCGAAAATAGGGGCCAAAGTTTTGTGCCAGATTGCATCCCAGATTGGGTGACTGACATCCCCTCATCAGGCCACCCCCAGCATCCCCATCTCCCGAACAACAGCCGGCCACCAATCGATAGTCCGACTAGAACTATGGGTGACATGTCAATAGCAATCGCCGTCGATCGCGTCGACAATGGCTCTCGCAATGAAACGGTTGGTATCTCACATGCCATCTTTCCTCTCTCAAACAGAACTGACTTTCTCAGGACATTTGGCAGCAGCCGGATGTTTACAATACGCCTCTCCCAGAACCCAGGGCGGAATTGTTGTCTCGGTTCGCCGTAGTTTGCTTGACTCTCAATCGGGCAATCGGATCTGGCATCTTCATCCAGCCTTTCAATGTTTGGTCACAAGTTCAAAGCTCCGGCATCGCCCTGGCCATCTGGTTCGTCGCCGGCCTCGTTGTCTTGGCCCTTATGCTATGCTGGATAGAAATGGCACGCTCAGTTCCCGGTCGTTATGGACCATTCGGATTCCATAGAACCATCTCAGGAGGCGATAGAGTTTACGTAAGTATCGATCGGGATCCTACCACCGGAACCCCTCTAATGACCATGTCCATTTCTAGTTGCAACGGCTCTACAGCCGACATCAGCTCCTGATTACCTGCGTATTCGGTATTACCCACATAACCTTCGGCAGCTTGGGTGCCGAGGCAATCCAATTCGGTGTCTCTATGCAGACATTAATCGATCCGAGCTGCACTGAGGATGGGCAGTGCTTCAGCAAGTATAAAGTTGTGGGCTGGGGTCTTGGAGCTGTTACTCTCTGCGCGCTGCTCAGCTTTCAGCACCGACGAGTCTGGATCCAAGTCAGCAACCAGTTTGCGTTGTTCAAGGTCCTTTTCCTGGTCATAACGGCGATCATGGGCATTGCTTACGGCTCTGCTCATGGCAACCAATGCCACGTCAGCTTTGAGGCTAAGGGGGGCAACGGGACTACCGCAGGCGACATCAGCCTTGCGGTTCTATTGGCAATGTACGCCTACTCAGGTTTCGAACAGCCGTTTTACGCCCTTGAGAGCATTCGCCACCCCCAAAAATTCGCCACATCCATGATAACCGCAATGCTTATCCTTCTGGTCCTCTTCCCGTTGGTCAACCTGGGCTACATGTGCGCCGTTCCAAACTTTGAAGGCGCCTCCGATAGGAACGTAGCCACAGCAATCTACAGGGTCTTCAGACCGGACAGCCAAGTCGCCGAACGCGTTACTTCTGCATTGCTTGCCTTTTTCATTCTCGGCAGTATTCTTGCACAGACATTCACAAGTGCAGGGGTGATTTCCGAGATTGGTCGAGAAGGCATACTGCCTTTTTCAAAGTTCTTTGCGTCCCTAAGGAGCGTACCATGGGGCATAAAGCTGCCGGCTATGCTTCTATGGGAAGCTGTGATGCTGCCATGGTCAGTTCCGACGCTCCAGTTCCGGTGGCACTCTTTCAAGGATCAAGTCCTCCTGAAAAACGACCTTCGTTCGAGGACGCTACCAGTACCCATAGCAGCCACATTCTTGTTCTGGGTCTTCTCTATCCTCTGGGTCTCATTGTTTGGCTATTTGGTAGCCAAACCATCATTATCTTACGTATATCTCACGGTCATCAGGACGGTGAGTATTACCGGAATACTTGGGCTCCTCCTTACTGCGGGCCTAGCATACGATAAGGTTGGGGTATATCTTGGCAAGGTCTCGCCCAAGTTCCTGCAGCGCATTCGCTGGCAGTCAGTCAACATAAAGACGACCTGGAAAACCTGGTTAGAACCGCTCCCAACTTTCTCTGCGGCGCTGACGCTTGCCTTCGTTATCATTGCTGCTTTTATCGCCCCGCATGAAACCCACGAAGGCGCCCCACTGCCTTACTGGGTAGTTCCACTCGTGGCATACAGTGGTCTCTTGCTTGGGGTTACCTGGTGGCTTGCGCTCTTGTTCATACAATGGTATCGGCGCATGGATCTGATCGTAGTGAGGAAGCCGGTCATCGTTAAAAGCCCTCACGGTACGGAGCAGGTGGTGTACGAGCTTGTCCAGCACACATGGGAAAAACGAGGCATGGACGCTGTTGGGCTACGTCTCAGACGGGAAAATTCAAGAAATGATGGCATGGGTGAAGTCTAGGCTCCGGAGCGAGCAGGCCGTCATTGGGAAGATGTGAAACCTGGCTTTGTATTGTGAGTACAATACCTACAACACTAGGTACCTATTGGTCGATAACTTGGAGGGGTCGTGGTACGAGACCTTACAGAGACGTTTATAAACACGGCGGTCGTCGTTGAACTTCGTGCAGGTAGTGTCGTCACAAGATTCAGGTGTATTTCGCGCAGGTCTCTCTACAAGTGACGGTTCAGGCTTAGCTTCCCACAGCCCAGCTTTGCACCTATGACCGCCGGGCAAGCTTGAGGCCGAGAGCGGGGTCTGATGCGGCCCTTCGGACGTCGAAGACGCCAGAAAAAAACCGAAAATCGACTTGACACAATCGACTCATGCCATGACAGACCCGTCAAGTATCGCCACCGGTATCCCTGGTCTGCTGGCTACGGCGGCGAAGCTGTCCAAGTCGCTGTCGGATGTTTGATCCGACGTGAGCGATGCACCCGAGTCAACACGCGCCGTGGTCACCGCAGTCGAGACCACTAGGCTCTCGCTCAGCTCCATCAACGATCTTCTCGATGCTGTCTCAACACTCCCGTCGGATCGCAAAGCGCGCATTCGTCTCGACCATATTGCTATCACTTGTTCTCATGCGTCCTCACGCTCTCCGAGCTTAATGGGTTTGCACAGATCTCGTCGAGGGCGGGAGCAGTATGCTGGCTCGCATAAAGTGGGCGTGGAATGAAAGAGGATAGCTCGTGTCTTGAGCCGCCTTGAAGCCCAGAAAAACTTCCTCTCGCTCAGGATCAACGTCCTGAAATGGTAACCGCTGCTCTGTCCTGTGATGCTTGGTTGTTGCTGAACGCATGACAGTCAATCCTGGATCTACGCGTTCATAGACAGTAACAGGCTGAATGAAGCTGTCGAGACGATAATGCTAGAAGTTGAAGAACCGATTGTGGAAGCCGAAGACGCGAGATTCGAAGAAGACGAGGAGGCTAGCGGCCATCAGGGCATAGATGGAGAATGGATATACATACATGACGATACAGAGTACGGCTCAAAGCCTGCGATGAGAATCCATTATAAGGGGTAGAAAGGATAAACGGCGTGTTAAGTTTGGCTTGCTAAGGGTTCGATCAGGGGAGCGGAGTATATGGGGTTCATGTTTTGTTTTTGCAGTTAGCCTGACCGTGGATCGTAAATTAAAATTAGTTTTTCCCTAAATTTTCTTGCTCGAACTCCAGCAAGAGTCTAAGCCTCATCATATACCCTATTGTTAATCTTTACCTTCTCGCTCGGTTTCCCCATGCCCTAAGGTCCTATTAGACTGCCCACAGCTGGCCAGGCAGGTCACCGCATGACCTGCAACAATAACTGCAAAACACGCTCAAACTCCACCAACGACACTATTCTTGCTGCCCCTTGGCAGACCAATATCCACCACGAACAACCATTCAAGGCGACGCAACAATGGACTTGACCTTGGGCGAGTTGGTGTTGGTCCAGTTGTTGGGGCTGTCGTGCTTCCAGACACCGCCCGCCGAGTTGCGGCCGAACAAGCCGTCCTCGGTCACGACAAACTCCTCGCCCGGTCCGCCGACGTTCTCCCACGCCTCGCCCGCACCCTGGTACTTGTAGATGTCGCCCGAATCGGCCCGCTGCATAAACACACCAGAACCACCCGCGTAGATGCGCGTCACGGGCGCCCCGTAGACCTTGCTCCACGCAGTCCCGCTGCCCGACCACTTCCACACACCGTCCCGAGCCGGCGACACACCATAAGCATGGCCCTTACCATCCACCACGAACTCGGCACCCGGCCCGCCAATCTTGTCCCACTTCTTTGAAGAATACCGATAAATGTCACCGCTGTCGGGGTTGGTGGCGAGGAGCGTGTCGAAGCCACCGGCGATCACGTCGCGAGCAGGTCCGCCGACCTTGGACCACTCTTGGCCATCGCCCGTCCACTTGTAGACGCCATCGCGGTTGGGAGAGAGTCCGTACACGCTCGTGGCATTCACGGCAAACTTACTACCAGGGCCGCCGATCTTGATCCAGCCGAGGTGGGGACTCCAGGTGTCGACATCGTTGGTCCCGGTACGGGTGATGCCGAGAAGAGCGCAGCCGCCGCCGTAGAGCGTCGTGGCATCGCCGATCAGAGTCCACTTGTTGGCTCCCTTCTCGAAGCGGTAGACATGACCGTCTTCGGCGAGGGCGGCAACAGCACGAGGGACAGCAGCCATGATTTGTAGTGTCGGATGTGGGATGAAGGAAGATGTGACGAGGCGGCTTGAATACGGCTTGGAACAAGTAGTTCAGTTCAATTTAATCATCTGTTATGGCCTCAAAGGTCCCTAGTTCCTACAATCTGGCTGCAATCCATAGGCCTATTTCTACCTGTGGGGAGCTTCCTAGCTCCCACACTTTCTTGCCTGGCTCGGAGAGTTTCTCCGGCTCCCGCGGTTACCTAGGCACACACACGCATGGCTCTCGGGGCCTTGCTGCAGCCTTCCTGCAGACTCATTCTTCCTTCCTGTCCAACCACCTTCCTGAATGCCTTCCTACGAGGTCTCCGACGTGCATGGTGTGTAAGGATACCTCACTATATTGATAGGCACTGGAGCCTTCTCGGCATACTCGTTGTCTAACACGGTGTTGTATCGCACGATATTATCACATCATTATCATATGATATGGCTTAATTGAACTATCGAATCTGTAGGTGTATATATAATTCAAAAGGCTCGAAACTCGAGTCTTTCAAATCTTGCCTGATTGTTGTCCCCTGTGACAAGGGGTGTGAATACGGCTTGGAACAGATAGTTCAATTCAGTTTAATAATCTGTTATGGCCTCAAAGGTCCTTGGTTCCTTTCAATCTGGTTTGGGACTTGTGGGCTCTATTTATACAGTGGGGTTTGCGGCCTAGTTCTGAGATCTTTCCTCAGTCCGCGCTTCCAGCGGCTCTGCCTTTGTCCTCCTGACTCTTCGGTATAACCTTCTATTCCCAGCACGTTGCCTTATATCCAACCATTGCTCTAAGACCTGGTATGGCGTAGATGCCTTAAGCCTTGGCATGCTTATTGCTCCGTGCGAGTTCTAGGTCGTACGGTGTCCAGTGCAGTTATTAATGCACGTATGACACTATCCCCCTTCTTCTCAGGGCGCGACCTCGCGGCGTAATTGTTTAAGGACTCGTGGATCCGCTAGCTTGCCTGGGTTACTGGCGTGGAATTATCGTACCGCGTCTCGTGCTCCCTTGCTTATAAAATGCTCCTAAGGTTCCCAAGTCTAATCTTTCTTCTAGGGCCAACCTTCCCACTTAATAAGATACTTTATATATCCGGCCGTAGAGAGGGAATCTATTACTTCGTTTACTTGGTAATCTTTGGCCTCGATCGGATCCGCTTACCGTAAGACCTGATTAACTTTAAGCAGTGCCCTGTTACTAGCGCGATAGGGTTCGATAAGGGAGATATAGAAGGAGTTATAGATTCTCTATCCTTTAGGGAGTGTAAGTCTGATAGTAGTGGGAAAGATTACCTTTTGGATCTTAAATAGGCCGAGTATTTTCTTGTCGAGCTTTTTCGCGGGTCGTTTGGTCTTAATGTTCCGGGCGTTCAGTATTACTAGGTTATTTTCCTTGAATATAGGGGGTTCCCTTCTATACTTGTCGGCCTATTCCTTTATACGGGCGTATGCCTCCTTCAGGTTTCCGGCAAGCTATTCGTAGACTTGTGTCATTTAGTGTGCGTAGAGCTTACTACCGGGGGATTTGATATCGTTATTAATCGGCGGGTTATTGGTAGCTGGATAGAAACCGTAGTTCGTATAGAAAGGTGTCATTTTCGAGGAAGAGGATAAGGTATTATTGTAAGCGAACTCGGCGACGGGCAGAAGGTCTTCCTAATTGCTTATTTCGTAGTTTACGAAGGCTCGGAGGTATACCTCTAGGGTTTGGTTAAGGCGCTCGGTCTGGCCGTCGGTCTGTAGGTAGAAGGCTATACTTATTCGGCTCGTGATATTTGCAAGTTTTAGAAAGTCTTTCCATAAGTGGGCGGTGAATTTAGAGTCTCTATCAGAAATAATGTCTAGGGGGACGCTATAGAGCTTCTAATATTATCTAAGGAAGATTTGGATTAGGTCTTCGGTCTTTTTCTCCTTTACTTTAAGCGGTATGAAGTAGGCTGCTTTAGTGAAAGGATTAACCATTACCTAGATAGAGTTATATCCGTTAGATAGAGGGAGGTTAGTGATAAAGTCTATAGTAACGGTCTATTACGGCTTATAATAGAGTTCTATAGGTTAGAGTAATCCGAAGTATGCGTATTAGGGCGGCTTATTGCTTTAATACTTTAAGCACCCTGTAACGTATCCTCTGACTATTTCTTCCAATCCTGGCTACTAAAAGTTACGCGTAATCAGTTCTATTATTTTGTCTATGCCTATGTGCCCTGCTACCTTAGTATCGTGTTCGGATTTTAGGACTCGTATACGTAGGGTTTCTGGCACCTATAGTCTTCCTTTACGGTAGAGTAAGCCCTCTTTTACGCTCTAGGAGGGCGTTAGATTTACTATAGCCCTTTAGTAGTCCTTATCTTATTTCCCTACTCTCATTACTTTTTCCTTGAACTCCTTAGTCTATTTAGGGACTGAGGCGGACAGGCTTGAAATGCGAGCGCTGGATAGGATAATATAGGTCGAGGCACTATATATGGTTCCTTCCGAGCCGGAGAAGTGTTTTTTTTATAAGACCGTCGTGATTGGCTGGTCTTTACTCCCCCTTTTCTTAGGTCGGTGTTAGGGCAGCCTTAATAGGATATCTGCCTTCTTATTTAGCCGACCGGGGCGGTAGTGAATGATAAACTAATAGTTTGATAGCTATTATGCCTATCTAGCCTATCTTCGGTTTAGCACTTTTGCTATGGTGAAGTAGGCTAGGTTCTGATGGTCAGAGTAGATTTCCACTTTATATTTGGAGCCTTTTAGGTATTATCTCTAACGTTCTAAATAGTCCACGATTACTAGTAGTTCTTTATTATGGATTTCATAATTTATTTCTGCTAGCATAAGTTTTCGGGAGTGGAACGTGACGGGGTATAGTTTACTATCTTGTCCTTTCTAGGAGAGTACTCCTCCTAGCGCGTAGTCTGAAAAATCCGTTTCTACGTATGCCACTTCGTCGGGGTTAAAGTGGATTAGGATAGGAGCTATAATAAACTTTATCTTAAGTATCTTAAATGCTTGGTTTATTTCCTTAGATTATGTCTAAGACTTCTTATTTAACTTCGCTATATTTATCAAGGGTTTAACGATCGCCGAGAATCCCTTTATAAAACGCCTGTAGAAGTTAGCGAACCCTACGAATCGTTGTATTCCTTTTAGGGTTGTCGGAGCTTCCTATTTCATGATATAATCGACCTTGTCTTTTACTATCGAAATGCTATGGGAGCTAATAATATAGCCTAGGAATTTAACTTATTATATTCCTTAGAGGTATTTCTATGGGGCTACCGCGAGCTTATTATTAGAGAGCCTCTTAAGCACCTCCTTAACCAGCCGGTCGTATTCTTTCTCTGTATCGGTATAGATAAGGAGGTCATTTAAGTATATAAGGAGGCCTGTATTAATAAGGTCGCGGAAGATATTGTTTATTATGGCTTGGAAGGTGGCTGGGGCGTTAATAAATCCGAAGGGCATTATAGTCCATTCGAACAGTCTATATTTACAGCGGAACGCGGTCTTCCATTCGTCGCCTTCCTTAATCCTGACAAGCCAGAATCCTGATTTTAGGTCGATTTTAGTGAATTACCGGGCTATTCGAAATATAGCTTATAATTCGTTGATTAAGGGGATAGGATACCTTACGGGCACTATAATACCGTTCAGACCTCTGTAGTCCACGATGGGTCTTAAGGGGTCGTTGGGATCTTTTTTGTTAACGAATATTAGGGGCGCGCCGTAGGAGGAGGTGGATTTCCGCACTCTTCCTGTGCGTAGTATGGTTTCGAGCCAGGGCTTGAGTGCTTTCAGCTCTCTTGGGCTTATGGCGTATAGAGGGCCTTATAGGGGGGTTTTCCCTTCTATAATGTTAATGGAGTGGTCCTATAGTTAGTGATCAGGCAGGTGTGCTGCTGCTTCGGCTGATATAATAGGCAGGAATTCGCGGAACTTCTCCGGTATAGCTGCTAGGGCGGCTTCGGTTGCTGACTGGGCAGAGGCTATATATATCTTGTTTGCGGGTTTTCCCAGTATTGCGAGACTAGTGCAGTTGTCCTGGCAGAACTTGGTGGTGAAGGTAATATTATCTGGATTACCGTCTTAAAAGCCGATGGGTTAATGCTATTTAAGCTACCATTGGGGAATAAGGACGTTGTATTCGCTATCTGTAAGGCTATATTTAAACCGTAATTTTAAGAAGTGATCTTCCTGGTAGCGGAGGATTAGGTCGGTTATGTAATAGAGTCCTTCTGTCTTGCTAATACTATCGTCGCTTTGTATAAAGCGACGGGTAACTTTCTTTCGGATGAGTGGAAGTTCTTATTTCTGGGTAAGTGGCAGTGATAGGATAGGGATTTAGCTGCCTAGGTCGAGGAGAGCACGGACGTATCTTTCTCGGTTATTATGGATAATTATTATTTTAACGATATTTCGTTGACCGATAATGGGTTCCTGATAGGGCCTTTTGGGGCTCTCCATTCTTTTTTTAGCAGTCCGTTTGCTGCTGACGCGGGCTGTACCAGGTTCGGGTCTGGTTCTACGGGGTGCGTCGTAGGACCCTTCTAAAAATCCTCGTCGGAATCCATCTTATCTATGAGGCCAGTACTGGTTGCGGCGATAGCGGCTTCGTGGATGCGTACTCTCTTGGCAGGAGATAGCGCTGGGGTTTCATCGTTATTTTTGCGTTTGAGCGAATTAGAGGACATTTTCTCTGGCGCAGTCGGGAGGTCCTTTCCGTCAATATTCTTCCTCGCAAAGCAGGCAAGCGTGTGGTGGTTGTCCCTACCGCATCGCCAGCAGGATTTCCGATCCCGTTTAAACTGGTCGATGTCGGGTTGATCCACTCCTTCCAAGGCCTTCTTGGCGTTGGGCCATCGTTTGTCTTCCTGCTTTAGAGTGGGTTTGCTTGCGGGGGAACTTGTCGGTTCGTTCTTCCTTTTTGAGGATTGACTTGGGCCAAGGTCACAACTGCGTTGTAGGCATCGCGCAGCTGATTATGGTAGGAAATGACCCACTCGGGGGGGTTGTGGAGAACAACCTGGGATTCCTCATCCATTGGGACAGGGTCCGTGGGGGGTAACCCCGAGAGGATGAGGTCGAAAGAGGGGGGTTCCCAAAGCACTAGCTTCATCTCGGTGTCTCCGTCCTTGTCTTGAGGAGACGTAGCGGGATTGGGAGATCCAGAGGGAGGTCCCTCAATCTAGGAGGATTTACCAGCTATTATGGTGTTGGGGAGTTGAGGTATTTGGCCAAGTGCGGGGTAACTCTTGGGGTCCCTGGTAAAGGGCGATAGGTAATAAAGTCTGATAGCTGGTAAGGAAGCTGTAGGTGGCGTAGGTTCTTGTCTTAGCAGGGATTGCTGCCTAATGGTCCGGTTTACGGAGTTACTTTCGTCGTCTACGTCTAAGGGTAATATGGAGGTCGGCAGAGGTAGGAGTCTCCTACCGTCCAGATGTGGTCTGTAGGGACGTGATGGGTTTGGTGAGATGAAGTAGTTGCCAAATGATGAGATGGAGGATTCGCTGATCTCGTCGGCGTTGCTATAGTTGTTGTAGGGTAGGGGGATAAACAGGCGCTCTCTGTCGCTTGTGTCCGACATAAAGTAAGTGATAAGGAGGGTTTGATTGTTAACAGATTATCTGTGATAAGGGGTGTGAATACGGCTTGGAATAGATAGTTTAATTCAGTTTAATAATCTGTTATGGCCTTAAAGGTCCTTGGTTCCTTTCAATCTGGTTTGGGACTTGTGGGCTCTATTTATACAGTGGGGTTTGCGGCCTAGTTCTGAGATCTTTCCTCAGTCCGCGCTTCCAGCGGCTCTGCCTTTGTCCTCCTGACTCTTCGGTGTAACCTTCCATTCCCAGCACGTTGCCTTATATCCAACCATTGCTCCAAGACCTGGTGTGGCGTAGATGCCTTAAGCCTTGGCATGCTTGTTGCTCCGTGCGAGTTCTAGGTCGTACGGTGTCCAGTGCAGTTGTTGATGCACGTGTGACATCCCCGGATTTATAGGTTTTCTTATCCTTGGCCTAATAGTTGGCTGGAGCATTCTCTGTATGCTCCTTACCTGATGTCAGGTTATGGCAGCCTTTTAACTAGCCAGTTTTGTCAGCTTCTGTATGGGCACCATCACGACCTTTCCTGAATCCTGACCAGGCCTTTGCCACAGCCACTGTCGGGACCGCTCTCGAGCAGTGGAAAAACTCTGGACTGGGCAACAACATTCGCCTGAAAAGATACAGAATTGATTAGATGGGGAACTTGTAGATCGAGTGCCATTGGCCATATTACATTGCCCATCTTTCCCGAGAACCAGGCGATTGAAGGATGGGAATGGACCACTGTTTATGGGCTCCAGCTGACACGGACATCAGATGGCGAAGAAGCTGTCAACGGCGGGTGGGAATGATCCAATCGTGACGCCTAGTTTGAGCCACTTGGTGAGAAATGGCCAAAGCTTTCCAGGTTCGACCAATGTTCAAGAGGGAATGGAAAGAGGCTTACGCCATTGAAACTCAGAATATCTTGACAACAATAAAATTGATATCCACCGCCCTTTTTGTTTTTTTTGCTTTCCTCTTTCAATTTTTCTCTCGACGCCACTCTCATCATAAATCCGGCATTATGGGCACTGTAGTCTCTCTCCGTCGTCGACGCAAAAAGCCCCCCATGAGAGCAGCTTCTCATGAAGCGGCGTTCCACTTCTTTCCGCAGCTACCGATAGAGCTGAGGCTCATGATCTGGGAACTCGCATTACACTCGGCATGCTTTCAGCCGCTTCCAAAGAAGGATGAAGGCCGGATTGTTCATGCAATTGAGCTCATACATCCCAAGGAACTGCGAGCGCCAGGCACAACATACGGACACTTGGATCCACCCACCGATTACATCGCCGCCTTTCCAGTCCGGACATGGCCCGGTACTCCGCCGAATCGACTGAGTCTTTTAGATGTCAATCATGAATCCCGGCAGTTCGCAATCAAGCACTGTCTTCACGTCCCCTGCTACTCTCGGCCATCAAAATCCTGGGGTATTTTCTACGTTCCGCCCACCTACCACATCCGCGAAAACCCTCAGAATGGGCTGCAAGACAGGATATTTACCCAGTGGCATTTCAAGGTTGTTCTGTCGTACCCTTTCCCTAATCCTCAACACCCTGACGTGTACGGCGGCTACGGATTTGCCCCTGAACAGATAACATGGCGGTTCTGTCGACATCTGAGCGCCATCACCAACGCGCGTTCTGACCTCGGAGTCAAACTTGGGGTGTGGACCGGTAACAAAGGCTCGACGGTCAAGCACATCACGCGAAAAGGAAAACACGCACACGAAACATTCGAACACCTTGGGTCGGAGGCATCAATTTGGCTTAGCACAGGGTACTTTACCAAGGATCAAGCTCACGGGGGATTTGGATTTCATGTCTAAGCCTTGTCGCTGTCCCAGATGCAACAGAGTGGATGGGCAACAATTTGTACATATTTTCTAGGTGTGCGGATGCAGGGCTTCTCTTGAAGTAATAATCAAGATGAGTCGAACCTCGGCCTCAGACTGGAAACACTGGGACATGAGATGGAAAACCAGGGCCTCTCCAGAGCAACTTGAACTGCGTAATGACCGCACTCAGTGGTGGAAAGGAATTCATTTGTCTCGGTAAGTAATCAAATTAACTCATCTCATTTGCACCTGCCATCCTCCCTGTACTAAGGGAAATAACAACCATATTTCGCTTTTGTATCTTTTATAATCACGTACCATTTGAGAAGTTGAGCAGACAGAAATCGTGCAAAATGCTGGAGGAAGCAACCGCTGCCCAAAGACAAGGGCCCTTTGCTTCGATCGAGCTTGACCAGCCACGAATGCACCGCGTCTAGTTCGAGGATCGGATATCCGATTGTGCGAGCGTCTCCACGGCTGACTCGGGTTGAGATGTTTGGGTGAGGTTGATGTGCGGAGGTGGCTTGCCATGGTCCATGGAAAACTTCTCGCAGTGCCCACAAAAGATGCCATGCTCAGAAGGCTAACAAACGAGAAGGCCGAGAAGGGTGAATCTGTCCAAGTTTGTGTCCAAGTCTACGGTCGAGAGCGATGTTTCTCAAAGGCTGCCGTTAGCGTGAATGATCACACTAAATGCCCGAATCTGAGTGTTGACAATACTCCCAGGGGCACCGGCTGGGACGTATTACAAGCAGGCCTTGCGAGGGGCAAGGAACTAAATTTATGAACCCGTTATGGAGTCCCAGAACCGGAAAGCCAAAAGTTAACAATCGAGGCTAGATGCGCCTAGTCCATTGAGTTCAAGCTTAAGAGAAAATTTTGTGAGCAGATACATTCAACTAGATTATTTGTTTAAATCTTTAATTCCATCTCTTTGCAACCACCGTCCCATTTCCCAGCCCTGCATCCGTGTATATACTCAAAACATCAGTCGAGTTGCCGTAATCCACTCCGCACTTTTCCGAAAATCCTCCAAACAAATCTATCCTCTGCTGCAAATACCCCTGAAAAGCCTCTCTCGAACAACTCGTCCCCGGCCCGTCACCGCACCCCGGAAGTTGCTGGGGGCCATTATTAAACAAAACCCTATAATAATCCCCATCATCAAACCCATAACTCCCCGAGCAGTTGAGCCTCTCAATAGCAATATTGCTCAAAAAGGGCAAAACGTGCGAACTTTTCCAAGCCCTCTGGTGATTGATCCTATCCAGCGGCATCGTGTCGTTAACATTCCCACCCGTAAACTCCGTGTTGTTAAACAACCCCATAGCAACCGCAAGATGAGCGGGCATAGCCCTATGAGCAAAGCTCACGTAAATATCCTGCTGCTGCTGATCATCGTTCAGCAACAGCCCCGCCGTAGCCTGCACCCAGGGCAATCCCATCACCCCGGCAACCTGACTCCCGTACCCCGTATTATAATGATACCTCACATCCTCTGCGTACTCAAAAGCCAACCACTCGTCGGGAGAAAACAGCTCCAAATCGCAAAACTTGGACCCGCCCCTGACGACGCTCTCGTACCCGCACAGCTGCATCATCCCGTAGACGTCCTCATCCGTGAACCCAAACTTCCCTCCGGTGAACGTGTTCAACCGCTCAATGATCGGCCGCGTAAATATCTCCCGAAACTTCTCCGACTCCTCGGCGCCAGCCGACCCCTGGTATCGAGTACAAGCCCCCCTCTCAGGCGTCAGACTGTTCGCGCCGGTCTTCTTGCCCTCGTACACCGAAACAAGATTTATGCTCCCGTCCTGCAGTCTCAGCCCCCTAATCAGCGCCTCGGCCGACTTGGTCGTGCGTTCAGAGGAAGCGGTCCAGACTCTCTTGGGCAGCCTGAGAGTGGGATATCGAAAGGAGAGAGAAACACCCAGCTCTGTGGCCTCGAGCTTTCCCACCCTCGTCAGAATCTCTTCTTCGGCGTCGGAGAAAGGGGGCGTCCAGCCTGCTAGAAAATGCAGAGTCGGAATGCGTGACCAGTCGATGGTAGAATGGTTTGCCAGTTTTTGCACAAAGGGCTCAATGTACTCTTCGTAGTCGAAGTCGTTGGTGTATATGGCTGCGTGCCGGGAGAGAATGCCGACTCGGACGGGGGTGCATTTGGAGGGAGGTGCAGGGGAGAACTGGGGCGTCTGAGGTTCAAAGTAGGGTGTTATGCCCGCCAGGTGCTCTAGCGGGTTGAAGGAGTAAGAGGAGTAGAGGAGGGTCGTGCCGGTTGCTGAAGCGAGGGTGGGAAGAAGAAACGAAACAAAGCGAGTGACGTGCATCATCGTGAACCGTGACTTTATTTTTCAACGATAGAAAAATTTACAGGAACTTCCGCAGTTGAAAAAGAATGTTATAAATCTGCTTGGCAAAGCTCATTATATACTACCGACGAGAAAGCTGTTTACTTAGACGGCCATACCGGCTTTCCCATTGGGCCAGGTACCAGGGTGCAACGGTCAGAAAAAAAAAGTGTCAGTTTTCTTGTTTGTTCCTGAATCTGTGATGCCCCTGGCTCAACGACGTCATGAGCACTCAATTCTTACGAGACATCCCTTGCTCAGCCGGAATAATATGGGGCTTTATATTCCTCTTGGTGGGTCTAAAAAACACGGGTTGATCAGATTGATCCGAGTCCATCTTAAGCATTCATAGCAAATTGTAAAATGTTTGACAATAGAGTTGATTTGCTTCAAATACGTGGAGAACATATGTACAGTGGCTAATGTGAGTGCTGAAGCCGTCCTGAACCCCTGAATGGATGGCGGTGGGGCTTGATTTGGAAACCGGTAAACATGCCCATACCTTTTTTAGGATTGCAAAAAAGGCACCGTTGGATTAGTCTTCTCACGGGGCTGAAATACCTAGACTCCCAATGCCCGTTGATCGAGCACTAGCGTACGAGACCGCGGATGCCACAGCCCTTGGGGCTGGATCATGACTTCGGGGCATGTTCTCCTTCAGCCGCGATGCCATGGCGAATCGTCTGTTATGTCAGGCCTGGATGCAACGGTGGGGCTACCGTGCAGTTGGGGGATCCCCTCTTTTCTTGGACGCCCCAGAAGAAGGCCAGAATCACCATTTGTGAACCAGTCGCTGTGCAAATGTGAACAAATACTCAAACACCGTGCGACCAGCCCCGAGCAAAGATGGCCTCCTTACCGTCAAAGTCCGATGAGGACCGTCTCCGCAGACGCGCTCCAATCCCCCCTCCCGTCCCGGCCTATCTCCCAACAGCCGGCTCACCACTCACGGTGGACACCAAACTCTACACCGAGATCCAAGAACTTGCTCCCCGGACACTCATCTCTTCATTCACCCTTCCCATCCGCTCCGGCAGAGCATGGACAGCCCCGGCCGGCTCAATCATCCGCATCAGCACGCCCAACGGTCCTCAGGTAGGCGACCTCAACATCTGGAACCAGCACAACCCTCGAGAAAGATTCTGGGCCTCCCGCACCCGCCAACTGCACTCAACTCACGTCACCACCGGTGATCGTCTCTGGTCCTGCCTGCCATACATGCGTCCCATGGTCACCATCATTGCCGATACGCTCTCATGGTACGGCAAAGACGAAACCGGCGGAAGGGTGCATGACCTACTCGGAACACGATGTGATCCATACATCAATGCGGTACTGAGTGGTGGGCAGAGTTACGATTTCCACTGCCACAGTAACTTGACGAGGGCGGTTCTGCCGTACGGGTTGAGTGAGGGGGACGTGCATGATGTGATCAACTTGTTTCAGGTTACGGGACTGGATGAGGAGGGACGGTATTTCATGAATGCGTGTCCCGCAGAGGAGGGGGAATACATCGAGTTTTTGGCTGAGCAGGATTTACTGATGGCTTTGAGTAAGTTTTACTTATCTTTTTTTCCCCTTCGTTAAAAGCAGTACTGATGAGATGCATTGCAGGCACTTGTCCGGGAGGTGATTGTCGCTGTGGGGATTCGGCGCAGACAGTGAAAAGGACATGATCAATTGTTGCCGACCGCTAAAAGTCGAAGTCTTCCGAATTGAAGATCAAGGCTTCCTGGAGAAGAGGGGTTGGAAACCTGCTGAGGTTTCTCCATATCGAGGACACCATGGAATGGTTATTCCCCAAGGTGAGAAGTGATGCAACAAAAAAACAGAGAAAAATAAATATGGAAAAAAGCCCGAGTTACCCATCCTGAAACCTTATCTGGTCGATGATATCGCGGCCTGTGTTGTTGCAAGTGCGAACCCGTTGGTTTGTGACATGTGCCCCTTGCCCAGCTGTCATTCAGGTCTGTTCTTCCACAACCCCACTTACGTCAGATTTTTGGTGGATAAACTTGTGAAGGTTCCACGGATGCACGGGATGACAAGGGACGACGATTTCCCGATCATTCATCCTTGGCACGTTGACATTTTTGGTCATTTTACGGATACGTGTATATGGTTACCGTGCCTCGTATTTGAGTCTGTTCGTTGTTGTTGTTGTTACATTGTTCCTTCGTGCTGAGTTTGCATTGTTGATGGCAATGGAAAATGCCGATATCGAATGTTGTTTCTGCAACTCAACCTGCAACTTGGGATCCTGCAATGCATTGGAGAAGCCAAACGACATCTTGAAGAAGGATAGAATTCCCCATCGAGAACATGGAAGCCAAAGAAGCCACAAAGATGACCCCTGGTCTTTGCGTCGGGTCATGGTCTTGGCAGTCAGCGCCTTTCCCACATCGACCCCACTTCCGGAAAAAGCAGCTGACGAGGCCCCATCCGGCCAATGGTAGGCCGTTGTGAGCTGTTGCTTCTGCAGATGATCTCATCAGCCAAAAGGGTGACCTGCACTCTCATCACCCGAAATGGCTAGCGCCAAGTGCAATATTGTAAGCCAAGAGAGAAAACGGCAGGAAATTGTTGGCCCACCCTGTCTCGCTGCTTCGTTCCCGCCTCTTTTTTTGCCAATTCTTTTTTTTTATCGTGGGCGGTCGGGGAAACAGGACACAGCCACCTCAGTGATCTCGTGTTGTTGGCCTGCAAGGAACCTTGGAAACCCCGATTCTGATTTCCATTGTAACCCACGCCCCGCGATTTTCTCCTTCTTGGCTGCCCTACAACAGTAAACACGAACAAGCCCAGAGACGGCCCAGACGGTGGTGGAAAGCCCCCACTCTGCCAGGTTCCCACTCTCCATGTGCTGATGAATTGACTTTCCACTCCCGTCCGCCTGTCCCCTCTGCACTGGCCATTCCCAGGTTCCCGATTCCCACCAACAACGTTGTTGCGCTTCATCCGGCCGAACCACCCCTTCCCAGTTTCAACTTGTTTTTGGGTTTGGTATTGCGTCTTTGTTTGATGGATTCGTGCTAGCAAATCAATCCGTCGCTGTCGATAGCATTGTCACTCGTTTTCTTCCCTTCGCCAGCATTGTCTGCTGTTTTCGCTGCAACCGAAATAACGAGTAATTAACTCGAAGGTCCATATATCCCCGTACCGCTGCGAAGCTCGAAACCTGCGACGACGACCACCTCCGCAACCGTAACCACAATCATCGACCCCGAAATCTCCAGCCAACGAATAACGGTTATCGCAATCGGCCGGTCGCAAGAAAAGAAGGGCGACCGTTTTGTTTGCGACAGGAAAATACTATACTTTAGGATGCCCATCTGAAATCCTGTCGATCCGCGACTCTCAAAAGACACCCCAGAGGCCACGACGACCGATTGAAGCCAGCCCTTCCCAACCGGGCGGGCGCCTTGTTTCTCAAGATGCGGTTCCCTTCGTTAAACCCTCTGCTCCTCATATCCACGCTCGCTACCGTCGTCTCCCCCGCTGCCGCTGAAAATGTCCTCCGATCGACCTCGCTGGCCGCCTGCCAGGAGAACTCGGGTTTCACGGCCAGTCTCTTCGATGTCGTCTTCACACCAAATAACCTCACAGCGACCATCAATATGATTGCAACCTCGTCGATTGAAGGATATGTAGTGTTCGATATCACTATTTTGGCATATGGGTATCAGATCGTCAAGACCACTGTCAACCCATGCACCTCGAATCTCCCAGGAATGTGCCCAATGACGTCGGGCAAGATGAGCAATCCCTTCAACCTGCCAGTCTCCGAGGATGCTCTCAAAAGCATTCCAGGGATCGCATATACCTTCCCCGACTTGGATGCCACAGTGCGCGTGTACATCAATAGGACTGTGAATGGAGTGTCGTCCTCGGAGAGCATTGCTTGCTTGGAGGCTGATGTGTCAAACGGAAAGACGGGTATGTTTAGATGCATCTCAATCCTTTTGGGTGCTATGTTGATGCTAACTGTAACCAGTTGACCTTCTCGGTGTTAAGTGGGCAACCTTTGCCGTCATCGCCCTTGCTCTCCTCTCTTCCGCCATCGTGTCTGGTCTGGGTTTCACCAATGCTGCATCCCATATCGCCGCAAATACGCTTTCGCTGCTGTCATACTTCCAGGCCCAGGCCATGATCGGTCTGTGTGCAGTACCGCTTCCACCAGTTGCGGCATCGTGGACCCAAGATTTCCAGTGGACTATGGGCATTATTCGTGTGGGCTTCATGCAGAAAGTCTTGACCTGGTATCAGCGCTCAACCGGAGGCACCGCAACTAACATTTTTGATACCCTCCATTATGTTTCGGTCCAGATTGAGAAGGTCAAGCGGTCGGTACCGGTCCTTGACGCTGCTGTCAACGTGGTGAAGAGATCGGCCTCGACTGTTGGAAAGCATGCTGGCCACCTGGCCAAGCGTTCATACTTGACCACTACCTTTGGAAGTTATATTGTTTACGGCATCCAGCGAGTCTCTTTCAGGGCCCGCATTGAGACGACCAACCTTTTCCTCACAGCCATAACATTCTTTTACTTCCTGTGCTTGTTCACAGCTATCGCTGTCATTGCCTCGAAGTTTGTCTGCGACCTCGCCGCAAAGTCAGGCATCATTAAGGGCGAGGCGTTTGCCGAATTCCGTGCTGGGTGGTTGACAACGCTCAAGGGTATGTTTTTTTTTCTTGCCTAGTTTTGTGAGATATGTACTAACGAGAAATAGGCATCCTTTTCCGTATTGCGCTTGTTTGCTTCCCTCCTATTACCATCCTTTGCCTCTGGGAGTTTACTCAGGTTGATTCTGCTGGCGCCGTTGTCCTTGCCGTCTTCTTTTTCTTCGGCGCGCTCGCTACTCTCGGTTGGGCTGCCTACAAGGTTATCCGTACGGCTCGCCGAAGTGTCACCCTCCACAAGAATCCGGCCTATATCCTGTTTTCTGACCCCGGAACCCTCAACAAGTGGGGCTTCTTATACGTACAATTCCGCGCATCGGCATACTACTTCATCGTCCCTATGATCATCTATACGCTGATCAAGGGCATGTTCGTTGCCTTGGCCCAACGCTCCGGTACTGTGCAGGCAGTGGCTCTTATCATCATCGAAGCCGGAGCTCTTATCATGGTCTCGGTTCTCCGTCCTTACATGGATAAATCCACAAACTCGTTCAACATTGCCATCTGCGCCATCAACTTTGTCAACGCCATCTTCCTCTTTGTCTTCACAGACGTCTTTGGTCTCCCAGGTCTCGTCATTGGTGTCGTGGGTGTGGTTCTCTGGATTATGAACGCTGCCTTTGCTCTTATCCTCCTTCTCATGATCATGATTACTACAAGCGTAATCTTGTTCCACAACAACCCCGACACACGCTACCAGTTCATGAACGACGACCGCACCAGCTTCATGAAGTCGAATAATAACATTACCACGGCCAGCCAGCTGGATGCTTTGGCCGCCACGGCACGCGGTGCTGGAAAGGAAAGCACGTATGATATCGAGGACGATGAGAGTGCTCGCTCAAGCCCATCAGACCTGGTTGCTCCCCCGAGGCCGGGGACGGCAGGGTCAGACAAGAACAGCGCCAACAGGTATTCGCTCAAGAGTGTTAGGGACTCGGCGAGGAATAGCGTACGGAGCTCTGTTTACGGGGCACATACTTTGCAGAACCAGGCCAGTGGGAATATGAGGGCGCCGAGCCCCTTCAACAATGGGGCAACCGCGTCTGGAAGTGAGGGCAGTCTAAATGTGCCGTCACAGATGCAGCAAAAGTCCTCGGGTGCGAGGTGAGATTTTATCTTCTCCCTTTGTGTTTCCAAAGAACATGAAGCTAACATGCGCAAATAGCCCATGGCAACGGGGCGCCGGTTACGATTAGTATATTTCCTTAATAATTTCCTTTATCTCTATTATTTCCTTTGTGATCGGAAAGTTGAAATTATCATCGCATAGTATTAGCTCGGCTGCGGCCATCGTATCAAGTACAACTGGGAGGATATAGTTGTTTAGCTTTGGTGGAGGGTTTTGTATATATAATCTTGAAGTACCCCACACAGCACCGGATTATTTGCAGTTTGTGCTTGGAGCATTGTTTGTCATCGGTCCAAACCAAAAAAAAAAGCTTCTTGTCACTCATTTCACTCTGTAGGATTATCATCTCTAGGGGGGTTTGGACATGGGCATCTAGGTTTTGCAAGCATGGAGTTTTAGGTAGATGGAAATATCAAGTTTTCCTGCAGTCAATATCATTCCTTGTTACAAACACTGCAAACCAGAGTTGCTCTGTTAGGACTGCTCCTTCCCTTAGAAAAACCGGCGGTCGGCGGTCGCTCGCATAGAAGGCTCTTGGGGGGTTGTCTCGCAGCGCTTTGGCCTGTGAGTCCTTGGTGGGTTTTGCTGGTGTTTCGGACTGTGTTTAATCTGGTTGTGAATAAACCGCCAGAGCAGTCCTCTCAACAAGATTAATCATCAAAATGCTCACCCTCCTCCTTCCCGTTCTTCTCAACCTTTCCATCCCTTTTATCAAGGACCTTGTCGTCTTCAACACCAACCTCGGCATCTCTGCTGACGAGACCCATCTTATTGATGGGGCTCTGGACCAGCGTCTCCCAGTTGTGTATGCAAAGTGTGTTTTCGAGGTTCACTTGGACGGCTGCCAGGCCGCGGGTCTGGAGTTCTTGTTCGTAGAGCGGTATTGCTTGGGAGAGATTGTTTGTTGTTGGGGCAGGAGGCAGAAAGGGAGGACTGGAACTGTGCGGCGTCGGCTATGGCGTTTCCTAGGCCTTGGCCTCTGTCTGTTTATGTCATCATCAAGTCAGTTGAAAGGAAATAAACACAGAGAGTGAGTGACATGTACAGTACGTACGGAAAGTCATGGCATGTGCCGCGTCGCCTGCTAGTGTTATTCTGTTGTTGTGGTTGTCCCAGGGTTTTGTGGGCCAGTATGTTAGGCGTGAGTGCCTTTTGTTCCCTAGTGAAGTGAATTGTTAGTTCGAGTTTTGGTTGAGCAGAAGCAAACTTACCAAGCCCTGGTGCCCTCGGGAACAGTCTGGATTGCCTCCCGGAATGGGAAAGTGAGATACTTGGCGGCTCGGGACTTCAAGTCGGTTAGAACGGCTTCACTTCCCTTTTCCTGAAGACCGGTTTCCTCGGGTGAGTTCCAACTAATGAAGATCATGTACGTGGTTGATGTTGGGGTACGGTCGTGGATGCCAATCCAAACAAACATTCCTGAAGGACCAAACGTCGTGATATGTCGGGGATGGAACTTGGCAAGTTCCAAAGTGATAGGCTGGGGAAGCTCGCTGAGTGTTGCGGTAGTGACGACGGGACAACTGACAAGTTTGCCATCCTGAGGCGAAGATCTTAAATAAGAACTCGCGGGTAGGACTGTGAGCTCCCTCGGCACCGATGAATAAAGTACCAGTCTCTGATGTCCGGTCGGCAAAGGCTGCCGTCACCTTTTCTCCTGCCAGCGAAATGGACGACATTTTCTTGCCATAACGCAAGTCAATCCCCGTCTTGAGCATTTCCAACCAAGGTCTGCGTCTGATTCGCATGCTGTAAGGGGTAGGGATTTTAGTGATGACTTCTCCCGTCTTGCCATTGTATATGTTGAATGTCTCATCGCGCGATGCTTCGAACGTGGGATCGGTTTGTGTTGATTGGACGAGCGCGTGGAGTTCGGCAGGGAGACATTCTTGTAGGCGGGACTGAGCTTAGTAGATACTAAAGTTCCAGTCGCGCGGGCGGGACGTGGGCGAGGCGTCTTGTTCGAAGACAGTCGCTGGTATGCCGGCTTTTCTGAGCACTTGAGCGATAAGAAGCCCCGCCGAGCCTGCTCCGATGATCAAGACTCTTTGTGCCGGTTTAGCGCTCATGATGGTTTCCAATATCTAGTGCATGATAGGGTACGTAGAATAGGATGAGAAATTTGCCGCTTGTATGCGGGGTAGCAAGGTCTACCACTGATCTTACGTGGTCTTTTTATTCCCTAAAGGTTCCTGCAGCATGGGAACTCGGACCAATATGCAGCTCGACCACCCCTTTCACTGGTTGTTTTATGTTGATTGGGTCCTCGTGTACTATACATCTACTAGGAATTCTCCTCACGTCAACAAGGCTTACGTTAGCTTCTAGGCATAACAATCTCGGCAGTTTGCTTTTGTTTAGTTGCCTTAACGAAGGCAAGGCTGTGATACCTCTATACGTTGTAAACCCCGGAAGACAAACTGTTAATTTCTCGCGGTTGTGGGTACTACTACCCTAACTACGTCGATGTCGTTTTCTTTCTCAATTCTGCCCAGCAGGCACTAGAGCATTGCAGCGCTCCATCCTCGTTGCAAACTCAACCCGTTGGCGACTACGGTGTCCCATACATGTTGCCATTCTGGAATCTTTCTGGTAAACTGCGCCGTCTTGCATCTTGCGTTCCAGAACGAATGGAAACTCTGGGGTTTGCATTCGATGATATCCGATTGGTAGCGGTCTTTCCATGACTTACTCTATCCAGAAGAGGGGTTTCAAGCAATTTCATCCACTTGCATACCACCACTATTGCAAAGGCCCAAAAGAACCGTGGTTTCAACAAGACCTAGAACAGGCATATGCATTTCGCATTTACGGCGGACTTTTTGTTGCCACAACACGTCAGAGAATATAACCTGCCCCCGCCCCCGGGGCGGGGGGGGGCGGGGGGGGGGGGGGGGGGGGCGGGGGGGGGGGGGGCGGGGGGGGGGGGGGCGGGGGGGGGGGGCGGGGGCGGCGGGGGGGGGGGGGGCGGCGGCC